>VXBZ01003332.1:14174-63364 GCA_013399135.1 Heliornis fulica
CTCTGTCCCCAGCGGATCCGCCGGGCCGGCGCCATGGCAGGTCAGTGCCGGCAGCGCGCTCCGGGGCCGGAGGAGCGCTGTCCGCCGCGGGGAGGGGGGCCGGGGCCGCCCGCGGGAGGAGAGGGGCGTGGCGGCGCGTCCCGCCGGGCACCCCCCCCCGCAGCGCGGGGTGGGGGGTGCACGACGGGNGGTAGCGGGCCCGGGGCTCGCTCCCCTAGAGGAAGGACGGGCGCGCACAGGCCGCAGCGGCTGCAGGAGAAAGCCGGCTCCGCTCGTGGGACGCTGAAGAGAGCGCAGCCGCCGAGGGCGCCTGTCTTCGGGGGGCTCTTCCCGGCGCTCTGCCCGCGGAGCGGGCGCTGGTTGGACCTGGCGGCCTCCCGAGGAGCCCCGCACTCGGAGAAGCGGCTCTACTCGTCTCTCGCTCAGCCAAGGGGATCGGGTGTCTGCGGGCTCTGGCTCTGCCTCTCAAAAGGCTTTGGGGGACGNTCCCGGCGCTCTGCCCGCGGAGCGGGCGCTGGTTGGACCTGGCGGCCTCCCGAGGAGCCCCGCACTCGGAGAAGCGGCTCTACTCGTCTCTCGCTCAGCCAAGGGGATCGGGTGTCTGCGGGCTCTGGCTCTGCCTCTCAAAAGGCTTTGGGGGACGGTGGTGTGAAGTGTCGGGGCGGGCGCCGCCGTCCTCTCGTGCGCGCTGCAGCCTGAGAGGCTGGATGCCCGCTGGCAAGCACAGACTGGCGCACGCCGGGCAGCCGAAGGCGACGCTAAAGTAGCTCCTCTGTACCCAGAGAAACCAGTCGTGAGGCTGTGCAGCTGCGTCGCCTTTGCTGTGCTCTTGTGGCCGTGCTGCTACCGGCAGTTGAGCGTGTCAGGCGCAGCAGTGACCGCTGTGTGGACACAGCCTGCTGTGGATGAGGATGGAGACGCACACGACTGAAATGCTTGTGTCTTAAGTAGAATTACTCTTGCATGTCTAGCTTTGAGCAGCAACTGGTGTTGTCCAGACTGTAGTTTGGACTCCTCATACGTAACGTGTCTGAACGGTCCTGTCAGGTTGCTTTACAGAAGGTACTCAATAGAGCGTCATTTACTCCAGATTTTGGAAAGCTCTCCTAACTTGGATACTTGACGTGTTGCTAGTGTCCACCCCGTCAGAAGTAAAAGTTACCTACAGCAGCTGGGATGTAATAGAGCGCTGCTCAGCCTTTACCATTAGAGTAACTTTTTCTGTCCAAGATCTTTGTGTGTGAATGCTCAGTTTCAGCAAGATGACACGTGGTACAAGTATACCTACTAATAGGCCCATCAAAAAGTGTCTGTCAGTGGCACTGTCGCTCCAAGAATTAGTCTTACACTGCTGTGGGGGAAAGAAAAAAAACAAAAGCCCCAAACCAAAACCCAACAAACTAACATCCAGATGAATGCTGGGCACAATCCCACTTTGTCCGTGCTGGATTTAGTGAGCTGTATGTCAGCACAGAGTGGCAGGCATCTATTTATTGAGTAGTTGAGAAGTAAGATGCAGGTTAAAAATGCTGCCCAAATAGGAGGATGTGCGCATCACTTAGTGCTACACCCTTGCCTTTGATGTTTATCAAAGAAACAGGTAACGGTTCTGTAGATTGGCAGAATTATGTGAACTATTAAAAATTGGTAGCCGAAGTGAATGGAAAATAACACCAACATCATTCCTGTCGTTATGGAAGTGTTTTTTAACGAACCACTGTAATCTAGATCCCTTACTTTTTCTGCTAAGCAAAACAGAGGGTTTTATAGCTGGTCTGTAGATCTTACAAACCAGGCTTGCAGAGCTAATAGACAATTATGGTATGCATTACGATGGTATTAAGTTAAGCAGACACTGATGATAGCTGTCTTGCAGGCTGAGGAGCTGTACCAAACAATAATCTCCCTGAAAGTAGATGAGTTAGTATTTTAATCTTATTACTGGACTTGATAGTAAACCTTTTAAGTGCCCAGAATTACCATGCTCAATCCTATCTTATAAATTCTGTGAAGAAATCACAGTACTACTCGTGAAAGTCTTAAGAAGCTTATCTTGTTGATGGTGTCAAAACTAGTTTGGTGGAAAAGAACACAGTGCTTTAGTAGCTTGGAGAGGAGTACTACATGATGATGGCTAACAGTCTGTATGCTGAAGTTAACAGTAAACTGAAGAAGTGTAGAAGTTACTTGTTTGCTTTTGTCAGCCCCCAGTTTAAAACAGGGAGACAACTGGAAGAAGGCAAAACTTCCTTTAGATGGCTTTGATAAGCAGTATATGGCAAAGTGATCCATCTTAACCTAGGAGCAGAGCATTATCGTAACAATCAAACCTACCTTTTACTGCTTTTTGCTTGAAGAAGAAAACTGATGCTGCGAGTCTTAAATGGCTTATCATGGGTTACTTCACATTTAAATCTTGCATTCCTGTGATTGAGCTGCAAGCATGGTTTGCAGAACAACTTCTTGCAAAATCCTGAGCTAGCAGAACTCAATACTGTTGTCCAAGATCTATTTCAATGCTTACTTACTTTCACTTGAAAATGTGTGATTACACTGCCCTAACTTCAGGGCAGATGAGTGTGGAACCTACAGTAACTCCATAAAACTTAGTACCAAATGTAAACTGAAGGAATCACTGACTCCCAGTACTTTTATCTTAAAAAATAGTATATTAATGGCCAAAATAAGGGTCTTTAGATATTTTGGATTGTCTCTTAACATCTGTCATGAGAAGTTTAACGTATAGGCAAACTGGAACTGGTTTTCTCTTGCAATAGTCTTGAATTATTTTTTTTTACTGTGTTTTTCCATATGCCAAGTCACCAAAATCGAGTACAACTATGTAAGTATAACCTGCTTCATGCAGCCATGTAGTTTGCCCAAATACGCAGCGTTAAAGAGCACATCGTGGAGGCCTTGCAGCACAATTACCTAACAATACCATGTTTCTAGAGTATCTGTTATGGAATAAATTAGTGGATCGTGGAAATTTGACCGAGTTAATTTCTTTCAGACCAGTCTTTTGTGACTCTGGCCACAAATGACTCCTATGTGAAAGGAGCACTGGTACTTGGTTCATCCTTGCAACAGTACAGAACAACGAGGAAGCTGACGGCACTTATAACTCCTCAGATTTCAGATCTTATGAGGTAAGGTCGCTTACAGCTGCCACAGTTACTGCTGACACGAAGGCTGAGAAATGGAATTCAAATTCCTTAATAGTAACCTTCCAAAACTTTAGAGGCTTAGCAGACTTTAACTGAACACTATGTACTTTGTTGTTTCCTTTTCTTCCATATGATAAGTTAGTACATGTTCTGTAGGTAGAGCACTTAACAGTGATCCCATAATAATATTTCAACTTTGCACTTTCATAGTTGTACTTAGAAGTATCCAACAATATGATACAGCCTGTGTGTTTGTTAGCTGTGTATGTGCGTGGAGGTGACAGTAAGGCACTGGTATTTGTCTGGCAGAAACAGTCTACGTTGAGATAATGTAATGCGGTATCTCTTGAAATACAGCAGACACTTCAAATCTTGGGTTGTTTTTTTTTGTCCCTCCTGATAAAATTTGCAAAACTAAAGTAGCACCAAGCAGGAGGTTTTGTCAGTACAACACGTGACATTAACAGGCAGCTGCCTCTGACAGCCTCTCTAGAGGAGTCTCAGTATGGAGCAGACTGGGTGCTCTTTTCACATGTAGCAGGTAGATAAAATAATCCCCACAAATAACAGCTCCGTGAACTACAGACGACAGGCCAAAATTCTCTATGTGAGAAAGTTCTTCTGAAAAGATATCTCAAATTATAAAAACAATAGATAAGTGGCTCAAAGATAGAGTGACTCCCTGGAGACTTTTGGCAGCTAAGCTTCCTTATCTGTATAAAGATCCTACATAGGGGAATATCCATTCCAGCCTATGAGGCAAGTGCTCTTTTAGGATGAATCACCAACATGCTTAGTGCAAGCCAGCTAGTGCTATGCCCTTAGACTAGCAGCACCTACCTAGTGATGTAACTGGAATTTGCTTTTCTCACTCTGCATCCATAAGTCGGTACGGCTTCAGTTCACAAGGAATTGTTGGTGTCAAACTATCAGTATAAAGACAGCCTTGCAAGGCAGATTTCTAAAATTCATTTACAACCTCTGTGGCACAAATTGTGCTGATAATTCCCAATAATTCAAGATGCACTATAGAATAGCAAGACTTCAGAGGCTCATACTTTAAGTTGCATGAACACCTTAACCTCTCTTTACTGATGGCAAAGTAAAGGTTGGGTATTTGCCACAAAATTTTACTATACTGTCTGAATGTTCTAAGTGTCACCCTTAGGTGAAGATGATACTGGGAAGAGACCTTGCAAAGAATCACAGCCTGGCTGAAAGAAAAAGCTGTGTGTATAACTGGTAGTACATAACCATGACCTACTGGACTTGGCTGCAATGCCAAATAAGGCCCTGTTTAAAAAAACCCCAAACAACAAAACACACACACACCCCAAACAAAAGAAAAACCCCAAATCAACTTCTTTGTTCCACAAAATGTGTCTATTACAGGCTGGAAACTGTGGCAGACAGGTGTACTTGTGCACACACACAATGAACTCTTACTTATGGCATAAGAAATACTGTCAGGTTCCCAGTTATTCCACTTCCTTAGGGAATCTGACATGGAATCTGGTGCTGAAGTAACAGTACAACTAAGTCTTGGTAATTGGCTCTTTCCCCAGGAGAGTGCTGGAAAAAGTCTTTGATGAAGTCATACTGGTAAACGTCTTGGATAGTGGGGATTCAGCACACTTGGCATTAATGAAGAGACCCGAGCTGGGTGTCACGCTAACAAAGCTTCACTGCTGGGAACTGACACAGTTTTCAAAATGTGTTTTCATGGATGCAGACACAATGGTAAGTGGTTGGGTCATTAGGAGGTACCATGAGAGACAGTGTTGGGGGTTGTGGAATCGGGCTTTTTTTTTCTATGGGCTGGGGGTGTTTTTTGGTTGTTGCTTAGGTGGGTTTGCAAGGAGGAGGGGTGGCTGGTTTTTTTAGGGGCAGGGTAATAGAGGCCTTTTTGTTATTTAGACTAATAACTAGAAACATGAGCCTTTTGATCTGAATTATTTGTGATGTAGTCTGTGGGGACTATGTCTTAAAAATGTCTTATGTCTTATAAAGTCTTGTCTTCTATAAGACAAGAGCATCGATATGGGAACTTTCTTTCATGTCTTAAGGTGGATGTCAAAAATCCATTAAAACAAAAAAACCCAGTTCCTAACTTAAAAAACAGAACAGAATTTTTTACCCCTGTACAACTAGGTTTTGTCAAATATTGATGAGCTTTTTGAGAGAGAAGAGCTGTCTGCAGCACCAGATCCAGGCTGGCCTGACTGTTTTAATTCTGGAGTTTTTGTTTACCGACCTTCTATTGAAACATACAATCAGCTGTTACAGTTTGCCACAGAGAAAGGCAGCTTTGATGGTATGTATGATTTTGTATTTCAATATAAGTTAGACCAAAATATTAGTAGTAGTGTTTGGGATGGCTCAGTAACTACTTGTGTGCCATGTGCCTCTGTATCATAGAATTCTGAAATTTGAGTAATTACACACAAATTACATCCTTCTTGCAATAAAGGCTACAGTTACAGTACGTAGTAAAATGTGTTTTTTCAGCCTTCATTAAGTAGAAAAAAACCCTAAGAGTTTGGCCCACAAACTAGCAGCTGAAAGCATTAGTATGTAGAACGGAATAACAAGTCTTAAAATGTAGCAAACACAGTCCATGTATTAGCCAAGTAAACTGCAGCACTGTGCGCAGCGCATTCCCAGTTCTCGGGGCCTGAGCGCTAACTTCAGTTGCTGCTGAAAAATACTTCTAAACAATTTGAGTGCAGCTTCAGGGAGACAAACTTTTGAAGACGTGATTATCTGCCATGTGATGGCTACCTGCTGTTATAGGGTGGTCACCGTCTTTTTCCTCCATATCAAGTGCAAGTAGCCTTGGCTGTTTCCCAATGTAGGTCACTTGGGATCAGCCACTGTGCTAGATTCAAGCTTGCCCTTTGTAAGTCTCCTAAATATATTACCATTACAGTAATTTTACATCATCACTGTGGAAGAACAGCCATCTCTAAATTTTGTTATGTAACTATCATGGTTAAAGAAAATAAAAAAGCTAAGGAAAACTACATAAATAAGACCACAAAAATGAAACTCCTAATAGCATAAGGCAGGAGGCTGGATAATCCTTTTAAGTACTTTGTAAAAAAATAAAGAGGTGTCATTCCTCCTGTGTGTGGCCTCCGTTAGTTGTGGTCAGATACTATGAATAAACTAATGAAAACGAGTCTGCAGTGTAATGAAGGGTCTGTCTGTACCCCGCTACTGACAAGGTAGCAGTTGGCATCTCTGAGAGTGCTCTCAAACTGTTTTTAATTCATCACCAGCTGTAACAAAAGCTGTGGCATGGTACTGAATTGTTGCATTAAAAACAATCAAACAAAACACCTCACACACCCACCTCAAAAAAAGCCCCAACCACAAAAACCTCAAACCCACATATTTGTGTAAACTGACTGTTGAGTAGCTCCAGGAACATCTGAGAATTGGTGACTGTTTACTCTGAGCTTTGTGCTCAGCTGCCAGCAGACACTATCTCCTAGGTCTAAGGCTCCTGTCCTTCAAAGAATAGCACTGCTTCTATAGAACACTTTCAGACTTGAAAGCTAAAGCCACACAATGGTGAAATTTCCTCCGTGTCCCAAACATGAAGCAATTGTGGCAGCTTTCAAAAGCAGAAATGGTGGGCTAATAGTTTAGGTACAACATTTCTAAACAGTAATTTGTTACTGCAGCTTTAAAACTTACTCAGTTTTAATGAATTGGAAGCACCGACCTGAGTCTCGTGACCATGAAATGCTGCACTACCTGCATAAGTTGCTGCTGAGCTTTATGCACTCCATGGGAAGAAAGGGGGTTCAAACTTGAATTGATTTAGGAGGTAAAAAAGTTCCCAGGAACTCTTTTGTATGATAAAACACTTGTGAAGCGTCACTGCCCTTAATAGGACCCAGGGATGCAAACTCAGCAGGCTGCCTGGCTGTGCATCACAAGTTAAGTGTTAAGCACTAACTAGGCAATGCAAGACTCTCAGGAGTATTTTGGGTTGGTAACAGCAGACAGATTCTCCTTTTTAATGCTGTTGTTCAGAAATGGTAGTGATGGCTACTTCTGTGGACAACTACTTTTGTTTCTATGAACTTCACCTTTCTCAATAATGCTGAATGTGTCACGCAGTAATTTCACATACCATGTAAAAGTAGTGGGGGGTGGGGGAAGTTTGGTTTCAGAAGGAATCTGTACTACTGACGACTTGAGAATATTGCTTCAACAATCCTTTGGCTGTTTAGCCTGGGGTTTTAAAATAGTTGCTATTCCATATAAAGATATCATGCAGTAAGACTGCACCTGTAGACACACAGCTCATGTAACTACTGCCTCATTCTTTCACCTTAGGTCTAAGTCTTGGTTTATACAAGATGACTATTGAAGTTTGAACTGGGGCAGCTAAATGCTGCTTTCACTAGCTGCTTTGGCACGGATACATGCAGTCAGAAAAAAAGCCAAGTATGTAAAACGATCTGAGTGAGAGAAAGTCCTGTAGAGAAAGTTAAAGACATTGCTGCTGCCCCTGGAGATTCAGGATATCTGTTCTGAGAGGGCACACCAGACTTTATTCTCTTAGATGATCTTACTGTTGAGATAATGCCTTCTAAGCACAGCGTTAAAGGCAGCTGAGTGAAGACTGGGGGCTTATCTGGCTTCTTTCACTGTCTTATCTTGTGATGGGCACAACTTAAAAAAGCTTTCTTTGCTGTATGAGTTGGGAGGGAAGTCAGAGGTTTGAAGTTACTGGACTGAGTTTCTAGGCAATTTTTCACTGCAATCTTCATGAATGCTGACAGCTGTAACAGGATACTCAGAATTTCTATTTGTCAGTGTACTGTCTGTACATCTCACTTCATGCCCTGTGTCTAGATATTTCAGTTGCAAAAAACCAAATTCTGCTCAAACATCGGTGAGGGTGTAAACCTTGGTACTGCCCTAAATCTGATCCTAAGACAATAAGCCCTTTCCTGCGTCAGCAGAGACTGAATGCTTTAGAAAACTACAGATTCAAGTAAAACACAATCTCTCTTAAGCTATTCATCTTTAGCAGTGCTACTAGTGAATGCCCTTACAGGTGAAGGGAAGACATCAAATCAAAGTTGAAAGATTCCCTTAAATTTCCTTCATAAGAGGAGCTATTTAGCACTGAAAGACTAAGTATACTCACTGCAATAAGGAACGGATACAAAGAAGATCTTACTTCTGAGCTGCTTATAAATCAGTCTGCTTTGTGGCAGAGGAAAATTAGTGGGTTTTTTTAAGCTATTCTACTACTGACATATCAAACCAACTTCAGCTTGACGCTATTACAACCTCTACTTTAAAATGAAAAGGTGACCCCTCCTGGTACAGAAGGTCTGGCCATGACTTGGCTATCCTCGCTGCGGCGTTAGCCAGCAGCTTTTTAGTACAGAACCAGGAATGCCTATTGCCTGTTAAGGATATAGTGAGGTTTTATGGGAGTTGTCACCAAGACTGAATGTGCTTTCTGTATCAGATCACAGTGTAGGTAGTAGATGCATCTAGGGCTGCAGGTCTAAAAGTAATAAAACTAATTGTTGGTGTTTGGATCTTCAGAGCTTGAGCTTGCCTGAAGCTCAGCAGTACTCAGTCATCCAGTTTTGTTTCTTGCTGCTTTATACAGCTTGAACTTAAGCTGTAAAAGACACTAGTTGGCAGGGCTTGTAAACTGCTGAATAACTGTTAGCAAAAGTAACCCTACACTTTTTCATTCTCTTTTTTTTTATTTTTCAAAAGCTACAACGTTTACGTTGTTCAGAACTGGAACTTTAGTTCTCTGTGCTAAGCTACTACTGGACACAACTGTGCTGCCAACTCTTAATTAGTGAAGTGATTGAAAAAGATCCTAAACCAGCTATCTGATGCTTGTAGCTTATTAATGGTTTCTCTTTCAGGTGCGGATCAAGGGTTGTTAAACACCTTCTTCAGCAGCTGGGCCACAACAGATATGAGCAAACATCTACCATTTATTTATAATTTGAGCAGTACTTCTGTATATTCCTACCTTCCAGCATTTAAAGCGTAAGTTTGAAATTCTAAGACTTTCAGAGATTATACAAACTATTTTTTGCAGCAGAGGCACAATGTGTCTTTTCAGGGTTGTTTTTTTAAGGAAGACCTTTACTGTTGCTAAAAGGTGCAAAGGTGTAATTGCTTTGTGTCCTTAAAAAAAGTTGAAATAATACCAGTTAAAAGAGTTGCCTAATGATAAATGGGGAGGGAAAGTTGCACCTGTAGGTTGAGCCACTCATCCCTTGCAGAAACAACCAAAGTGATTTTGAGTAAGCACACTTGGCAGGTTACTTGCAAAAGCAGGAATCGCTGCTCCAGTATGGTAGGCTGGCTGTTACAGCTCTGACAAAAGGTAGCTCTTGAATCAAGCCGAGCTGAACTCAGTGTGTTGCTGGTGGTAGTGTTCCCACCCAGATGCTTGCCCTTTCTTTGCTCAAATTACTTAAGGTATTTCACAACCAGTATTTACAGTTCATCTAATCAGCCTATACCATTCAAATCAATTTTGTGAATAACGATTTGTATAAAGCTAGCAATGTTCCCCAACAGTCTTTCTAGATCTCAGATAGTTCCTTAGGTAATAGCAAGGGAGCAAAGACTACTGCTAATGGCCACACCGTTGCATGCTTTCTGTGTAAGGAAAATCACTATCCTCCCAGACATGCTAGCAGCATTGGATTTGATGTGTGAGAAATCTATATGGCCACGGCAGAGTCACTCCGTGTTAGAATAAACACGGAGGGAAGCGTGCGATCGCAAAATGTTAGGCAAAAACTCCTCTGAGAGCCACAGAAGTTGCAGGGGTGGTGGGGGGAGGGGATGTGACACATGGACTACCAATTGCATAAAACCAATCTGATCTCTGAATGACATCAGGTTACTAGTGTCTAAAGTAGCAGCTAGCCTAAGCAGGGCTGCTGCTGGCTTAAGATCAAACTGTGTCTTGTGATCAGAATACCATCTGTAATCCTGCCATGCTAAAAGGGGAAC
This sequence comes from Heliornis fulica, assembly GCA_013399135.1. NCBI lineage: Eukaryota > Metazoa > Chordata > Aves > Gruiformes > Heliornithidae > Heliornis > Heliornis fulica. The sequence continues at coordinate 24,368 of VXBZ01003332.1, forward strand.
ACTTATTTAAAGAAATATATGCAAGCCTACAAATGACTAAGTAGTTGGATAGCATTTGATAAGCTAACATCTATTGTAAAGTATGTCCTCTTTCCATGGCTGCCTGGCTGTTGTGAGACCTTATATTTTCAAATGACCTTGTTGCCACAAAAGACTAATTTGATTTGTGGGCTCCTGACAAAAATTTCTGTGTGACTGAATTCAGCAAACCGTCAACAGTAGAATGCTAAAGAAGTGCAGCCCTTTAAGTAGAGTGCCCTGCTTGATAGGTGTAACAATTTCCCTTGATTAGATCAGCAGCTGCACTTGTGATAATCAGCAGTTGGAATAAAGTGAAATTTAAACCTACTGACAGCAATAGCTAAGTTTTTTTGCGGCTTTGTACAGCGAGACTAGATTTCACAGCAGTCTCAGTAATCCTTTTCCCAAAGGAAAATGCCAATTCATGACAAATGCTCTCTAACTTTTCTGGGAAATGCGGAAAGACAGATTAGTTGCTGAGGCCAGTGCGGACATAAAGCTTCCTAACAGTTGAGCCTAAATGTCAAAAAGTATTGCAGATAGGGAATGTATCTAGAAAACAGATACTTAAAACATTGTAGAAGTTTGGCATCTGTCAGCTGTTGTAGGGGTCTTGAGTGGACACAATGTTAAGAATATATTTCTCCATTTGCAGCAAGTGTATCATTATGCTGCTTAGGCATTCTCTAGCTTAAAAAGTCACTTTTTCTTTCTGTTATTTTAAAAAGAGAATGTCAAGTTTCCTCAGAGCAGCAGCAACCAAAGATGAAGGAAAAGTTAAGTAGCATGGTGACAGCTAATAAAGTGAAAGTAGTTCTTGTATGCCAAATCTTGACATACAGAGTTTAAAGTTAAACCCCAGGAACTGACCCCTTAAAGACACATTTGTTTTTTCTGGCAATTAGAGTACATATTTTACTTACTTTCATACAAGCATAGGCTGTCATTCTGCAAAAAAGACTGTGTTCACAAATGGAATGTGAATATTGAAATTAATTCAAGAATTTTACACCACTACATCACCATATGTACTGCCTTGTTTTGAATATACACAGTTTTTCAAACACCTGATTGGTCTCTATGTGAAACTCCTTAAACATCGAGAGGCCTGGTCAAAATGACCAGGGCGTTATGGTTAGACCAGGTAGTTATTTGTTAATAAACTAGTTATGGCATTGTTATCCATTTTATTATGTTAAGAGATCTTAACATGATGCAAACTGAACTAGGTGAGACAGTTACTGTTAATAGAAAGACTGGTGTTGCCTGTTCACAAAACTGACAAACTAGTTGTGGAAACAGAAGAATGCAATGAGTACTGTCTCCAGGTGCTCATCTTCAAAAGGGGTGCCTTTCACCTGCACTCCTAATACAAAAGAATACACTGGCAACACTTGGGACAGAGCAGGAAGTCCACACGAAAATGGAGCTTAAACAGTTTTCAAAAGAAAACAAAAAACAAACCATAAACCTAAAAAAACCCACCCCAAAACCACCAAAACTCCCTTGCCACCACAAAACCTACCTGTGGCTAACCTGAGGTTATTTAGAAAAGAAGCTGCTTGTCTAGCAAGATCATGCTGTGCTAAAATCAGACCTCTGAAATGCTTAGGTTATTCAAAGTTGATATTTTGCCGGGACAGTCCCTCTGCAGCAGAGCCTTTCCATGATCCTTTTCTATAGGGCTGTAAACTGAAAGGGTAAGGATGCTGGCCCTTCTCCACCTAATGCTTGTATTGCCTAACTATCTGGATCACTGGAGTAGAATCTCTTTCACTTTTAAAACCAGTTCTCATTGCAACGGCTGCTTGACACTGCTCTCCTGAGCTCTGGACGTCACTCTACCCAAAGACTTTTCTTGGCTGTAAGTACCTGAATAGCTGAGACCATTAGGTTTTGGCTGTGTTCTGACTAGTGTGATGTAGAACTCCATTTGCATTTTTCCTGTTGTTTAGTGAAGCTTTCCGTCCCAGTAGACATTTGCAGCTTAATCATTTAGTGTTTAGCCTCCTAAATATACTCAGACTTCTGTTTTCTGGATACTTGTGGCAACTGCAGGTTTAAAAAAGTGCCTGCCAGTCAAAACTTGTTTTCTAGACACCTGCAAGAACAGAGATTCTAATCCTTCCTGTCTCACAGGTTTGGTGCAGATACTAAAGTGGTGCATTTCCTGGGAAGCATAAAACCATGGAACTATGTGTATGACTCCAGAACAAAAAGCGTAAAAGGCAACATGGATGACCCTAAAATAGTCCACCCAGAATTCCTCAACATGTGGTGGGATACCTATACAGCTAATATTTTACCATTACTAGAACAGCATGGAATTGTTAAAGAAACAACTACAGGTGTAAACATGGTATGTGCTTTACTATTCTTGTAGAAACTACCTATGTACGGATGACAGGTTCTTTTACTATTCCCTTAGTGTCACTTCCCTTTGTCAGACTCGAAGCATGGGTGTGGTTTAGTTTGTAGGATGTGGGGTTTTGGCTTTGTCCTTTACATCTTGGAATAAATGACACTGTGGAAGAGAAGCATGCTGTAATGATCTTGAACGTAGCTCTCTGCTTGCCTAAAACAATGCAATTAATTGTGCACCATAAATTACACTATAGTAACTTTGCAGAGAAGGGCCCTAACTCTTTAATATGTTACAGCTAATAAGGTTCTCAAGCAGAACCTCCATTCAGCATGCAATATGTACATACAGACCTTGCATGGTGAAACCCATCTAGGTAAGCCTAGGATAACTAGAGAATGAATGCTATGTAGACTGGCAGTGATTAATCCCAATACTTACCATGCCAAATTAACCCTTCTAACTCTAGTTTTCATTCACCGAGTTTAGGAGCTTATATCTGACTGCAGATTTTAGCCCTAGCTTAGTAAGTGGGCCAGTTTAAGTTCTCAGCCTAAGGCCAAAGTTACTGACCTCTTCAGATGCACTTTCTCGTGTTAATCATACATCTTTATAATGAACTATTTGCAGCTGTCGGGCTTGGTCTATACTCTGGCTTTCTCTTGTGGCTTCTGCAGAGAGGTACGAAGAACTTAAAACTTTTTCTTTTGTTTGTTTTGTAATCCCTGGTAACTTCTGTAACTCTGCTTTGTTATTTTGCTAGGAAAGTTGCTCAACCCCCACCTGCTGGCAAAGCTTGCTGCTGTGCATGAGAACATGTACTTTGTTGTCCCATTTTATGGCCTGTTACTCACTAGCTATGCAAAGTATTTCCGTATTTTTACTCTGTCTTTCCTTTTAGACAGAGGTTACAGAGGCAGTGTCCCACATATCAGTATCAGCACCATCACCAGTATTACCAACTGTATCTTCAGAAGAGCGCAAGGAACGGTGGGAACAAGGCCAAGCCGACTATATGGGAGTGGATTCCTTTGACAACATCAAGAAGAAACTTGATACCTATCTTCTGTAGAAATGCCTGTTTCAAACAGTGGTGATGCAAGGACTTGTTCCAGAACTAACAGGTAGAAAGGTAGATGGTGGTCAGTTACACTTGCTAGTAGCTTGATGAAAAACTACCTGGCTGAAGGTCTCTGCAGTGCTACAGATGAAGACTGAGCGAAAGCTAGGAAGCAGAATTCCTTGGGCCACCTATAACTGCTCAATTTCCATATCTCTCTTCTAGATAAAACCAGGTATTTTTGTGATCAATTGGCTCAACATATTCCTTGAAACTGGGTTTGTTACCTCACCTCATTAAGGTGATTAGCATTGATTCCTTTGCTTGCTGTTTTAGATGTACAAATCTAATTCATGGGATTGCTCGTACGCTAGAGTGGTAGCCATTCTGCTTTACCTTAAATGTGTTAATGACACTGGGATACATACAGATGTAACAGTAATAGCACTGCTTTGCTCTTCCAGTCACAATTGCACTGAAGTTTTGACCAGATTCTTACGCACAGTGCCTACAGCATGGCAGAATGCATTTTTCAGTTCTGTATACTATGGGACTAGCAAAAAGTTTTATCTGTTACTTGCAATGTTGCACTTGATACAAAAATAAAATGTTGTCATGCATTTTTGGCTTCCTGAAACTCTTGAGCAATAATAAGGAGGGACCTCTGAAGCAGTCTAACTAAAATAAATAGCTGTAACTATTAAGCCTTGCTAACACTGTCATTCACTAATAGATGTACAGCTTTTAGTTCCTAGTTATTTACAGAGTATATAGTCACTTGCCTGTGAGCTCCTTAGGGCCACTATCCTGATGAGCAGCCCCTTAATGTAGGACAGGGCAATGGAGGAAGTTCCTGCTGCAGCTGCTCGTGTAAGAAATGCGGGGCTTGTGAAGAGGGACACTTCTGGCAACTAAATCATCTGTGACATAAGCCCTGAGAACTTGTGTTTAAACACAACGATGATGTTGCTTTGGCAAGCAAAGACTAAATAGCTGCTTAAGTAACTGTACCTACCCCGATTAGGAAAACTATTCTTTCCACATGTGCAGCGAATTTAAAAAAAAAAGGCACTTCTGTGCCACAGAGGCTACTCAGATTGTATCTTGGGGATACATGGAAAAGCAGTAAAATACCACAAGGATAGAAGCATGCTGAAGAGAGACAGCAATTGGCAGTTATCTATTCTAAGTTTTAGATCCTTCAGCTAAAAGTAAACAGAACCACTGCTTAGCATTTTGTCTTTTACAGCTATGCTCTCTACCAGTCCAGATGAGAAAAATATTATTTCTTCATTTCCTAATAAAGAAGGATTTTGGCAGGAAGCTAGTGCTAAGCTTTCAACCTAAACACTCAAAAAGCTTTTATCCTTTGTAGGTAAAACAGAAGATTAAACTGAGTATGAGAGTTTAATTTGCTTTCACAACTTAATTGTTCTAAGATGCCTTGGTCACCATTTAACAAAAATGTAAAGATAAAAGTAGCTTATAGCTATTGGAAGTACAAGGCCTTTGAACTCCCAGTTGTAACTAGCCCTTTCCTATGTGGGTTTTTCTCTTGCTGTGGTGTTTGTTTTTTCTTAACAGATAAATATGAAATTGTGTGAAAGGAGGAGGGATTGCTAGTTACAATCTGTAGTGACAAAAGTTACTTTATCCAGCGAGTATAAATACTGGCATGCTGCATGCTCACAAGACACTAGGAAATTGTAAACTTATTTGAAAATAGATAAACAGTCTTAATTTTGCTCCCCTTATCTGTATTCATATATGGAAGAGGCATGTTAGATGGAAAAAACTGATGACATACGAAAGTTAAAATTTGTTTTAGCATGTTAGTTTTGCAACAGTTACAAGATAAGGAGCTGAATAATATGAGGACTTGCATGCTTAGGGTTAACAAATACAGTTAGTAAAGAAAGCAAGCCTGTAAAAACATTCTGTCCTAGTCTGAGACTCTTATTATGGCCAAGTGTTTATCCCCAACCTCAGAAAAACAAAAGGCATGGTATATCTACCATACTCTATGCAGGTTTTTGGGTTTGGGTTTTGTTTTGGGGTTTTTTTTTCCAATAAAATAATGACATAAAGGTCATCTGCCACTGTTTCCGTCATAATTACTGCAGGCAGCATGTGCAGAAAGGTAAGAGATTACTTTAAGTGATAAAACCATTTTCCACCCTAAACTACTCAAAGCAACTGAATTAAAGCACAATCACAAAACATCATTATTCAAAGGAATTGTGGCCCTGCTTAGATCACAATTCAAGTATTGGTATGCTATTTGACTTTAAAAAGTGTATAATCTAAGATATTCCTTAAATGGTGACAATTCCGAGCAATTCTTAAAAGTGTAGGTGCTTTTCTCTTCATTTACATCATTTTATGTAGGGGGTAAAAAAAACACCAAGCAAAAAACACGTAACAGACTACCTCGAAATTAAGAAAGTTCATAATTCCCAAAGTTTCTAGAACATACCCTTAAAACTCCAAGAAAGAGAATACCAATAGCCAAAGTCTTCTTAGAATATCGAAAGCACCCCAAACAAACCCGACACTGAATTTAAACCACCCAAGTAACTGATGGCTCTATCAAATCAGACAGGACTTTTCACACTATTGGCTTTCACCTTTAACTGGTCTGAATATATTAATGGCTCACTTAGGAGTGACCTTAACTAGCCAGAGAGATTGCTACTAACTCAGGCATGGTTTGGTTTTTGTTTTTTTTTTTTTAATTGGCATTGGAACACAGAAGCCATCATCTCTTAGAGGAAAAATGATACGAGTAATTGTTTTATAACCATTACTCAGCCACTCTGCAAAATATCAGCATATTTTAACACAAGTAATGCTGTAGTTGACCAGCCATTGAAAAGTCTCTTCCTCATAGAACTCCAGCTTGGAAAACAGAATGCCACAAAACCAAACCTGTCATTCATAATAATTCATTATTTCTCCAGATTCTCTCTAAACAGCAGAATCTGAACCACAAATGCCCAAAGAACTTGATTAAAAAAAATAAATTGGTGTACCTCTGTTTTCTTGTTTGTCAGTGTGACAACCAGTTACTGGGGTTCATGCTACACTCCATCATTCATCAGTCATCAAGCACTGGAACTGTCAACCCAGGGAGGTGGTTGAGTCTCCATCTCTTGAGGTGTTTAACAGCCGGGGAGATGCGGTGCTTGAGGACATGGTCTAAGGGTAGACTTGGTGGCGGTGGGTTAATGGTTGGACTGGATGATCTTAGGGGGCATTTCCAGCCTAAAAATTCTATGATTCTCTGTCTTAAGAAAAACAAATCAGTTAACAGACGTAAACCATATTTGCTTCCATAGCTGAGGTGCAGGCTCCACAAAAACTGCATGAGCTTGTTAGGTTAAAAGTTTTTAATTCCTTTCTCACTCCTTCCCTTGGCTCGCTTTCTGCAAATATTTGACATTTTCCCTTTATTTCTTAGTCTTTTTAATTTCCCCTATTTGCACTTCATCTTTAAGTCAGCTGGCTGGTATTCTAAGACCTTAGGACAGGTGAACATTACAATAGAAGCAAGACAAATTCCATCTCTCTGTTGCCAAACATACTTCCTGAATCTAAACAGGACTTAAACATAACAATCTTTGCCTCCAACTGTGTTACAGGGAAGGCAGCACAGTGTTAGGAAAACATGTTAAGACTAGAATCAAGTGGAGAGATACAAGCATATTCCACTAGTATTCAACTGAGATTCTTCAGTGTTGTTTATTAGTTTGCAGTACTTAACATGAGTAGTTTGCCAAATTCTTCCTCTGTTAATCAAGATGCATTCAGATCAGCATTCCATTAAGGCATATGTATGGGATTGGAAAAGCACTTAGTGCAACAAAAACCATTAGTGAACTGGCTGCTGTTAAAATAATTTGCCTTGTTTCATTTATTTTGCAAGGGCTGATTCCCTGACAAGCAAACATGTCACACTCTACTTTTCATACAGCACAGTCTTACTGGTCAAAGAATACACGAAAACCATACGAGCCTATGATTCTACCATTTTATCCATGTGACAAAACGTTCTCTTTTACAAAAAACAGCAGAACTCTGCATAAGGGGAATACTAAAATTAAGTGTTTTGTGAATTTAAGTACTTGATTTTTACTAGCTCTGGGGAAGCAATCAACAGAGGAACTCCCTGCTGCACCTGTGTATTTTTCAGAAATAGTAAAAAGAACAAAAAAGAACAGAAGAAAGAATTCCTTATGAAGCGACCACTGACCACCTTTTCTGAAACAATACAGATGTTCTGTTTGGTTCCTGGGGAAATACTGAGGTTGAAACATGAAGCTACTTCATTTTTTTAAAGGTTTTGGCTAAGAGACAAAACACATTATTTACTTTTCACCACTATAAGAGTTCTCACAATTCAACGTAAATATGCGCTTCTCTTTTGAGATTTTGAGATTGATTTTTATGTAGCCATAAGTGGTGTACATAATAAGCAACATTTCAAAGAAAGAACACTGGAGGGATTTCAGAGGTGCAAATCAAGTTTATGCATTTCTAAACAGGAGAAAAATATTTTTTGTGACTTATTTGAAGCTCTTATCTTTTGACCACAAAGACAGCAGAACTAAGTCTGTGCAAGACATGCAACAGCAGTATTAAGTAGAATATTCAAATATATTGTTTACTCAAAATACCATAGTTTCAAGCTATAAATCAATCAGAGCCTTAATTTCATTTATTTTTGTTTGTTTTACTTCACTTGCTGAAGGTTTTTTGGTCGCAAAGGCTCCTGCTGCAAGTTCCCTCTTCTTTTTCTGAATTTTCAGCATATTTTCTTCCACTGAATCCTTCACAATGAACTGAAATACAAAAACAAAAAAAAAAAACCCCCCCAAAAAAAAAAAAAAATAAAGAAAATAAAAAAAAAAAAAAATAAAGAAAATAAAAAAAAAAAAAAATAAAGAAAATAAAAAAAAAAAAAAAGCCCACCGAAATGAAGGGATTAAAAAGAGAAAAAAAAACTAAAACAAACAAACAAAAAAACCCACCCCAAGCCCAACAACCAAAGAGAGAAATTTAGGCACTTTAAGATGAAAGAAAAAAAAAACCAAAGCAAAACAAATCAACATGGTTAAAATGCTGAGTACCCCAAAGCACTGTTACAGTATTTCATTGCTACTTTGTGAAGAAAACACAAGATGGAAGGATTATGAAGTGGCTGAAGGGAAAGGTTTGGCATTTTACATTTTTGTGGTTTTTTACTTTTTAAATGCTTATTGGAAGAATATTTCTCTCTTCTTTGCTACTTATACAAAGAAGATAATCTGTCTTCAATTTTCCAGGTATTTTTGTGACCAGGTATTAATGAGACAGGCCAGCCACTCTTCCACAGCTGAACAAGATGCTGTGACAAAAGCAAGAGCGTTCTACAACCTCTGAGACAAAAGAACTATAATAACCATGCTTGGCAACAGAAGTACTGTCCCTTCTTAGTCACTCCAAATAGCTCAACAGGGACAGCTAATTTCCAAAATTATTATTTCAGAGGAAATAGGTTAGATTTAATGAAATCTTACAATCTGAAGTTCACACTTCAAAAACCACCCCGCAACTTAAGTTTATTGGTGAGACATACACCGTCACAACTCTTCAAAAAAAAAAACAAACCAAAAAACAGTGAAGTGTTCTGGGAAATTTATTTACTTATTCATTACTAGAAAACTGTCAATCAGATCATCTCTTAACTCACCTTAGTAATCACAACGTTATGCTTCTGACCCAGCCTGTGACATCTGTCAAAACACTGGTCTTCTGCAGCGGGATTCCAAGCCTACCAGTAGCAGCAATGAGTAAGTTAAATAACCTCCCTTAAAATGCACAGTAAGGTGCATTTGGAGTCATAAAGAATCTATTGTGCCATCAGTTCTTGAACAAATATTGCTTGCAGATTAATTATAGCAAGGGGCTTAAGAAGTGAGACATTACATTTGGAGTAAAGAAAGCTTTGGGAACTTCTGGTCACCTGTAACAAGCTGGAACTTTGGCTAAATCTGTAGAAACCTAATTTTTCCAGGAGTTTAGGACATATCAAAACAATCATTTTATTTCTGAAATAAACACTGTATTTATTGACTGCCTCAGCACCCTCTTCCTGATAGCAAAATCTAAACTGGTTGAACACAGTTACTTATCAGCAGACCAACACCCCCAACTGAAAGAAAGCCCATGTATACTTCCATTACTATATGCAATAATCACCAAGTTAGGTATGCAAGGGCCTTGCCAAACACAGAATCGTAGCAGAGCATGTTCCATCTTATGCTCACAACGTAACACTAAACATAAGGATTTGTGGAATGCCAAGGCTGTGCTCTGTTTTTCCAGTGTGTTTTTCTCAATCTAATACGGGACTGCTAGTTCTCATAGAATGGGTAATTAAATCTACCAAAAATGTAATAATGTTGTCTCATGTGATGGGCTTTCATTGCCAAGTCACCCACGTACCCTAAGTTACCTAGGAACTCTTCTTAATGACTCCTTTCTATAGAAGCAGGGGAAAAAACATCACTAAGCTATCACAAAAAGTTCATTTTAGGTGCTAAGAACCTCTGATCCTTAAACACGCTTCAGATACCAAGTTGCAAAATAAAAGCCAAACAAGTCTTACTTCTCCAATCTAAGGTAGGGAAGAGCAGTACAACCAATATGCAAGATAAACATTCCTGGCACGCTACGTACCACAAACCTTTCTAATACTAATCTGACTGTACAGACAGGGTGACGTGCTGAGGAAAGAACATGTACGAGCATGTTTTCTTCTAGTTTTGCTTTAGTCGAGCAGAACCAAAAAGCATACCGCTGTCACTTTTGTTTTTCATCAGTCCAGCAAAGGAAAACAGAACTGACCTACCTCTGTGCCTTTCTGCAGTATCTCATACAAAGAGGGCTGCATTTTACATGGGAAAACATGAAGAAACTTGAACCTCAGAGAAGCACCTTTATACTTTTGATAGCCTCGCATAAAAGGTTCTTCCTAAAGGTGAGAATTGAGCAGATATGACTGCATATAAACAAACATTTTTTTTTAAATGGGGAGAAAATAGGCTGTGGTGGGATAAAAGTTCCTCCTTTGCACTGTGGTTTAGCACCTTTCAGAGAAAGAATACAGGCCTCTAAACTACAGTTCTACAACAAATCCACAAAAAAAACCCGGTTACTCCATTGGCTGCAGTGGTATTTCTGCTTAAATCCTATTATTGCTGCTAATTCACTTCAAGGAATGCTAATGCATGATCGCATCTCATTCAAAAGTGGTATCATAAAGGATCATGTGTTCCCTCCCACTGCCTCTTCATCAAATACAGGCAACCACTACCTCCTGGGATGGTTAACCTGCATCACGGTATAGCTACCAGCAGGACAGTGGTCAGCGGTGTGTAAAGGCTGCAGTTATGTTTGTCTCTGGTTTGTGATATACAGCTGTACACTGTAGATGACTCGGAGTTGACAATACTTAGTTTCTTACAACTGTTTGCTACAGGACAGTGTATGCATTGTAACTCAGTGATCTTCACAACATGAAAATTCTCTTGGACTTCCCACAACTGTTCTTATTCAGAGAATTGGTTATGAAAACAAACAAACAAAACAAAACAGAAGAATTTTTGTACAGTGACACAAGAAGACATGAAACAATTATATTAAGAATACAGTTTTCTATCAATTAATGTAACTTATGTATTTACTCCTTACAAAAAAAATTGCATTCCTGACTGCTTTAATGAAAGGACAAAGAATTCCTAAATTTAGCTTCACCATGTCTGTCCCCTACAGTCACAAAAAAGTAACTTCAGACTGATGTCTATTTCTAAATTCACAAAAATAACAGAAAAGTCTAGAGCAAAGCACAACAGGAAAAAAACCCATACCATACTATTTCTGAAATTCTACTTTATGGGTTCTCCAGTTACTAAACATAACAAACACAAAACTACGTTCAAAAGGAAGGAAAAGAAATAGGAAAAACAGGTATCAAATGTCGTACCATAAGGTGTCATACTGCTTTGTTAACAGTACTGCTAGCATTCTCTCCATTCATGGTAAAGAAATGGACAGCACAAAAACACTGTATTAAACCAAAAACATGCCAGGGAAACAAATGAAGAAAAGCCTCATCTGCCCTTTGACAGACACTGATCAGTGTCTTCATTCTCAGAGGGGCTCGTTTTCCTTCTGCCTCCTAGGAAAACACCAAAGGAGCTTCCCCTCAATGAAACCAATCATTATGAACATCCCATTACTCACAGGATCCATTAAAAACACTCGGGAAGCTGCTGTCAGATTTAATCCAACTCCACCTGCTTTCAGAGACAAAAGCATTACAGTTGGGGATCCTGCTTGGCTGCTTTGGAAACACTGAATCGCTTCTACTCTTTTCTTCTGTGCCATTGACCCATCCAAACGGGTAAAGGTAAACCCTGATTCTCTGAAGAGAAAGTACAAATGCTCAATTTAACAATCCATTTTCATTGACAACAGAAAATAAATATGTTGGAATCATTACTTCTACTTAGAAATGCACATTTAAAATTCAGCATTTAACAGGTGATACATTTAAAAATAACGGGAATTAAATTCACAGCTTTATTTCACTAAAGAAAGTATTCAATTAATCTGGTCCTCTTCTGAACTTCTAAAAAATCAAAAGGGATATTATATTCTTTGAGAGAACTTTGTAATGCACTGTGAAAACACATTTATTTTTAGAAATGACAACAGTACTACTTACTTTAATGGGTTTTCTATCAGTGACAGGAAAGCTGTGAACTGAGAAACAATCAGACACTTCGCAGTTGGATTATCCCTCCGTAGTTTTAGCAAAGCATGCATGAGAGCATTTATCTGAAATCAAAGATTTATGCAGTTTATTCTGACTTGATTAGAGTCCACTCCTACAGGTACATTGAGAAAATTAACCTTAAATTCTATCGGTACGGTTTCTTTGCGTTTCCAAAGGAAAGTAAGGGTTGAGTACTTTCAATTGTCACAAACTACAACAGGGTGACTGATTCACAATTTTCCAGACATACTCCCCACTGTCTGGAGCCAACAAGTGCCCTACCTCCAGGGCATAAATAAGAAAGGAAGAGAGTACTGGAGCGCTGAAGATAAGGCTTGGCAAGGAGCAGCCACAAGGTTAAGGGCAGTTAAGGGCTCTACTGGAGCAGTACTCGGAAGCAAGAAACGCTCCCCCCAGAATATTCAGGCAAGTAAGCTATGCAAACCCTTGGCTAGGTACAACAGAGGATAAAAAGGTACACTTGGGACCGATATGGAAGTAAAAGATATAAAAGAGTTAAAAAAAAGATATAAAAAAAGAGTAAAAAGACAGAATAAGGACAGTTTTCTCATGTAAGGTTTAGCTATGGAAAGGTAAAAAACTAGAGAATTCAAGTAACTGCACCGGGTAAAAAGAAGAAACACCTCCCACCAAACAAACATTAAAAACCACCCCAAAAAAACCCAAACCCTTCATTTTTTCTAGACCACAATGTCCAAAAGTAGTTCTCAGGTCTCCACAGGAAGATTTTTTAGAGTGTAAACTTATAACCAACTTTTGAAAGAACAGTAACCTAATTACTAATTAAAATTAACACTTTAGTGTTTCAGAAAAGCGATCTCCAAACAAAAAGGTCAAAGTACCAGCAGGAAGACTTAATTTCTGACAGCATATGCACAATGAAGGTGAAGAAAAAGAGAAAGGAAAAAAAAAAAAAAAAAGATGTGGCAAACCTTGAAAACAGGTTTGAAAAGTAAAACAAAGTTTCTATGACATTCTTTACATTGAACATGTCATACCCACTTAGTTTTCCCTTTAACGGAAAAATCTATATTCTTTAGTCAAGTTTTAAGATAGGAGGATTTATGTGGAGTTTTATTTTCCAAAAGTAGATTGGGAGCTGAATAGTTTCAGTGGTTATAGAACTATCCTGTCTGCAGAAACAAAAGGCAAAAGAAACAGCTCTTTACCAAAAGTTTTATTTAACTAAGACATCTATGTACTGCACAATGACTAGCATAAAACTACAACTGGTGCTCCTTTTGTCTTGTTTCCCTGCTGCAAAATTTGCTATCAGATGTTAGTATGCATTTTCTGCTGTGCTGACCAGACAGCCCTGTGCAGACTTCTAGACAACACTGAAGTATGTTATGTGCATGTAAATTATGTTCAGCATGTTTACATAAAAATTCTACAGATTGGTCTACAAAACCCTAAGAAAAGACAAGTAAATCACAATGGAATGTACCTTTGAACTGGATATCCACTCCTGATCAGACTTCTTTCCATTACTGGAAGCTATTTCGTCTTCTGGGGGACACTGCACCAAGTGCTCTACTCGAAGCTCACTCCTACAGAGAGGGCATTTGGCATTTGGCTACAAAAAAAGCCCAAATAACATTAGGAGAAACACATTAAGTCAAATTATTTATAGTAAGCACTAAAGATCACCTTTACAAAGCACCTTTTATGAAATCATTCTATTTGTGTTCATAAAAAAAAAAAAATCTTCAAGGACTACATTCATTCTTCTAACATACTGGTTTGTCATTCCTGACAAAATATTTTAATTAGAACATTAAGGTGGCATAAATACTATGTGTTATAAACAGCCTTCCTTAAAATTGGTTATCTTTGGAAATAAACAGCTCAAGATGAAAATACTAGGGATATGAAAAAAGACTGTTTAAAATATCAGAAAAATACACTGCTTTTCAAAGATAAGACCTTTCTTAGTCACAAACAAAGAATGACCTTTTGCCCTTTTTCTCCAAAGCCTGCACAGAAATAATAGCAGTCTGATGAAATAGACTTTGTCAGGGCCAGACACAGTGTGTCTTTCTCTTTTTCCCGCAACAGACATGAGAAATTAGACATAACACCAAAAAGCTTTTTTCTTCTGAAGCACACTCTAGATAAGACAAAGTTTAGAATTTATACAACAGCACATCCATAGGACTTCTCACAAAATGTAACAAAAGACTGAGTGCACTATACAAATGGAGAACTCTGTGATACAAAACTGACAGAAGTGAAAAACCTTTCAAAACAAAGAAACCCTTTAAAATCAGCTAGCTCATTTTATTTATCAATCTGGCCACAGAAACAAGACATCTTTGGAAAGGCTGCAAAGCAAACCTCACAAAGCAGATAAATATTGTGGGCTCTTAATCTGGAATAAACCTGCAGCCAGTTAGACATGCTGGCAGCCAGTCTGCATTGCAGCAAAAGATATCCTTTCAAAAGACAGAATCTTAACACAAAAAAATCTGAAATAAGTCTCCAATACATAGTTACATCTGAACCACTAACGACTTGGCAGCGATCCAAACAATATTTCAATGATGAGACAAAATAAATGAATTCTAATAAATATGAAAGAGTTTTCTGGGAAAAAAAAAAGAATACTAACGATGATCATAAATGCACTTTTTTAAAAAATAAAAAGCTCGTGTCTTTCTGCATCCCTTGTCCCGATTTAGTACTGTAAGTAAAACCAACAAAACCCCCCAAAACACAGCTGAGCAATGTCAATACAGATACATAAGACTTGCAGTGAAAGCATATGGAAGTGACCATTGTCACAACGGACAACCAGTAGGAAAGAAAAGTTTTAATGCATATCTGGCAAGCTTTTCCAGGAATGCAGTTAATATACAAAGACATAGAGAGATTTTATAGCTTTGCCAGGACTTCTGCACAGGATTCTTTTACTTACTTGCACAACTCTGAAGCTAGCCTCAATGAAAAGGCTGAAACAAAGGTGTTAACTCTCGAGCTGTTAACTACCAAAAAAAGGTCAAATTTCAATGAACACTTTTAGGTTAACATTAGAAAGGAAAAGATAAAACGGTCTCCAACTTTCTAATACAACTAAAGGGCAAACTTAATTCAGCCATTTAGTGTTGGCAACTACACACCCCACTGCTCATTGACAGCTTAATGCTGTCAATTGTCTAAAGAACAGGCATCTTCTTGCCTGGATGAACCCTGTTTGAACCCATGCTGTTTTGGGGCAGAGGGGTACGGAGTTTCTTGGTTTGGTTTGGTTTTAAGGTGGTAAGTAAAGTACTTTCCTAAACTATTTAACTAGAAGAGAGTTGCGCTGTATTCAGGCACAGGAACTACCCAAGTGAGATGCATAACTAGGATAAATACCTAGCACATGGCAACAGTGAATTCCCCTGCTCTGGAATTTAGATGTCAGACTGTGTTCTGGCTGGAAGCTGCAAAAGCTTCCATGGGAACGGATTTAGATGAGAAATCATTTTGAACACAAGAAAGGCTTGCTTACTTACTGCTTTATAAACTCAGGATAGCCAACATCAAAAGAGCAGAATCAACACCCACCTCAATTCAGGCTCCACTACTTGAAAACAATCAACTGAACAGCGTGGGACTGGACAAAGGCCCTAGGTCTGCATATTCCAAGGTCCTTTCTAGGCAAAGCACAGTAAGTAACTTGACTGTAATACAGGTTCCACTACATCATAATCATAATTTCTTTCTCTGCACGTCTAAATACACCTGAAGGTTGAGCACAGGCATCGACTCTGCAACAGACACATCAAGAACCTCTGTGATGGAAAAAGGCCTCTGCTAGTGCTCTCTCAGAGAATGACTTCACATCATTATTTTTCATCAAAATTCTCAGAACCTCTCAAATCTGCATCAAAACCTTGCATGTCTGGCAATGAAACAAAGCGAATCCGCATGCCGGACAAACACCACTTCCTACCTTTGTCTTGTCAGGTTGACTGATTATGCACAAGCAGGAACTGATTTGTTCCCTGCAGCCATGTATAAAGACCACCACCTAGGTTTAGCCTTGCACTTGCAGCTCTACTGCAGATGAGTAGGAGGCAGAACAATTCCAGAGAGGAAATGCAGCTGCACTGAATACAGACTACTGAACTATCAGATTGCCCTAGAAGTGCAAACAAGAAAGGAAAGTATAGCTTAAAAGCACACAAGAAAAATAAATACCATGCTTTTTAAAAAAAAAGCAACCAAGAGACACTCATCCACAAGATTACTCTGGAATCCACAGAAGCCCACAAAGGCAGCCCTCTAGGAAAGCAGCTCTTTCGCTGTAGAACAACATTAGAACGGAATAAGGGGAGTCACGTGACTTTAGCTCAACTGCCAACTTCCAATAACAGCTTTGGTCTGTAAGCACAATATATACACATCACATCACACAAACTGTGAAGAGGCATTCAGCCATGTAGAGGTATCCAATGCTCCACTGGCTGCAAACAGTTTTACCTAAGGACAAAGCAAGGTGAAAAATAGGGAAAAGGCCTTTGAAAATTCTGATGGACCTCAACACCATTTAGTCTGACAGCCCGAAGTCAAACTATGAAGAGAGTAGCAAGGAGCTTTTAGAAGCCAGATAATAAATAGGCTTATATGGCTCACCATGTTTGGTTTAACAGACCACCACCTATTGCTTTTAAATAGTTATTACAATTAACTGCAACTACGGAACAACCAACCTGTTCACTTCTGATGACTTCAAAAATGCACGGCTTACAAAACACATGCGCACAGCGTGTGATCACAGGAAGAGTCAGTGATTCCAAGCAAACTGCACATTCTTCATCTGAACCAGAGCTAAGGACCAACTTCATTTTGCTCACTAGCGTCTCATGCAGTTCTTCAGGAGTTTTGTTATCTGCCAAGAGACAAAGATACTTACAGAGATTCCATATAGGAAACACACCAACACCATTCCATCGATCAAAAGGCAAGCAGGACAATTTATGCACAATTAGCCTACAACACAGAAAAACACAAGCTGCCACATAAAACAGAAAATTCTGACCTAGAATATCAGAACACATGAAAAGTAATCTTACTTTGAAAAATGGTAATTAGAATTCCAAGAACCTCACCTGCATGCTCAGCAATAAGTACACACACAATACAATGGGAACAAGAAATGTTCATATGGCAAGCTGTTCAAGTAGTACAAACATTAGATATAATTTATACAATATGTAACATACTATGCTATTTACAGTTAAGATAACTTGAAAAATAAAGTAAGAAATTTGAATCATACTTACAAATTAATTTCTAAATAATTATTAAACAATTACCCAGTAATTTTCTCCTTGTGTATTTTTCTGGAAGATAAATTACAAGCTTTTAAAAAAAGCTTCTGATCACATTTGAATGGTCTTTTGGTTTTGTAACAAAAGCAAGCAANACCAATGGCATCTCAAGTAGGTATTTTCTAAATATTAAATATGATAGTTTTCACATTCGGAGTATTTGAAACAGACTACACTTCCTTCTGAAAGAAATGCCTATAATTTTCTACACTATGCAGCTGTGCAGTTGGCATGTCAAAAATAAAATTTCACTCTCCTTTCACTCCTTTTTTTTTCACCCTTCCTTACAGCTGTAACAAAGTCAACAGCTTCCCATTCTGCTGAAGAGGCAATGGTTCTGCTGACACGGCTACCAATCTACAAGCGATTTCCTCTACATCTTCTCTCCCAAAGCAAAATAATATTTGCTGTAAAAGCACTTCCGTAAATTCTTACAACAGATACACTGCTTGTTAACAGGCCTTCTGCATCTGACTTCGCAGAGGTCCTCTTTGGTCATTTTTGTATAGGCTGTCGAAGCCTATTAAGTCCTGTTTCTGGCCTCGTAACTACTCATACTTCATTGGTTATATGCCTATTTCAGTATGTGCTCAAGCATCCATTTTTCAAATATATGCAAACTTACAAAGGTACAAAACAAATAAAGGTAACAAAGCTGTAAGTTCAATAATCCAAGCTGAAAAGAGGAAGGATGAAGCCAGAAGCCTTGGAAAACAGACCAACGTGCTCCTGGCTCTTGAACAGAAGGCGCAAGTCCTGCTTTTAGAAACACAAGGTGCAAGAAAAATATTGACTCACCAGCTGAAAAACTGTAAGATGTATTTGTACAGAGATGAGGATGACAACATAGCTGCCTCAATCTGAGGAGGACACCAAGGATGTCAGCATAGTGAGCTAGAACAGTTCCCTCACTGAAAAATCTGAACAAGAGTTTTATCGTTAGTATGAAATGCTACGGCCTGAAGTAACAGATGAATCAGAGAATCACAGAATTTAGAAGCTGGAAGGGACCTCAAAAGATCATCCAGTCCAACCCCCTGTCTGAGCAAGATCACCTCAATTAGGTCACACAGGAATGCATCCAGGTGGTGTTTGAAAGTCCCCAGTGAAGGAGACTCCACAAGCTCTCTGGGCAGCCTGTCCCAGTGCTCTGCCACCCTCTCAGTGAAAATGGTTTTTCCTTACATTGACATGGAACCTCCTATGCTCCAGCTATGATATCAAGTGATCAAATTTAGCTGTTAGAACGACAGTCTGATTTTTCACTTTCCTACTTGAACGTCCTCAAATCCTCATCTAAAACAAGGTATAAAACGTTAACAGTGACAGACATTTTAAGGCCACTCTTCACGTATGTGGTATACCTTTGTTTCTCCCAAGACAGAGCTAACACACAGTTCTGCAATAGCCTGCACTCTTGAGAAGTGAATAGATGCTATTCTAATTTGCAGTTATTAGTTTACAGCATACAAACTGACACATTTGGCTAGTAAAGCCAATATAATCAAAACTTCTGAAACACAAGTACATGACATCAAACTTCATTAGTTTTCATTCCATCTTCTGCATTAAGATATGCCTCAACTTACCTGCTAATAGCAGCTTTGCCTTCCTTCTTCACAGACTGATAGATTTGTCTCTCTTCATCTGTAAGCGTAACGTGCTGAATGAGTACTTTACGTTCTGGTAACTCCAAAATGGCTTTTCCTTTAACCTTACTTGTTTTGGTTCTTCTAAGGGTAATAGCCCTAATCAGAGACTGTAAGCGCCTAAAAATAGATATATAGATAATAGATTACCCAGCTCGGGCTGTATGGTTTGTGTGGGTTTATTTTTTTCATTTTATTGCACAAATACATGTCCCCCCCACAAAAAGCAGGCCCAGTAATGAGATATAATTCAATAATCTGAAATAGTAAATATTCTAAAATATTTAATATCAATTTGAACAAAAAAAATAAATAGATGGCACGTGCATTTAAATCTTAAACATGATACTTCAACCTGTCACACAGCCCAAGCACTGCCAGTCATACTTGTTCACAAACTCTTTGAGAACACTTCGTACCCAAGTCCTCCTGGAGTTCCCAATGTGACTGGACGTTGAATTGTTCTCTGCCACCACTCTCGATCGGTAAAAGGTTTCAGTTTTAAGAAGGAAATAAGAGACCACAAATCCTTTACAGAATTCTGAATCGGAGTGCCTGAAGACACACACGAAAAAGATTGTGAAACCTCAAAGAAGCTAAAAAAAACCAAACCCCCACCCCCTCCAAAAAATCCCACCAAAAACCACCGCTCAAAAAAATCCCCCAAAGCCAACAGAAACACCCCAACACCAAAGGTCTCTCCTAATTAGGCTAACACATCTTTGAGTATAATACATATTATTTTTAAAATTAATATATTACAAAAAGCTTACACGTGTAAGAGTGAGAGAACTGCAGCCCTCGGTGCTAGTGAGACTTGGATGTTAATCTTTCCATTTCAGCTTCATCAACAGTGATTAATTACATCACAAACTTCTTTAAATTGCATTTAAGTATCATATGCCTGCATGGCCACTGGCAGTTTTAGGATGACTATTTCAAAAAGCTACTGAGTTTCAATCAAGAAAGACTGTGAGCTTCTAACCAGAAGTAGCATGCCAGTTCACAAGTAGGTCCATATTTACTTGCATTTCCACCGGTCCTGTGTATCAAGTTATTTCAAAATCATTTGTGTATTTAAACAAAATTAAAAATATCTAAAAAAAAAAAAAACCAAAAAAAACAGCCACAAAAACAAGGCATCAAAATAAACCACACACCTAAAAGACACCTCTAAATCATTGCTCAAACCAAGTTTAAAAACATTCAAAATAAATTTGACACAAACAATCTCCCAGAAAAAGCCCAGGTGGAACCACCAAGCAGGAAACACAAGATGGCGTTAAACTAAGATGATCTACACTGCTTTTCCCCTGGCATCAAACATTTTTACCTGTAAGAACCCATCTTCTGTGTCCCTCCAGGTTTAAGGCAGCTTTAGTTTGCTGAGCATTCGGATTTCGAATAGTGTGCCCCTCATCCAACACAATTCTCAGCCACCTCACTTTATGTAAAGGGCTGTCACCTTTGATCTGAAACAGTATTTTTTTACTTTGACTTAAAATACTTTTTTCAGTTTGAATTAAGAAAGCTATTAATCTAACAACTCCACAATTAATAATGAATACTACTTATTCACATCTTGTTTATTTATCAGCACAGAAGAGCAAAACTACCACTGAGGCATTCCTTCTTTTAGATTTAATGATTCCTGGAAAATGTTATCAGTCTTCTCATACTTGTTTATAACTAATGACCTATAGCAACAATGAGCCAAGCCTGAAAAGAAGAAAGGCTACAAGACACAGACAGATAGAAAATGTGATCAGAGACTAAATAAAAAGTTTGTACCGTATTTAAAGATGGAAACTTCAGGCTTTTAAAATGGCTGGAATGTCTATTTACATATCTCTTTACAAATACATCTTATGCAATGAGATACTTGGTGGTGCCCATGTGCAACAGACCTATGGAATTATGCTTTTAAATGTTCTGTACGCTTTGAATTTGATAGAGGAAGGCAGAAACGAGAACATTATCCCACTGAGATCTGGGGAGACTGACATACTGGCCAACCTTTTCTATCCTTTAGGTCTCTTCCTTAAGCTGTTGTAATTGCAGCCAAATAATTTTCTCTACTACAGCCAACAACAAAATCCTCTCTTTGTTAGCACAGCAAACCCGTAAAAAAGCATGTAAAGCAAGGGCTTTTTGATTGCCTGCCAGAGTAGCATTTGAATATACTGCCATCATTACCCCGAACACTGGGAGTCTTGAACCATAAGGAATCCTCAAAGAACTGGTTTTCTCATTTACTTACTCCATAATCGGTAGCCAAGATGTTATATGTTGTTAGTACGATGTCTTGTTCTGAAAGAACCGATGGGTCTTTGCTGCGGTCAGAACCATAATAAACATAAACATTTACATGAAAATCTTGGTGGATATGTTGTTCAAACTGATCCTGGAAGAAAAGTTGTCAAAAGTCATCCAAAAGATACTGTCTTAGTACGTGATTGTTAGAAAGTGCCTTTAACAAAGAAACACATCCTCCATCTCTGTGACAGTCTACATCCATAACAAAAGCCATTTTATTTTGTGTTTCATTTGCCTCTTCACCCAGGTGAGAGGAGGGACCAAAAGTAACCACCTGAGAGCAAGCCTGAAGAGGAGGACTTGGGACTGTTGACTGATGTAAAGCTCAACATGAGCAGGCATTGCAGGCTAATAGCCCAGACAGCAAATCTTATTCTGGGCTGCATCAAAAAGAGTGTGACCAACAAGTCAAGAGAAGCAGTTCTCCCCCCTCTACTCTCATGAGACCACACCATCCCACCCCCCCCTCCACAGGTCCTGTACCCAGCTCTGGGGTTCCCAGGACAAGTAAGATACTGAGCTACTGGAGCAAGTCCAGAGAAGGCCACAGAGATGACCAGAGGGCTGGAGCATCTCTACTACGGAGATAGGCTGAGAGAGTTGGGGTGGTTCAGCCTGGAGAATGCTCCAGGGAGACCTTATTGCAGCTAAAAGGGGCTGACAGGAAAGCTGTAGAGGGACTGTGACAAAGGGGTAAAGGGTTTACACTAAAACAGGGTAGATTTAGATTACATGTAAGGAAAAAAAAAAAAAAATCCTTCCCAGGCAGGGTGGAAAGGCCCTGGCACAGGGTGCCCAGAGAAGCTGGGGCTGCCACTGGATCCCTGGCAGGGTTCAAGACCAGCTTGGATGGGGCTTGGGGCATCCTGTGCTGGTGGAGAGTGCAACAGACACAGCATCACTTTCTGGTAACACTGTTTCTTCTTTATTTCTTATTAAACCTCTTCCTGATGGTATATGCACATAAAATCCATTGTTCCTTCCAAATTGTAACAGAACAGTTTTTATGCTTTTTCATTTTCTACCTTCATCTTTCACTTCACTTTCACATTTACAACTTCTTCCCCTAAGATAACCACCTAAGTTTTAGCATAAATGACTGCACAACTGCAAAAATATTTGCATTAAAACCAGTGCTTATATTCTCTACATTTGTTCTGTGAAGCACTCCGCATTGCAGTAGCAACCTTGACAGCCAATAAAAAAAATAAATCGGTAACTTCATTTCCGAAGCACCAGATGCATAAGTTTTCTTTCTCCTTACTTAATTCAGTTCTGAATTGACCATGAGGATTTTTATTTTTATTTTTATTTTTACACTATTTCATGTTTTCCAATTAGATTATTTTAATGTTTTGCCTACAGTCTAAGATTAAATTGTTTCCTTTCTTATTAATGTTCCAACCACATTTTATTTGGAAGTATCTGCTGTCTGTAATTTCAAAGTTAAAGATGTCCCCTTATTATATGTATTGAAAAATGTCACAAACCAAAAAAAAAATAACTAATGCATAGACAGACCTAGAAGGACCCTTCAGCTTGTTCACCCTAGCAGACCTACTAGGACAAACCACCACAGGATTGTCACATTACAGAACACCTCTAGCAAACATGTACATTACCAATAAAGTACAACAGTATCTTATTCTGAGCATGGAAGAAGGAAGACCTGTCTCCTCTACCCTCCTCGTCTGGTTTAAGGAATTAAATCACACAAGTTCCAGAAGCACCAAAGTGAATCTGCCTAGTCAAAAACAGGGGATGGAAAGTTACCTCGCTGTGATAGTGGTGAGCTCACTTCTCTTTGAACTGCATTCTCATTACAATTCTACTCCAGTTTTTAAGTTTCAGTCAAACTTGTGAAAGCAGTTGCATTTCATAAAAAAACAAAGGAAAACCGTGACCTTTTACTAGCATGTGAGAGCACAGGGAGTACTATTTTTATAGCATCATAATCAAAGTACATAACAATTACACATTAAAACAGCTTAGCACTTACAATCCAGTTGCTTAGGACAGACAACGGACATACAATCAGTGTTGCTCTGGGGTCACCATCAGAATATTTCTTCTGAACCGACTGAATGTTTGCAACCCCTAAGAAAAAAGAAGTCACATTTATTGGCACAGAGGTTCACTTTAAAGCAAAATCAGCTTCAAGAAACTCATGGTTCCCTGAAGACCTTTCTAAACTTCTTCACATGGACAGTATATCAAAGTGATTCATAAAGACACAAGCATCATTTTTTTAAGTCAAATATGTATAATGCTTCAACTTCAACATCCTCAGAAATTAGTATCATTTGTTTATTCCTTCATTACCTTTTCTTTTCACTTGTCTTTTTAAGCAAGTAGAGGAAGGCAGAACAGATGCAAAGTCTGTATCTTCTTGGATAACACAAGAAGATGCTGCAAGAAGTCAAACAGATTTTTCACACCATGCAGAGCATATGCACACATTTATTTTCACAACACGTTCTATAAAACTCAGACCAATTAACCAGATTAGTTCTCCTCTCCAGTACAGTAACATAGAGTATCTTGAGTCCGTAATGACCATCAAGTCCAACTCCCAGCCATCAGGAACTCGACAGGCATGTGTACAGAAATATCTTCTATATCTATTTCAGGTTATGAATCCTCAGAGGAAGGCAGTTTACCAGTCATTAAAAAAAAAAAACCAAAAACAAAAACCAAAAACAAAACCAAAAAAGTTTAGCAAAGGTTTCACTTCAAGCACTTTAACCTTAAATTTAAATGCTTACCAAAGAACTTGAGCCCTCCCCTCCCGCCCCTTTTTTTTTATTCCCATGCAAGATACTTAGTTCAACAAATCACACGTGTTCTTTCCTCTTCGTGAATCACGTTGTAGGTATATACCAGAAAAGATGGACTTAATTTTTTCAATCTCTTTTTCCAACCCTAGTGCCCTGACAATAAGCCTATGTCATATTCCAAAAATACTAGCAATCCTGTTTTTCACTGTTTGACCCTACACACAGCTTTGACATCACTCCTTCATGCTAAGGAAACTAACTAGAACATTTAGGACTAAAACACTGCTTTGCATTCAGCAGTTTCTAAAAAAGTGTCTGCTTAAAGTTCTGGTTAAATAAAAAAATACCCCAAGTAGTTAATTCCTTTTCCAGTTCATTAGAAATCATTTTTCAATTTGGCTTCAGAAAGGAAGATGTCAGGTGTCACAGTAACCAATTTAAATAAATAAAGCCACAAAACCTAAACCCAACCAACCAAACCCCACAAAAAACACACACACGAACACCACCAAAAAACAACCAACAAAACAAAACAAATCCTTCCAACTTACTTTCTGTTTGCTGAAGTAGCCATTCTTCATACTCTTCCAAGTCACTGCTTTGTGAATACCTGGGTTTCTTGGCTTTATCTCTAAGAAAGGAAAAAAAGATGACAAAACCCACACAGCTCTACTGCTGCTTGAATAGACATAATAAATCTCAAAAGCATAATCAAATGAACTTGATACTGCAAATCATCGTACCACTGGTTTGAAGGGTTTGTCTTTAGAAAGGTTAGAGAAAGGGAAAGCACAGAAGACTGGGCTGCCGGGTGAACGATGCTCATGTAACGGTACAGATTATCACTGAAGTTCTCACCAATTCTAGGAGGTTAGCGTGGTGGGATGATTCAAAAAGGTTAGTAATGTTCACAACTTCATCAGCTCAAAGCTATCCATTAGAAGCATGCCTGCAAGTATGTCTTAACCACTTAAAAACCCAATACTAGAAGAAAGAACTTCACAGCCACTGTTTTAGATGCTACACAGTGATGTTGAATTAGACACCTTTACTACTGAAGACATTCGAGCATGCAGTCACACCAGCAGTGTAGAATGAGTTCATGCTGTTTTTAATATATACTAAAGTGCATCACTTATGATAAATGTAAACAGAAGTCTAGCATACTGAAAAGGTGAAACAGGAACACATTTTAGGCTAAGGTTGATCAGAACCGAGTACCACTTCATTTTCATTCACAAACTATGTAGCAAGCAAACAGAAGAAAAATATTATTACAGTAATCTACCTTTTTGGAAGACAACTTGAGTATTTCAGCAGAGTATTTTCAATTTTTTTAATGTCAGAAACACTAGGCTCCACCACATTGCTAGAGTCTTCATAAAAAAGAAATTGGTATTTATGAAAAATATGGATAGTCTTCAGCTTGGTTATCAAATCAACTTTAAGAACAAGCACAAACTTCCTCTAAAACAACCTTAGTTCCGCACAAATACTAGTGCTACTACAAGTACTACTCTACACTCTGCCGATAACAACATAGCAGAAGCAAATGCAAAAAAGAAAACACATAAGCACAAGTTGAAATAAAAACTGAAGGCAACAGCACTTGGAGAATTTTGCTGTAACTCAGGTAAGTAAGTTCATACTTGAATTCCAGATGTAAAATTCAGTTGAGATTTTAATATTAAAAAAAGGGTTTTTACAACCCTTAAGAAGGCAAAACTTGCAAAGGAAAAGAAATAGGTATCAATATACAACAGAATGAGAACTGAGGGTCGAGGGATATGAGGGTTTGAAAGACATTATCATCACTTTTTCAGATTAAATAACAGTAGGAATAGACTCTTCCCTCACTGCAGTAAGGAGTATTTAATTAAAATCCAGAGCTTGATGCTCAGCTGCAGGGAGGGGGGAGCAGAACGGAATAAAAAAAAAAAATAATAAAAAAAATCTTGGGTACTTTGGAAAAAAGTTCTGATTTTCTGGTGACACTCATACTGACCTCCACCAAAGTCCACATTTTCTCCTTTCCAGACTACTTATAAAAATAAATTCTGTCCCTTAAATTTCTCTTGTCCTATCAGAGTTTGACCATCTGTATTTAAATTCCTTGCATGGGAGGACAGTGAGGGAAAGTTAGTTACAGCAAGAAAGCTTCAGTCATTTTCAAGAGCATGACAAGTTAAAAAGAATAGTCACAGCAAGTGTATTTTTTCATATACATCTATAAATTCCCCCAACACAACCCGAGAACTACAGGTGTGATAAAATCCTTCTAAATACTTATCATTTGCTCATTACTTTTAAATATTTCCAAAAGAAAAAAATGACAATATAGAACCCAATTACAATTTAACTCTGGTTTACGTTTAAACAAAGAAGCAAGCAAGCAAACAATGCTTTAACATACTTAAGTGCTCCTATTTTGTCTACAAGAAAGGAAAAAAGGAAAGCAAAAGGAACCCAGAATCGATTCCCTGGACGTGGTAACTTTCCTGGAAGACTGCAACTGTCTCACAGGGCACTTGATCTTCTCCTATGTCAACTGAAAAATCTTTAAAGGTATGTTTTAAACACTTCTCTAAGATACTTAGTTTGTGAAGACTAGCACTGGCCAGACTATGAGCACTCAGGTAATAACATCATGCAAACATTACTGGACTTTGTCACCTTTACATAGTCTGCGTCCAACGTTGTTCGTGCTGTTAGTACTAGATTCCTATGGAAGAATGGAAACTTTTTAATGTATCAACTGGAAAAAATTGCCAGAACATTACACCAATCAGACCAATGAGTAATTACTGCTTTGAAACATGAAAGACCTGCTCAATAGGAAGTCAAACAGTCACTTAAAGGTGCTAGAAAAGCGCTATTTTTAAGTTATTTTGTTTTAGTAGCCACATACAGGGTTCAGATGAAATTGCAGAGGCAGGGGAGAGAAACTCAGTCTACACAGCTGCCCTAGAAAGAAAACACACTGACATTTCCCATTTAACATTCTAATGCCAAAGACAAAGCATTATTTTGTTAAATTTAGACAAGTATGGTAAAATGAAATAAAGCCCCCAGCCTTAATACAGTCAGGGGATATTGCACAAGAAGCCACCTAATCCCAGCATTCCATTTATTTCATCATCTTGAAAACCACATTGGAAGTAAAAAGCACTTGAACTACACTACCTAAGAAGAGTTTGCACACTGATGCTAGTTCACTATCTGTAGCTTCCCCTTCTCTCTCCATGCCAAACATCTGAGAAAAATATAAACCAAGAATTATTTATGTACTTCACACCAAGAGCTTCTACTTGCTAACTTGGTTGTTTCAGGCACTCCCTTCAGACACAGAGCAACTATGAACGTAAACCCCCAGAAAAAAACACCATCATAAATTCTTCCTTGTAGTATACTTAAGCATACGCTACTAAGACAACACAGCTTACTGCTCCTATTATTCACTCTGAGGAAATATAGTCCACCTACCTACAGCTAATCTACACTATTCTTCCTCTTATTTGATGTACTTGAATAACCTTTTCTACAAAATGTACGCAGAGTTCATCAAAGTTATTAGGCATGGGGGGAGGGTGGTGTTATTAACTAGTATTATTATCATAACTACCCTTTTCTTCCATCTTACCGTGCAAGACTTAACACTTGTGACCTTTTCAACAGGAAGAGGCTTCCCATCTTGAAAATTTGTGAGAATCAATGCAATAACAGTAAGCGTTTTACCCTGAAAATAACAGAAAAGAGAATCGTATTTTCATCAAAATGAACCAAATTACCAAACAATCACAAAACACACACACATATTTTGTATTTAAAAAAAAAAAAAAAACAAAACAAAACATCAGCTTGGTAAGTATTACCAGCCCCATATCATCAGCCAGTATTCCTCCATGAACATTTTCAGGTTGTTTCTTTTCTGAAAAATTTGTAAGTATGTTGTAATAGACGTTACTCCTCTCTTCCCAAAATGGTGGCAAATCATTGCTGTTCTCACGTGAAACCATCCAAGCTAAAGCCTGCTTCTGATGGGGGAGCAACACTGTGGCAACGGCCTGCAAATTACAGATATACATTATGCACTATTCACATATTTAGTATTACATTCCATTTTTGGAACAAAAATATTTTTTATATAAAGGCCTTTGTAGCTACTCTTTTTTTTTTCTCTGATCCAAGCACCTCCTGTGTCCGAAGCAAATACACATGTAGCTATTTTAGCATTTACATTCATACAGAAAACAATTTCTAGCGTAGAGTACCTCTGCTCCTTCCATTTCACAAGTTTTATCATCTTCCTTCAGATCCTCAAACAATTTGTCAAATTCACTTTTAAGCTGCATAAAAGAACACAGAAATTGCAAATAAAAGTCACTGGAATTAAAAAGTTACCTCACTAAATAAGCAATGACTATTAAATTACAATTACCTGTCATATGATAATCAGTATAGGTAAGTCTACCACTTTAGACCTATTTGCTGAGATATGTTTGTTAGCTACTGTTATAGATAAACTCAGTTCAGTTTTTCAAAGGCAAACACATTCCAATACAAGGAAGAGCTTGAGAAGGGATGGCCCAATATCACAGAATCATAGGATGTACTGTGTTGTAAAGGACCTTAAAGGTCATCGAGTCCACCACCCCTGCAGTAAGCAGGGACATCTTTTCTAAAACAGGTTGCTCACATCCTTCATGCTAATTTGAAAGAGCAAATGAAAAGCAAAACCAGAAGCAGGCTGCCCAGAGAAGTTGTGGAGTCTCCTTCTCTGGAGACATTCGAGACCAATTCGGACACATTCCTGCGTGATTTAATCGAGGTGACCCTGCTCAAGCAGGGGGTTGGACTGGATGATCTTTCCTATTCCTAATTTTCCAATTCCTAATTCTTTGATTCTGTGAAACAAACCACCACCTAACCCTTTGTAGATCACCCTGTGACAAATCTGAAGATAAATTCAATATTCTAGACTTTATTTTCATTCGGGAGCTTAACATATATTTTTATATTTTTGGTAAAGCAAAAGAAAAGGTAAAGAAAACCCACTACCACAACAATGTTGAAAAATTACTGAAAAAAACAAAACCTCCCTAAATTGCCCAGGACTCACAGCTAAAAAAGTCTGCCTAAGACTAAGTACAAAAATTCAAGATGACTTCAAAACAAATCTATTGTTCAGAAAAAAAAAAACAAAAAAAAACCAAACAAAAAATGAAAGCAACAGACTTCCACTTCATAGGCACACTTTTACTAAGGAAAAAGTTAAAAGGTCACCACTTTTTTAAAAGTATGAAATGCAAACCTGTTCAGTTGTCAACTGCACAGCAGCATGTACCGGAGCTCTGTAACTTGGACCAGCTCCCCCAGAAATCCACTTTGATCCAAAACCACATTCTGAACCTATTTGCCATTAAAAAGACAGCATTTTGAAAGACAACAGTATGATGACTTCCCAGTCTTTCACTGGCTCATAACAATGCTGATCGGGTGAGCTGTACAGACAGTACCTTTCACCATTTGTCTTTTACTATCAATTTGTCCCTTACTTTCAAGAGGCCACCAAGGCTGGCCACAAACCTTTGTAAGGTTCACAGGCAATGAGCTATGGGGTTGGCATCCTCAAGTTGCAATTATGTTTTTTAAATAACTGATGTTAGATGAAACTTGATTTGGTAGCCATCTAAATGGCCATTCAAAATGGTTTTTCACTCTAAACTTTTTCTATTAACCACACACAACAGAGACTATAAAACCCCAGAAAACCTGCTATATGTTAAACAGATTCATCCCTCACCAAGTGTTCATTTCTGCACACATCTCTACTTCTGACTACTACTGCTCCTCCTCCTCACTGCTTCCACAAAGCCTAAATCCAGAAGCACAGGTGCTTTTTGTGTGAGGTTAGCCCTGCAAAGCATCAGATCTGCTAAGTTTACTTGTTCAGAGACATCTGTATTTGCTCACACCTCACTAGCAGGATATAGGTCCTAGCACTCCGCTAAAAAGCGGCACACTGTCCCTTAAACTCTCATCCTATGAAAGGGTCTAACTTGTTTTGTAAAAAGTAGAAATTTAAAAAGTAATTCAAGTCCGAAGGGATGCAGGGAGTCCATATGGATTTTTAAGGAACCTACAGAATCAAGTATATCTTTGAGGTTGCTCAGCTCTAATGCTGCTCCAATTGCTGGTAGGTAACATGAAACATAGGATGAAAGAATCCTTCCTATGTAATTTAAAATTAATAGCTGTGGGCTCTGTAATATTCCCCAAATGTATTAAAAATCTATGCCAAGGATTAAGCACTTAAACTTTTCCTACCGGTGGCAAGTTCTAGATGCCTATTTTAAAAAGGAATAAACCTCACAATTTCAAGACTTGCCTTTCAGAGGAGGAGCCAACTTGAATCCATGCCTCTTAAGCTGTTCCAGCACTGCTTCCTTGTTTTCCTCTCTTCCCCAAAAGCTCATTTGTACAGGAATGGTAAAGGCATTTTTTGTTCCATAAGGGACAATCCTAACAAAAAGCAGGAAAAAAAAATATCACAGCAGTAATCTTTTGTTTCATTTTTATTATAAACCTTGTTATTTCTTTAGCAGGAGGTACTCCAAAGTGCTTATTTTCATCCAAGCATGGAACATTCCAGATAGGTGTTACTAGTCATTCTGCATAAACTTTAAACAAACAACCAGATGCAGTTAATTTTACAGTTCCACAACAATCTTTAAGAAATCTGCTCTCACTAGTATCTCTACATTTTATCATATATGGAAAAAAACAAACTGTAAGCAAGTAGTTCAACAGAAGAATAAGCAGTCTGAAAACATTAAATTTTTAGTAATTAAATACTACCAAGAGCTGTAACTTCTGTCAAAAAAAAAAAAAAAAGAAAATTTACAGTTTAAAGAATTTGCTAGTGTAGCAATGAAGGAAGTTTCTATCATTTATGTTCATGGAATCAAAAAGGTGACCTTCACACTTACCCTTCAATGAAAGCTAGTTTGTTGTCCATAATTCCTGCCAATGCTGCCGCTAGTTCTTTTTTTATATGACCTACTTGGTCTCCATTCACATTGTTCACTTTCACTGCATTTTTATCATAAGGATTATTGGGCTCCCTCTGAAGTGCAACCATTTCATTATTATTAACCTAACAAAGCAAGAGAAATAAATGCAATGCACAGCAGAACACATTCATTTAGTTGGAAATTATTTGCAGGAACAGCTATCAGATATTGATTTAAATATCATTAAACTTATTTTGGTATAGCATTCCATTCAAATTATCTACTACTCACTCAAAATACCAAATGCATTACAGAAGAGCTACCTGACAGATGTCTGCAATTTCAAAAGTATTCCCGCAAGCAAGAAATTCCTTCAACTGCTAACACATTGTGTAAGAAAATGCACATGCGTTTTTGTTTGATTAAACGGTTCAAAGACCTATCCATTTTCTTGTTCTCAGTTACTTTAGTTGCTTCATGTGGGTGATCAGAGCTGCCAAGTTACTAAGACAGATTTTAAAGCTCCCTACCTTGATGACATTTGGAAGTTTTAGATTAAGTACTTTTCATTAGCACAGCAAGTTAGAAGAAAATATCTATTAAACTTGGTCAAAAGTTCTCATAAGCATTTTTTTTCTGAAGCTGGCAACTTTCTCTTCTGCTTTATAATTTATCATGCACTTACAATCCCTGTGTAGTATCTTAGTCCAACAACACTTCCTCGCAATGTTCCATATAAAACAGCCGAGTCTGTATCCTCCTCTGTTCCAGAAGCATCACCTACTGAGAGGAATTCTTCCAACCAAAGACTGGAGAGAAAGTCAGAAGAGGAAAAATGGGAATCACTTCTCTCCACTCTATGGATGTTATGTTGAGAATATTCTCTTGAGAAACCTCTGCAGAAAGACAAAGCGTGAAATCTAATAATAATAATATCCTTGTAATCTATTTTATCCCTTTATATAAGGCTACCTATAAATCCTAGTTTTACTACTTTATTCAGGTAATATTTCCCTGGAAACATTAGAAAATAAGTTTTATATTGGGAGAAAACTTTGCCATTTTTAATCCCAAATAAATTAGTTTAAACCCATAACAAAGAGATGACAACTGACTGAACTACAGGTTTTATGCATTACAGTCTGCCTTGCCTCACAGGATTACTTTTGTCAACAACTTTACGAGTTCTCCAGATTTAGTTAAATCTTTAATTAAACCTGAATGCACCAAAACTTCCATGTATTTTCCAACACAAATTTTTTCTCATCTAAAATTAAAAACCCCATTTGAAACTAATTAACTCACAGAACTCCATGCCTGTGTCCACATACACTGAAATGCTAAAACAACTGTTCCATGCACATTTATTAGGCTTACCTTCACACCCTTACATTATTAGTATCTTATAAGAAACTTTATAGAGATACTCCAACATAAACCAGATGATTACACCACATACCTCCCACACAGATTTCCATCAGACAGGTTCCCTTTTTGGCAAAGGGGCTGTGCACCAAGAGATGGAAACACCTCAGGCCTTACATTTAATGAGGGCTTCAGCTAAAATCGACATGCTAACCATCACTTTAATCAAGTTACACATTAACAGTAAAATGTCGATACAAGCGTCGGCTGAAACATAAATCATTACTTTTGGTAGATCCTAAAACTACCCTATGGTGTGGCTGGATTACCTTAAGAGCACTACCAATTAAAGCAACTAGCTCCCCTATACTAGTTATTCAGAGCCTGGCATAGTAAGCTTTGGCTTCTTCTGAAAACGACAGCTGAAGAGATCGTACAAGCGGCAGGCCATTTTCTCTGGCGGGAGAAAGGAACATCTTAAGGGGCTTTGAAGATGAGAGAGCGAGGGCTTAACCAGAAGCCATTTTGCCGATGACCCGCCGAAGCCCTGTCCCGGGGTCCTGCAAGAACGCAGAAGCCACACGAACGGCCTCAGCACCCAGCATCAACAAGAACCGGGCGGCAGAGGCTCAGCTTCTGCCGCAGCCACCTCAGTTCGCCTCGCCGCCCACCAGCACCTTGCTCGCGGGATACAGTGCGAAGCGGCCGAGCGCAGGCGGGACACGCGGCGACGCAGAAAGGCTCGGGACCCCCACACCCCCCCATCTCACTTTGGCGGTCTCCACGACATGGCGGCTGCGGGGCTCCCGCGGCCCGCAAAGCCCAGCGAGCGCTGCCGCCGGCCGCGAAGCCGTGCTGCAGGCGCGACGAACCGGCCACCGAGCCCATGGAGAGACTACCCAAAGCAGGAACTACGAGCGGGAAGAGGACGCTACTTCCCCGCCCCTTCCGGCCGCCGGAGCCGGGCCGGCAGCGCTGAGCGGGCTCGGGCGTACGAGTGCGGGGCTGTACGGTGGTAGCGAACGCGGGCAGGTGGCCGCAGGTTAGACGGAAGCACGTCCGCGAATCTGCAGAGGTGCCGAGAAGATGAGGCCAGCAAAGCGTGAGGCTGTCAGAGCGGGATTCCTGGAAGCTGATCTGGCAATAACTGGCGTAAAAGCGGCAAACGCGGCAGGAGCGTGTGTGCGCCACCTGAGGCAGTAGTAACAGGCTGTTGAGAACGAGTGGTGCCCTCATCGGTCATTGCCACGGCCAGTGATAATTAAAAGCATTTATATTATTGCAGGATAGAGCCTGTCGAAAAATATTTTCGTGTCACTTAAATGAATCCACTCTGAAGTTTCCTACAGCTTCTCCCAAAAATTGTAACTGAATGAGCTGTCATTCAAGTCAAGTAGATACTTGTAGTAAGCAATGACTGATGAGGAAAAGAGAATTTTTCTTCTTCACTGCCCTAGTGTTGGGGAGGGGGGAAGGATGGGTTTTAAAAGCTTCCTTTCCTAAAAAATGAACACTTTAAGCCACCCTTTCAGCATTCCATTAAATAATTGAAAATACTTTCACAAAGTCACTGAGGCATCCACTGCTATCCACTTAAAGAAATGTATTGGCAAAAAAAGATTTTTGCAGCAGTCTTCTTGCATCTGTCTTCCTGGATGCTAGAGGAAAGAAAATTATACAGGTTTATCCGAAGATGCAGGGTAACGTGTGTGTATATATATATATATATATATATGTTACCTGATATATATATATATATATATCAGGAACAAACCCAACAAAAATAAACTAAATTCCAGGTTTTCAATTATTTATCCTTAAAACTTCACCAACAAATTTTGTGTAAGGATTATCATCAGGGCAGACTGTCCCACCATTAAAGGCCAATGTATCTGATGTATTAACTTGTTGGCTTGTAATGGTTTCTTAGACGTGAAAACCCAGACTGACTTTTGACAGCATTTTCTTCTATGTGAACACTTATTTTCTCCTCTTCAGATTTATGCAGATAGTGCAGGACATGTAGAAGCTGGACCATGTCCAGAGAAGGACAACGGAGCTGCGGAAGGATTTGGAGCACAAGTCCTCCGAGGAGCAGTTGAAGGAGCTGGGGAAGGGTCTGGAGCACAAGTCCTACGAGGAGCAGCTGAGGTAGCTGGAGCTTTTTAGTCTGGAGAAAAGGAGGCTGAAGGGGAGACCTTATCTCTCACTACAAATACTTGCAAGGAGGGTGTAGAGGTGGGAGTGGGTCTCTTCTCTCAGGTAACAAGTGAGGACAAGAGGAAATGGTTTCAAATTGCACCAGGGGAGATTTAGGTTAAGATATCAGGAGGAATTTCTTTCCTGAAGGGTAGTCAAGTATTGGAACAGGCTGCCCAGGGACATGGTGCAGTCACCATCCCTGGAGGTATTTAAAAGGCATGTAGACATTGTGCTTGAGGAAATGATCTAGAGGTGGATTAGGCAGGGTTAGGCTGTGTTTGGACTCAATGTTCTTGAAGGTCTTTTCCAATGCAAGTGATTCTATGATTGCCATGGTCCTAGATAGTTTTAAGATTATGTTCTCCTATCTTCAGATGCCATTTTTAACTTCAGCCTATAGAGATCTTTAAAATGCAAGTGTAGTTTTGTAGGCAAGACCCTGTTTGTTATTAAATTACTGAGACATTCTCACAGATTCAGTGGTTCAAAGCCAGAGTTTAAAATCTGCCCATGTACCTGTTTTGATCAGTGCAAATTTGCAGGACAAAACTGAAGTGATTTTATACAAAACTGAAGGTATTGTGAAATACCATCAAAACTGAAGGCACGTGGTTTTTGTCCTGCATGCACTGAGGGGCTGGTCCAGAAAGGGCCACCTTTGAAGTATTATCTACCTGTCGTTTATACTGAAAACCTGGAGTCACGTCTATAACTTCCTCAGAAAAGCTACTCACAGAAGGACCCTTAAGTTGGTAATTCATTGTTTTAAAATAATCCAATGCAATTTTATAAAAGTGATGCATTTTGATATTGATACACTAGCAGAACATAAAGAAACTCTGATTTTAACAGATTATTCATAAAAAGAAAGCCCAAAAGATAATCTGTTGATAAGTAAATATGTCACCCCATATTTTATTTTATTTTTTCCCCCAAACTAAATATAGGACTGTTTGAAGGGTTGTTTGAAGACTTCCTGGAACTGTTGGCAACATATCATTTTCCCTGTATCCCCCCCAGAGAAAAGAAAGGGGTGGAACAGAGACAAAGACTCTATTTGGGCTATTTGCCCAAATATCCTAGGGCAAAACATCTAGGACTCTTAGCTTAGAGAAAAGCCGATTCAAAGGAAATACAAAAATGTTGTTCCTGCTGAGTTGTACCATCTTTGTCTCAGAAAGGGCTTCTGCTCAACACGTGATTCTTCTCAGTCTGGTTTTCCAGGCTTTATACAACCAAAGCTACGACTCGGGTCCAACAGAGTAAATCCCAGCTGTGCTCCCAAGGCCAAACTCCCAAGCCCTGTTCCCAACAAGGCCGGGACAATCAGC
Organism: Heliornis fulica; assembly: GCA_013399135.1. Classification (NCBI taxonomy): domain Eukaryota; kingdom Metazoa; phylum Chordata; class Aves; order Gruiformes; family Heliornithidae; genus Heliornis; species Heliornis fulica. Next base: position 60,624 of record VXBZ01003332.1, read on the forward strand.
ACCGGTCGAAGGCCTCTGGGAATCACATTTTAGAGTGAGAAAAATGCAAACAGCTGCATTTTGCTACCAGAGAAGGGAGTGAGAAGATGTAAGAGACTTTGCAGACACCAAGGTCAGTGAAGGGGAGGAGGAGGTGCTGAGAGATGATTCCCTGTAGCCTGTGGAGAAGACCACTGTGAAGCAGGTGTCCCCCTGCAGTCCATGGAGGATGAAGAGACCCCACTTGCAGCCTGTGGAGAGGCCCATGGAGGAGAGGCCCATGGAGGAGAGGCCCATGGAGGAGAGGCAGGAGCCCACCGTGGAGCAGGTGAAGCAATATGGAAGAATCTGTGACCTACGTTGGAGTCAAGGCCCTGTCAGAGAGAGACGCAGGCCCAGGCCGGAGCAGGTTTGCTGGTGGGTGCTTGTGACTCTGTGGGGAACCAGGCTGGGGGCAGCAGTCTGGGACTGAGAGACATTCTGTGAGTGTATAGCAGTGACCCACGCTGGGGCAGGCGGTGAAGAGCCGAGAACTCACTTGGAGAACTGCTGTGGGTGGGACCCCAGGCTGGCACAGGCAAAAACTGTGAGAAATGTCCCCCCTAAAGCCAAGTCTGCAAAGACAGGAGGGGTGGGGTGGGGGGTGGGGGGGTTTAAGAGCTGTTTGTACTTCTGGTTATCTGACTCTGGTTTCTCTGTGTGTGTAGTTTAATGAAATAAAGTTTTCTTGCCTTTCTTCTGTATTGAGTCTGTTGTGCCTGTGACACTGATTGCAGAATGATCTCTCCCTGTCTTTATCTCAACTCCAAAGCCTCTCAACCTGTATTTTCTCCCATCCAGCTAAGAAGGGAATGATAGAGTGACTTTGGTGGGAGTCTGGCCTCCAGACAGGGTCAAACCACCACAATACTTTAGATGTTTTTTCCCCCACTCTTGACAAATGTTGCCAACTTCCATACTTCACAATGGAGTAACAACTCGCACAATAGAAATCAGTGATTGTGTAGGTGTAAATCAGCATAAAGAACTGGACACAGTCAAGTTTCCAGCACCTTTAAAAATGCGGACATTAAAAAGAAAAAAAACCAAACTACCCTTTTCTCAAATCACTTTGGTGTTTCTAAAACTGCATCTTAAACAGACTCCCCAGTCACGTTTCTAAATAAAAGCTTCAGGATAGAGGAAAACCCCTCTAGTTTCAGTCTTAAAAAAACCACCACAACATAAAACCAAAACCAAACCAGCAAACAAAACACTATTAAGTTTTGTAATTTCTTCTGAAAGGTTTGATTTTGCCCTAGAAGCACACATACTGAGATTGTATTTTGCACATGAACAGAATTTAATCTACTCCAAGAAACTCAGTGTTTTTTGCTCTGCATTTCTTAAATACAGAACAAAAGTACAGTTTACAGGAATAGAATGTGAATAGGTCAACATTTATAGGAACACAGTGATTTTTTTTCCCTTTTCACTTTCAGGAGGCTTTCAACAAAGGAAGTTTTTTGTCTTCAACTGTCATTCACTGTTACAGAGTTAGCAATCTGAACCGAATACTTCCATTGCACAAAGCTATACGCAAGTTAAAGTTCTCTTTCTGTGAGATTTCCATTGGCCTGTTAGGCTGAATTAACAGGAGAGAATTCTGCTCATAGAAAAAAAAAAATTAAAAAAATCCAGCAACCACTTGCTGCATTTCTCGGACCAGTCTGCACCAGCCTCATGCACCCATCAGTGGAAACCTCCATGCAGGATTGCTACATGGGGAACATTACAGGGGATATGATGACTGCTGGAAAAGAAGCGAGTTTTGGTGGCAGGGAAAGATGAGGAGAGGGAGGGAAAATCATCTACTTGCGGCATGGCTGCTACTCTGGAAATGAGCTGCTCGTGCTTGCCTCAGCTCTGGTCAGCCAGGTTTGCTTACCCAGCTACCAGCCCTTCTCTACCAAAAGGTGTTTCCAGGCTGTGAGGAGACCCGTCGCGATCCAGAGGAGCGCGCAGGCAGTCTGGACGCTCTCAACAGGCAGTACCTTTCTCGCGGCCTCGAGGATGGCCACAGTTCTCCTTCGTTCCCACCTCCAGCCCCACGGCAAGCCCGCGTCTCCCCACCGCCCTCACAACACTGAGCAGGCCCGCCGGGCACCTCGCAGCACACGCCCTAAAGCCATCCCTATTCCCGCCCTTTCAGGAGAACATGTAGCAATTAGCGTACCACGTGGGCAGAAGAGCGCCCTCGGCTAATCAGCGGTCTCCGCTCGCCTTCGGACCACCAGGTAACAGCCAATGGGGAGCCAGTACGCGAGAGAGAAGCACTCGAGGCGGTTTCAGCGGGCTGTTGGAGCAGTTCGTCAGGTCGTCGCGGACGTGGTGTGGCACAGTCGGAACTCTTCAGCTAGCGAGGCGCCATGGTGGGGGATGGGGTGCTGGTGGTTGGGGAGAGGAAGGGTATTTGGAGGCGGTGTCGCGGCCTGGGGTCTTCACGGCTGTGCGTGCTGTGGGAGGGCTCGTGGGTTGTCTCCGCGGGGCAGTAACGTGTAAGGATTCGGGTGGAGGAGAGAGATTCGCGTGAGTTGAGGGAGCTGAGGTACGGGAACGGGCCGGGGGTTAGTGAGACGGGACGTGAGGAAAAGCAATGAGCGTCCGTTCGTCGCGGCCGCATCTTGAGCCGAGGAGCCGCCGGGCAGCGAACCCAGGCGGCAGAGGAGAGGCAGCCTCGGCCAGGGCGCCGCAGGGCGGATCCTGCCGCCGCTTCTGGGGTG
>VXBZ01003332.1:68630-86845 GCA_013399135.1 Heliornis fulica
GGCGCGACGGCGGCGGGAAGCGCTCGGGCTCCGCCGGGCCGGGCCGGGGGCAGGTGGCGGTAGGGAGAGGCTCGGGCGACGGCGGGGCACGACGTGGGGTCAGCTGGCGCCGAGGCCGCGTGTAGGCGCTTCTCGCCGGGCCGGGCCGGGCGCTTGCTGAGGCGCAGGCTGGTCCGAGAGCCCGGAGCGGGGCGGGACGTGCCGGAGAGAGGCGGAGCAGACGGGGCGCGGTGAGCGCGTCGGCGCTTTGCCGTCTTCCGAGAGCCCGGCTGGAGCCTCTTCTCCCGCCCTGGCCCTTGGGCTGGTGCGGGGTTTGTTCGTCGTTGTTTCGGAGCACGGTCCGAAACGTCGGCACCGGACGGTCGCTACAGCCGATCCCACAGCCCGTCGTGCGCCGAAGGATTTCGGAGAGCGAGAGGTGCTGTCGTTGCCGGGGAGAGGGGCAGAGGCGGGGAAGCGCCGGGAGGGGGGTCACTTTGGAGCGCACTCTGCAAGGCCTTGTGTATTAATGGCACAGAGACACCTGCACTTTGGATTTCATTAGAGAAAAATGTGAGAAAGCTGCCTTAGGTGAGAGTTGAGAATTTAAGGTGCTCTTTGTGATGTACTACTACAGCAGGTAGAGAGCTAAAAAAGTGTGTCACCTATTCCAAATGACACAGACCAGTACTGCTGCTTTCTTTTAAGGAGACTATCTGGTGACAATCGAAGAAAAAAGTAAAGCGACTTTCCTAAGAGCCTACACGAACTGGAGATGCATGTCTGCAGGGAGTGCCCGTGTATGTGTCAGGATGGTTGGTCACAAGATGGAAGAGTCATACAGCGAGACCTTAAAAGAACAGATGTCAATTGTGGAAATGCCACTTTCAGATCCTCCGCTGTGCATCTCGTGTTGTCCTGTAAGTGGAGATCTTCTTGTGGGCTGCAAAAACAAACTAGTCATGTTCTGTTTGAAATACCTGGTAATAAACCAGAATTTGACTGTGTTAGACTTTGAGCGCTCCTTGATTTTACACATTGACAACTTCATTCCTGCTGAAGTTGCATTTTGTGCCAGACATATAGCTGTAACAACAGAGCTGGATGTTCTGATCCTGAAACTGGAACCGGTCCAGCAAAGTGCAGACAGGACAGAGCACTGTGCATCTAGAGTTAGTACACCAGAAAAGTCTGTGGAAGTAGGTAAGTACAGATTTTATCTTTTTAAATTTCATTTCCAAGAATCTGCTAAATGATCCATGTGATTCTCAAAGTAGGCTCAAACAAGGTCACTGCCCTTCAGAAAATATTTACAGATCATCTTAGGACTATCAGCTGAACATTCTAGTGCATGAAAAGTTGTAGCACCTGCAGCTGTGGGTAAGACATCATCTGCAGGCACTTTCAGAGTAGTGCAGCCTCTGCAGACAGAGAATCAGGTCCCTGTTGTGGAATGCCACCATGGGTCAAATCAAAGCAGTAATATTTCAGTGTGTTGTGTTCAGAAGAAATATCCCACCAGTGTCACTGCCCAAACAATTGTGTCTCTTCTAAGAGGAGAAACATCTCATGAACCTAGAAGAGGACTGTGAACACTGGCTTATGCATTTAAGAATGCTTCTGTTGTGATGCATGTACACTTCTGTAACTGTTAGTAGGCTCAGAGCCTGTATAAACAAGGTGTCAGCAAATTCTTGTTAGTTCTTTCTTATTCAGAGGCTTGCCTTAGAATCCCCAAAATCACAGAGATAGATTTACTCAGTAAGTTTCATTCACTTCTATTGGAAGAGCTGAATCCATATGTAATAAATTCCTACCTTTTCAGAAGGGTCAGATGCAGACAAGCAAACCTTAGGATAATCCTTCGTTTATAGTTAAGAAACCTAAAATGGAATAGGATGGTCTTTTAGAAATGGAAGCTATACCCAGAGAAAATTAAAAGGTAAATAAGACTTGTTAGGTAGGGAGAATACAAACTGTGAATGTTCTTCCTTGAGTGCCTTTTCCTTCTTAAAACCTCTCCAACCAGTTGACCACATTTTTTGGACAGACAGCCATTTGCAGCACAGATTTCTTTGTACTTGCTTTATAACTAATACTTTACCTGTTCTTTCAGAAGTTTTTGACTTTTGGGTATTCAGAGTGTTGAGACTTAAATGCAGGATTGTTCTCATCTTCTAGCATATCAGTTTTCAAAATCTCATGGTTTGAGGAAGCCAGTGCTGGCTAGGTGGCTGTAATTGGAATATTTAACTGATACTGTGTGATACAATTTTCTTACTGCTAAATCGAATGGTTTGAACTATTAATATAGCATTTTTGTTGTTAAGGTGTAAATGCTGAAGGCCCTTCAACACACAGTTTGCAGCATGAATTAGATGAGTTCATCATATGTCAGAAGCCAGTGGAACTGCTCGGGGAAGAAAGTAAGCTATGTGAGATACCCATCACACTGGAATGCACAGAGTTACCCACCAAAGACACAAAGCACTTCCAAGTGCAGTATCTGCTTTTCAGGTATTACAAATGTATTTTCTTATTTATGAGTTAATTCACTAGAAGAAACCAAAATGAGCTGTGGTTCACATCTTGTTGAAAGAAAATTTGAAAGAAAGCCCATTTTTCATCAGAGTAGAATATTTCAGTTAGCAGGGACCTACAATGATCATCTAGTCCAACTGCCTGACCGCTTCAGGGCTGTCCAAAAGTTGAAGCCTGCGATTAAGGACATGTGAAGTGGGGTGGGGTTGTTGCTGGGTTCCTGTCAGTGGGGCAGAGTTCTGGTAGTAATGAGAACCAGAAAATCTCACACACCCCTAAGGTGAAAACGGTGACCTGAAATGCCTGTACACCAATGCGCGCCGCAAGCGGAATGAACAGGAGGAGTTAGAAGTCTGTGTGCGGTCAGAGGGTGCCTAGTGGCAGTCACAGAGACTTGGTGGCACAGGTCACATGACTGGAATGTGGCCATGGGTGGCTGTGTCCTTTCTAGGAAAGACAGGGCAACAAGGAGAGGAGGGGTGTAATAGAAGGGGGGTAGCTGGTAGGTCAAGAAAGGTCCTTCTCCCCCTCTACTCTGCCCTGGTGAGACCACACCTGGAATATTGTGTCCAGTTCTGGGCCCCTCAGGTCTAGAAGGACATAGAGCTCCTTGAAAGCGTCCAGCACAGGGCCACCAAGATGATGGAGTGGAACACCTTCCTTGTGAGGACAGGCTGAGGAAGCTGGAGAAGCTTGGAGAAGAGGAGACTGAGAGGTGACCTCATTAGTGTTTATAAATATGTAAAGGGCAAGAGTGTCAGGAGGATGAATCCAGGCTCTACTCAGTGATGGCCAGTGATAGGACAAGGGGCAACAGGTCCAAACTGGAGCAGACGAAGTTCCAACTTTTTCCTATTGAGGGTTGGACAAGATGATCTTTCAGGGTTCCTTCCAACTCCTGACATTCGGTGATTCTGTGATTGTCCAAATGCCTCTTCAGCAGGCATGGGACATTGACCGCCTCACCAGGAAGCCTGTTCCAGTGTTTGTTTGTACGTCATCTCTGTAAAGAAATGCTTCTTGATGCCAAGTCTGACACAGCTTTGAGCTGGTGACTGGTTCTCTGCCCTTTGAGCTCTGTCATCCATCCAGGTCTTCTCCCAGCACAGCATGAACCTGGTTGTTCAACTTTTATCCAAAACTGAGGAGGAATTTATGTTGCACTCCACTAGTGAATTTGAAAGCAAAGCAGGAAAAAGGATGATATAATAGGAAAGAAAAGTAAGATTGGAAATGACACCATGTTACTTATAACTCAGCTGAATAAAGAGAAAGGGGAAAAATAAAGGTTAAATTGACATTCAAATCAATTGCAGTATGCCTTTCAGTGATCCTGGACTTCAGCACACGTCTTGTGGGGAAGCAAATAAGGAGGATTTTTTGGTTGCAAGAACTCAGGATATTTGTCTCTAGCTGTGCCACCTGCTTATTGGCATTGCCATGGTAGTTACATTAGGAGGAGGTCTGCATGTTTTTCTTGAGTACTAAAACACCAGCTATGCCTGTTACAGGAGGTGCTGTTGACTTGTCCAAAGTAGCTCATAATCATTTCTCACTGAGATTCCATGGTTTTGGTTTGGATTTTTTTTTCTCTAGGTGTTTTACACCTGACCAGTCACCTTTTGGTTTTTGTGAAGAGACGAAGCTGCACTCTGTTCAACTGCTTCCCGTGTACCGGACAGGTACGTGGATATGCACGAATGCACTATGGCTGTGTCACAGGAGACCTGGGAAAGGAAGGAACTTCTTTGTAAATTGGGTTTTGTATGCTATTTCTGTATGACTTGGTTTTAAGTTAAGGTTTTTCTTCCTTTTTCACTGATTTAAACTGAGCTTTGATAAACAAAAAAGTCTTTAAGTTCAGCATAGACCTTGAACAAAAATATTAATTCACCATGCCACAAGCAGAATTGTGCGGGTTAATGTTACATCACAAAATAGTCACTCTTTGCATTGCGTTAATAAAATCATCCTCAGTGCTTATATCAGTATAAGATATTAGGCTGCCTCTCATTAGTCAACAGTGGTAAATCTTAATAATCCTTAAGATAAGTGTTACCTTTCTGCCAGGCTTGAATTAAATCTCCAAGGGGTGAATGCAGATTTCAGGGGTTTGCTAATGCACGCTAGCTGAAGCCCCAGCAGGCACCCTGAAAAATTCAGTGGTGTATGATACCAGTCAGCTCTGCTGACTGCTCACCTGGTGTGTGGTGGTTGTCTGCTAAGCAGCAAAGCCTCATTTAAGTTGCAGCTGACTCTGAGGGTGAGCCACCTGCCAGTGAACTCCAGCTATCTTATGTTCTCTTGTGATTGACAGTCTTTGACAAAAGGATCTGTAAAATCTGAGCACAGCCTTTACTTGCCAAAGCGGCTTTATAAATAGATTCTCCCATTCCCAGGCTTTTTTTTCCCTTTAGTGAAGAGTTGTGTTTTGGTGTGCTGCAGCTGCAGCTTGGAATGAGTACTCATCCCAGCTCACAGGTGGTTGTACAAGATCAGTCTGATCATTCAATCCATGGATGGTTAGTTGCAGTGAATCTGCCAGGACTCTCAGATGCTGTTACATGTATAGAATTTCTTTGCATGGTAGCACATCCATACTTTCGTCAAAAATGCTCCCAAAGGAGATAACATGACACACACATTTTTGGTCTGTGCACTGATCTGACCTGTACATTGATCTTCATATAGGATTTTTTTTCCCTGCTAGCTACAAACAAATCCAGTCTGCAGCCTGGGCAGGTTTTTAGGCATCAGGCTTGAAAAGGAATTGCTAAGTTGTGATTATGAGGTATGTAAAACGCCTTTCTTATTGTTACATCTAGGAAGTTATGTGACAGCACGTGAGGAAACTGAGAACAAGAGAGAACTACTCAGTCTCTTTTGCTTTTTCTCTTTACCTCATGTTGGATATCTCTACTCTGTTGGGAAGTTGGTAGAACTGATTTCTACTTACCAGTATTCGGAGAAGTCGGAGCAGGCAGTACTCACTCCGCAGTTCCTGCACGTCATTACAAGGTACTGCACTTAGAACTCTGCTGATAATATTCCAACTTTTCTCTGTGTTGCTGCCTCTGTTTATTTGTTTGTTTTCCTCCCTCTGATATGTCCTTCATAACTTCCTGGAACATTCTGTGTAGGCCTGTGCAATAGTGCAGCGTGGCCTCCTGCTAAGGCTTCAAGGCCCATTTCTATGAACGAAAAAGATAGGACTCTCTGTAGTCATGACTGTTTGATATGTTCAAGTCTTAGATTGTTGGGTTTGTTTCAGATGTTGTTGTTGTGGTGTCTTCTTCCCCTCTAGTGAGAACCTGCAGTGTTTCACAGTGCGATGCAGTGCGGTTGCAGCTCGTGATGAGGATCCATATATTGATACAACTGTGAAGGTGCCCCTCTCATTACCTTGCTAAAAGAACGGGGGTAGTAGTACAGCAGTTAATTTCCTTATGTTTCTTTCTGAAATCCTGTTAGTTTCCATTGGCTGAACCAATAAAAGAACATCCAGCATTAATATTTTTAAAATGCATATTGCATTTTAATGACCTGCAGGTGTCTCAGTAAAACAATGTTACCAAATTTTAAGATTCTAAACCATAAGTAGAACATTTTTGAAAAATCAGAAGCTATAAAATCACACTTTAAACTAAATTCCATATATTTCTACATAAATCTGAATGAAGGGTGTGGCGTTTTCCCTTACTGCAGCTGGTGATGTTTGTCTTTCTCAGGTGTCCTTGAAAAACAGTTTTTGTACAAGGAGTGTAGACACTTGAACAAGTTTGGCACCAGAGACTCAGAGCATGTTTTTTAGGAGGAGGGCTTTTGATCTTTGGAGGTATAGATCTTTTCCCCCTCCTTAAATTGCAAAGGCTGGAAAATATGTTAATAGAAATACTGGGAAGATAGGCCGAAGTGTGTTTTAAGTTAGCATGTGAGGATTTCTTCTGAGCATGTAGAGAGCAGACACAAAGAAGCCGTAGGACAGTAAAAGTATTGAAATTTTTCTAGAGCCAAACACATATTCTCTGCTTTCCATTGAGCTCCTGGGAGAAATAATACACACACAGTCTGTCCTGGCCCTTTTCTAGTCTCAGCTCTTTGAGTTTTCACTGCGTCTGCAGTTCCTCTGTTCAGGAAGCAGGTGGGCCTCTGCCTTAGCAGGACGTGTGAATGAAGCAAGTGCCTTCTGGATGTCCATAGCACAGCTTGCCCTCCACAGCCTATAGGCCCACTCTGGCATGGTCTGTAGCCCTTCAGGGGCATCCTGCCCTGGTGTGAGTTTTCCCTGATCCCCATGCCCTCGGGGCTGTCCCTGCCCTGCTGTGGGCTCTCCTTGGTTCTGTGTTTCTATGGGCTGCAGTCCCTCCAGGGTGCCTTTGCTCTGGGATGGGTTGCCCACAGGCTACTTTCCATCAGGGGTGTTCCTGCCCCACTGTGGAGTTGTAAATATGACGGTGATGATGAGATTATTATTTGTTAGTGGTTTTCCTGCTGTCTTTTTACCTCTGCTTCAGAGCTGGGTGGTTCTTGTTCTGGGTAGTCAGGGTGGCTCAGAGCCTCCTGGTCACTGCAGCCCGCTGGGTTCTTCAGAACGCAGGGTAGAGGTGTGATGCTGGTTGCCTTGACTTACTGTGTATGTTTACTTGTAAATATGGTATTTTTCTCTCCTTGAAGTACATTTAGAAGATAGCTGGGCAGATGAAGTTGTGAGTCCAGTAAAGACATTATGATAAGTTTTAACCTGCAGGTACATATTGAACAAATCAGGGGTGTCATAGTGGGTATGTAATGTAACAGTATACAGGAAAATATACCTGTGGCTATAATTAATTTTATAAACAAATGAAATCAAGACCTTTCAAACCACATCAGGCAATGTTTTACAACTTGGCACAATTCAATCCATTTGGGATTTTTGCTTTTCCATCTTGCTCAGGTTCAGTTATTTTGAGACACACAGCTGACACTGTAGTTGCTTTGAAACTCCCCCACCCCCGGTAGTTATGTATTTATTTATTTATTATCTGTTGTTAAATGATTCATGCAGTGGTTTTATGACTGAAGCACTCAAAGTCAGGAAAGTCAGTGAACATTTTTAGGGTTGTATCATTAGACAAAATTTACTCTTTTTAAAAATTATTATTATTTAGTGACTCAAAGTACATACTAACTGAAATAATAAATCAATTTCCTTTGTAGGCTTGTCCACCTGTTGGACTGGATGTCTGCACATTAAGAATGCAGCTTTTCATTGGACCAAGAGCTATCTGTCATTTCAAAAACCATATAATTCTTTTGACTAAGGCAGATGCAGAAGATATTACTGAGAGAAGAAAGCCTACAAGAAGGATGCTGTAAGGATTTGTGTCTTTTGGAGAAATGGTATTTATATCTGAGTGTATAGAGCTGAATTTATGTACGTTGGAGTTAAAGAGAGGTTACTTTGTGGAAAACCTCCGTGGAAATAATTCCCTCCTGTCGTGGTTTAACCTGGCAGGCAGCTAAACCAACCACAAAGCCTTTCACTCTCCTGGGGTTTGTTTGGAAATGTTTGAAAATAAAGATGTAAACATCTGAGAACAGGTAAAACAAACCCAAAAACCAGAACAATAAGAGTCTGTTTTCCTGCAGTGTTTCCACCTCAGGGATTGCCACATTAGACGATGTGTTAGCGTAAAAGTGTTTTTGTTTTTTTGTTTTTTTTTTAAATGCCATTTCTTGGCAAATGCTTTAACAGCTGCAGGCAAACATGCAGTAAGTCCCTACAGGAAGTGTGTAAACATTGTAGCTGATTTGAATTCTTTAATCTCCTGTATCTGATACTGTCTGGTGTTAAGCCTGGGAGAAGCAGTAGGTCGTTTTGATGATGTTCCTGGTATATGAACACGCCTGTCTCTGTTGTGTTATCAGCCACTGTGGCTTTAAAGTCACAGCTTAACTCTCAAGCATTTACAAGCTGGAAAAAAGTACCTATTTGTGCATTTTAAATTACCAAGTGAGTGGGGTTGGGGGTTTTTTGGTGTTAATTTAGTGGTTTGTTTGGGGATTTTTTTTTAGTGTTTATTTGGATATTGACAGTTCAACTCTTTCTCATTCCAGAAAGGCTGATAGCATCAAATCCAGAACAAATTCTGAGTCAGAGCCTGGCTGGAATTTATATATTATAAACACTGTTTCGACCATACAGCTTTACAGAGAAATGGTACTGCCTAACTCCTGCTTACGCTTTTTGGTGACTAAAAATAAAAGTACAGCTATGTATTCTCTGATGTATGTCATTGCTAAATGTAATGTATCTCATGAATAATCCAATTTCATATGGCTGCTGCCCTCGTTAGAATTGTTCCTGTATATTCTTAATTTTTGCCAGCAGCCTAAGTACACCCTCTGTCTCTTCTAGGTAGATTATAGTAAAACTTACGAGAATGTGAAAACGGAGAGTTGCATCCATCTTCTGAGTGAGGCCCACTTACTGGTCAGAGCAGAGATAATGGACCCTGGTTTCCTTAAATCAGATGAGAAAGAAGAACTCCTAAAAGCATTCAGAGAAAGTTGTGCATTCTTAGGTGACTGCTACAGCAGGTATGTTTTAGATGTCAATCAGAATCATAGAATTTTAAGGCTGGAAATGACCCCTAAGATCATCCAGTCCAACCATTAACCCACCGCCACCAAGTCTACCCTTAGACCATGTCCTCAAGCACCGCATCTCCCCGTCTGTTAAACCCCTCCAGGGATGGGGACTCAACCCCCTCCCTGGGCAGCCTGTCCCAATGCTTGAGGACTCTCTCAGGACACAAGTTCTTCCTAAGATCCAACCTAAATTTTCCCTGGCACAACTTGAGGCCATTACCTCGAGTTCTGTCGCCTGTTACTGGGGAGAAGAGACCAACCCCCACCTCACTGCAACCTCCTTTCAGGTAGTTGTAGAGAGCAATAAGGTCTCCCCTCAGTCTCCTCTTCTCCAAACTAAACACCCCCAGCTCCCTCAGCCTCCTCGTAGGGCCTGTTCTCCAGACCCTTCCCCAGCTCCCTCAGCCTCCTCGTAGGGCCTGTTCTCCAGACCCTTCACCATCCTCGTTGCCCTTCTCTGGACACGCTCCAGAACCTCAACATCCTTCTTGAAGTGAGGGGCCCAAAACTGAACACAGTACTCGAGGTGAGGCCTCACCAGTGCAGAATACAGGGGGATTATCACCTCCCTGCTCCTGCTGGCCACACAAACCGTTCCTGATCCAAGCCAGGATGCCATTGGCCCTCTTGGCCACCTGGTCACACCAATGGCTCATGTTTAGGCGACTGTCAACCAACACCCCCAGGTCCCTTTCCCCCAGGCTGCTCTCCAGCCACTCCTGCCCAAGCCTGTTGCCTGGGGTTGTTGCGACCAAAGTGCAGGACCCGACATTTGGCCTTGTTGAACGTCATATTGCTGGTCCCAGGCCAACCATCCAGCCTGTCCAGATCCCTCTGCAGGGCCTTCCTACCCTCCAGCAGATCCACACTCCCACCCAATTTGGTGTCATCTGCAAACTTACTGAGGGTGCATTCAATCCCCTCGTCCAGATCATCTGTGAAGATGTTGAACAGAACTGGTCCCAACACCGAGCCCTGGGGAATAAAGAGTTATAGTGTTATATAGATGTCAGAGTGATAAAGGTGAGTTTTTACTTCCAGTGACAAAACCTTAAAATCAAAATCCACCATAACTGTTTTCTGTTTTACCTTAGTATTGCATATGTAATATAAACCTTTGTGTTGCACAAAACCAGCTTAATCTGGTCATCTTTTCAGCATCTCATTGTCTTTGTTGCCATTGAATACAGAATATAATACATTAATACTTTGTTGTTTTTCTCCTTCCTCTCTGTTGCCTTCAGGTTTGACACAAAGGATTATCACCTGGCTTTGCCATACTACAGAATGTCAGGTTTATCCATGACTGAAGTTTTAAAGGGACTAGCTTCAGAGGGCGATGAAATACAGGCATACGAGAGAGGACTCATCTTTTACTTGACTCACTCTCTTAACGAAAACTTAAATGAAGAATTAAGTAAGGTAGAAACAAGTTCGTTGGTGGTGGGTTTTTTTAACCTTAATCTATTGATTTAGGCCTGAATTCAAGAATTCGAAAATGCTGAACTGCTTATTTAGTTTGAAAAAAAAGAATGTTCTTTTTTGCATTTTTGGGGTTTATTTTCCCATTTTTGTTAGCAGAATAGCAAGCAGCACCTGTGGTGCTTTGGGCTGCTTCCAAGCAACGTATTACGAGCTTGGCTGTCATAATCCATGTTGCTCATCATCTGGATCCCACTGCACAAAGACACTTCTTTTAGGAAAGCTCTGCCTCCGGTTTCTTTCATCTCCCATTTCTCTAACAAAACAAACAAACTGTTTCTTTGAACATTGACATTTTGTACAGGTTGGTGACATCAGTTCACCATGGTAGTGGATGTTGATCTGGCACCCCAGAATATGGGTTGAACTGCTGGTTCAAGATCCTTTACTTTTACCAGTAGGGAGGAAAGAAGCAGGAAAAGCACTGTGATAGAATAGCTAAGCTGTACTTGTCTGTTCTAGAAGTAAACAATAGCCCCAAACCACAATACTTGCTTATGCCATAGAAGACCATATATCTGGAAAGGTCTAAACTGTCAAATGTCTTTTATTTCAACAGGAATCGGCAAATAAAGTTCTCCAGATATTCTATGTTGCTGACCCTGTCCAGCTGCCTCATATTCTCTGCAGCCCCTGCATGAGGAATGTCTGTCCTTTGACAGCTGTGAAATATCTTCAGCAAGTAGAGAAGATGATGCCTTCGGTGGTCCTGACGCTTACCAAGGCTTCCATGGCTCTGAAGATGCAAGACCTGACGATGTATGAGCATGAGATGGACTCCTATAAGGAGGTAGAGTATGCTGAAAGCATGAGCTATTCATGCTTTGCAAAGCCCACTTTAGACTTGGCTCATAGTTGCATTGTACAGAAGAAACATTCATTCATTCCTCTTGCTATGCTGTAGTCTCCACTGAACATCTGCAGTAACAGTAGTGTTTTTACATTCCTCCACCAGTGATTAATGTGATAAATGTTGAAAACACCATCTGTAGGCAAGTAGCCCTTACAAACTTGTTCTTGAAGCAGAATGTCCATGGTGCACACAACCTAAAGTTTCTGTATACAGTTTCCCATCTTATGTGGAATCAAAGCACTTAACCCATGTGAAGATCAGACCAGAACCTAATTCAGTGCTATCATTGTAAGAATTCCACATTAGTGGGGGAAAAATGTTAGCGAAGCAGACTCTGCCATAGATGCTCACATGCGGTTTTTAGACTGAAATATTTCTGTAAATAACTTCTTCATAAGGCTGACTGGGACTATTAATATTTGAAGGTGACAGAGCTTGAAATACAGACTCTTTCTGTGCTTCTGCATGAGATGCTGGAGGTATAAAAACTTGTAAAATAAACTGCTAACTGGTCCAAAGTTAGATATCATGGTTTGGTAGGAGAAGTCCTGGAGAGCTTTCAAATTTAGCAGGTTTTGAATTGCACGTTGGGAACTATTGAGAGCTGTATCAACAGCAATATTCAGCACCATCGGCTTTGTAATCATCTGCAGCACAGACAAACAAAAATCACCATGTTGTGAGCAAACACACACATTCCACTGCGTGGATGCTATATAAATAATAAACTGGATAGGGTTTGGGTGTTGGGTTGTTGTTGTGGCCTTCTTTCGCTTTAATCTGACCTATTATTTTTTTTTCTATTGCACCTTGCCTTTAAAAAGCATTTTGATGCAAAGTAGAAAAAACCAACACTGTCAGAAATGTAAAGGAAGGGAGGATGGTCTGTATGAATAACAGGCTGAAATCTGAATTTTCCTCCTGGGTCTGACATATATTTCCGGTGTAATTTGTTTGATCTGCTGAGACATCATTTCCCCACTGTCTTTAAAGTGGAAATAGTGTCCTGTAATGCCTGCCTTCAGAAGCAGTTCAGGAACAACTTACTGTTGCACATTGTTCAACACGTTGATCTTTCTTTCAGGAGTATTTTAAAAATAAAAATTGTAATTTAGCAAAGTAGTGTATTGAAAATTCAGCCAGTGACACTTTCCAAATCAGCATGTGTGTCGTATTTCATAGTGAAATCTCTCTGTCTTACGTGCATGGTAACTTCAGATTGCAACAGAAAGTTCCTTCTGTCATTCAGGCACACGGTGTGTTGCTCAGGAGTCTCTGCTCCGGCTTGAGAGCTGTTCTATAAATTGTAGAAGGGATTTATTTCCTTCTTCTGACTTCATTTAATCTCTAAACATCACTTTCTGGGGAAGTACCAAGTCTTCTGAGTTGAATCATATGTGGAGTGAATTATCCAGTTCATATCTGGCTGTGTTTGTAGACAACACTGGCTTGTGGCTTCATTGGGCAACCGAAACTCTTGAGACAGCGGAAGGAAGGAATTGTTACTCCAACCGAGTTTGCTGCTCACCTGAAGGAGACGCACCCTGGTTTACTGGTGGCTGCTGCCGTGGCCTTGCATGAGAACAGTAAAATTGAACTGGAGGAAGCAGATGCCTTTTTCCAGGTTGGCCTGTGATTGTTTTTTGCTTTCCTTTCTCTCGTAGTGATGTTGTTATGGATAAGCAAAGCCGCCTTGGTGGTTCCTTCACTCACATTTCAGCATTTCTTCAGAAAGGAGATGGGGCTTGAATATATTCCAGTTATGATCTGTGACTACAGAGGTGGAAACCAGACCTTCTAGAAAGAAATACTAGTTAAATCAAGGAAATAAAAATCAAATGTATCATTTACAGTTACCATAAAAATCATCCCATGAACTGTTTACTTTGTCTTGCACTGTTAAATATAATCACACTCATTAGAAGTACATCAAGACAAAAAAGGAACCAAAGCTCTGCTTCTAGTAAAAGTGAAAAACTGTTCCTCCTGTCCGTATAATTAAAATAGTCTTTGCTAACTTGCTGTCTTCTAACGTTTTTGTTCTTAGATGTTGTGTGAAAACAGTGAAAATGCTATTCCTCAGCTCTTGGTGGATTTCTGGGAAGCTCTTCTTGTAGTGTGCTCTCAGGAAGACATACTCCAGGATCTTTTACTGAGGGTTACCTCTCAGTATGTTTGGAGGATATCAAAGCAGCGGCTTCCTGACACTAAGCCATTGAAAACAACGGAGGATCTGGTAAGTATACCACGCAGAGGAAGTTTTATAACTGCATTGTCTCTCCAAAATCTATCCAAATACTATCCATAGTATTTTAATTCTGTATAATTTCTCTCTTAGAAGGAGCAGGACTGGAAGCAAGTAAGGTAGCATGCAGGTATCACATGGTATTGCTGGCACTGGCGTGTCTTTCTCTTTGGGAACATTTGCAGATACACTTCCAACAGGAATCTGAGCTCTGGACAGAGTTATGGGCTAAAATGAAGCGATGAGAATTTGACAGGTGTAGTGTTAGCAGTTCTACAAACCTGGCTGAATGTGAATAACGTGCGAGTGATGAATTTTAAAGGATTCTGAATGGGAAATCTGAAATTAAGATTTAAACAGAAGTTCCAGTTTGTTACTAAATTGTATGAACCGTAAGAAAGAGTAGCTGCTATGCGAGAGTAAAACTTTCTTCAATTGTGGCAGGTCTCACATGGGACTGTCACTAACAGAAATGTTTCTTCTCTTGCAACTTTGTTCTCTCTTGTATAGATAAACTCCTGTAATCATTTTGGGTTGATTTTCCCATGGGTAACTTCCATAATGTCATTGGGAACTCCATCTGATAAAGATTACTCTGAAGATGTCTCAAAACTACAGGTATGAAGCACTTAAAACTTACTGTTTACAGCTTAGATCCCTTCTGCATTAATTCATAGTTATATGAACCAACTTTTATCTAATGGACTTCCCTCCTTCTCCCAGGTTATCCAAGTTGATCTAAAAGTTTAAAATAATGGAAGAAAAAAAACACTGAGGAGATTGCCAATAACAATGATATATAGGTTTGCAGTCTGCTTTAAACCTACTTTCCCAGTTTTTCAGGAACTTTTATTGAAGGAAAACATTTCAGAATTATTCTGATTAGTAAGGGCTTCTCTTCTGAGGTTATGCTTAGCATAGCTTTGAAAAGTTTTTCTTAAATCCAATCAATACTGCTCTTCAGTCTCTTTTATGTAGTCAGTCAATCAACATGGATGCGGCTTTGCCTGTCTTGGAGCCTCTGATGGAGACTGGCACCGTCGGCCTCAGCGTCCAGGTTCTCTGCAGTACCCGTAGAGGCCTCTATGAGGAAGCCCTTGAGCAGCTGCTCAGAAGGTGTCCTGGTGCAGCTGTGCTATACGCTCAGCACGAGCTGAAAGACGACAACCGGGTGAGCTGCTTGTGCCGGCGTAGTTCAGTGTTTGGTTTGTGGGTTGGCTTGTTTGGGTTTTTTTCTAATAAAATGCTGTTGTGTACAGATGGACTCTGAATTGATCGAGCAGCCCAGCTTTCAGGCAAAGTAAATTGCTTCACTTGCTTTGAACTTCTTGCTTGGCATTTAAATTCCATAACTCAGTCCTCGTTCTGTGACTGTGTTAATTCTAAGTAAATTCAAAGCGTGATAATCTTCTCAGATGGCAGACTGCCTCAGAAAAGAGCACATTTGATAAGAGACCACAGTTCTTCAAATAAAAGCACACTTAAAATTATGTTCTCCCTGTGTTCTAGTGACATCTTCTGACCTTGCAACATCAGAATGGTACTGGTGTACCAGTGGAAAGACGATGCTCTTCATGTCCCCTTTGTCCACTGTACAGTCCTAGTTTCAAAATGATTTTACTGCAGTGTTCCAGTATTGGAGTTTAGTTCCATGGCCATCACAGCCACTCAATCAACTGTATGTAGTTTCTCTGGCCAGAGTCAGCCAAGCTTGTCCTTCACCAGGTGGACATACCAGAACTCTGTCCAAACCCAAATCTGTGCTTTTTATTGAGATTGGAAAATAGTTCTGTTGGTGGTTTCCACGGCAGTTGGTTGAATGTGAGATTGCAGTACTGCACCTGAGCACAGGAGGGAGGAAAGACTTACCGCGTTTTAGAAAGAAGTCACTTCCCCTCTCCATGCTTGTTAACAGCACTAGACACAAACATAATTCACTGCTGGAGCTGCTGGAAACAGACAGATTAGGTGAGGTGACAGAGCAGTGTTCTTCCAGTAATTTTATTTACCACACTGCACAGAGCTCTTTGCAGGGGAACTCCCATCGTTTTCTGACTGCATCAGTCTTGCCAATTAGGGGCCTTTTTTCTCTTACAAACTTTTATCTATAGCGGCACAAGGGGGCAATGTAAAAATTTTGAATATAGTAAGATCTCACTATTAAATTGCAAAATTACATTAAACTACATTTGCAAAACCACTGCATTTCAAAGCATGATATCAATTAATTATGGAGCTCATCATAACCTACCTGTATTTTTTACACATCTGAGCATAGTTCAGTGTATTTCAGCAGGTCTTTCATACTCCTAATTGCAGTCCTTGTTGATTTACACTTTTGTTGTTGTTTTTTGTGGATTAGGCTGTATGGTGGAACAAACTGCTTCCCGACCTTTGCAAGAGAACCAGACTTAATGGAAATGACAGCCCTATTCTTATTTCATCACTGAAAGGTAAATAAACTGCAACTCAAATCCAGAAGTCTTTCTATGTCATGTAAATACTGTTCAGGTTTAGGACTACAAATGTGATAATTTGGAGGGGAAAAAAAAAAGAGCCCCTTGTCTACAATTAAAGCTAATACAACTCAGCAGGATTTCCAAGCACTACCATGGGATTCTAGAACATACAGTATGCTGCCTCATTTAAAAATCACAACACTCATTTTGTATTGAAACAAATTGTGGGAATCATACTGCTGCTAGGTCAAGACTAGACACCATTAAAAAACTTACCAAATAGAACTAATAGATAGTTGGGTTTTTTTCTAGGCTATTTGGTTCTAAGCAATGACAGCTAACAGGCTGCTATTGATAAACCAGTGGGCATCTAATGGATCATTAGGTCATAGACTGAGAAAAACCACAATGTGTTACTATTAGGAGTAGAAGAACCAACCCTGCTGTTGATGTAGGGCTGTTCTGACATGTTTGTAGGAAGTCAGTAATGTGTATAGCTGAGGGGTCAGCATGTTTCTTTTGACAGAATGACTGAATAAAGCACATACACTTTATTATTTTTTAAATGCCGGTGTAATGCCCAAGAGTAGAAAGCCAGCATCATGGGATTGCATTGTGCAGCACAGGTTGACATTCTCCAGCATCAAGTTCTACTTTCTAATGCTACTATTTTTCTTTTGAAAAAATTGTTTTTGTGTAGTAACTGTGCTGTAGTCACAAGAACATTGATGTTTAACAGCTTGGTCTGAACGTGCCATTTCACAGATAGAGCCAAGTTAGGTACTAGTATAGATTTCTCAGCCTTCATTTCACAGAATCACAGACTATCAGGAGCTGGAAGAGACCTCAAAAGATCACTCAGTGCAACCCCCTGCAGAGCAGGATCATCTAAAGTAGATCACATAGGAACGTGTGCAGATGGGTCTGGAATGTCTCCAGAGAAGGAGACTCCACAACCTCTCTGGGCAGCCTGTCCCAGTGATCCATTTGCATGTGATACAAAGCGTGTGAAGCACTAGATCGGCCTCCCTCAGCATGAGTGCCACACGCAGACCTGACGCGTCAAGATCGATACGTGGTTTTGATGTAAGACATAATGTCAGTTTCCTTCTCAGATTTCTCATAGTTGCATTTGCTCCCCAATCGTGTGTCTCAGATTTCATTCCGCTTGCACGATTTCGATAATTTGATGACTTCAATTACATTGCTAATGTTGGGGTTTTTTTCATTGTTATAAAACCAAAAGACCTAAACAGGATTTTTTTTTTTTGCCTTGCTCTGAATAGAAACTTTATCAGTTGTTGCACTGGAACTGGAACTAAGCGATTTCCTCAGTCTTCTACCAGAGGATGGAAATGCAACTTTTTTCCTGCCGCATCTTCTTCACTGCAGCCAGAGGAAGTTGCTGTCGTAAACCAGTGGAAGTCAGCTATGTACTCAAATACAAAGAATGTGCTGGAATAAAATAGTAAATGAAAGGAGGAGTAGGACTGCATATAAGGTATCATGGGACTCCTCCCCTCACATACATTACCTTGTCTCTTAGTTGAAACCTTACGAATGACAGTGGTTGTCTGAGGCATCTGACTTGAAGCTAAAACTATTACCCTCTGACAGAGCTCAGCCATCTTGAATTCCTGCTAGGTAGAACTGAATGGTGGCTGGACTGGTAAAAACCACAGCTAGTCAAGCTATTTGGCTACTTCTTAATTTTCTCCAGGAGGGTGAACTTGTGGCCAGAGCTGCTAGAAAATCCAGACTGTACAGTACAATTGTATGTACACTGCTCATTGAAAGTAATGCAGGGATTTTCTGTGTTAGTTGGATCGCTGATCTAAGGAAGAATTCAGGCTCAGGCATGTGTCTAACTGTATGAGGAAACATACCTTACTCTTTCAGTTGGAAGATATTCCCTTGAATTTCAGCTGGTAGAACTGGTCATCTGCTCTGTCATCTTAATTACATACCCATGTGTCACTCTGAAAAGGTTTCCATTTAGCAATTCACAAAAAAAAAAAAAAAA
>VXBZ01003332.1:86871-173228 GCA_013399135.1 Heliornis fulica
AAAAAAAAAACATAAATCAAAGAGAAACAGAAGTCTTCCTGCGGGGAGTGGAAGATAGGAACTACCGATTGCTTGCTGGTTTTTATTTTCTTTCTTCAGTTGTACTCAGGTTTAGAGAAAATAGATTTAACATTAAGAAAAGATCATCTACAGTGTAAGTCAGATACACTTACAATAGAAAAAGCTTAACTTACCTACATAACATACCTTCTACAGCCAAAATCAGCGATCTAACTTACTAGTAGCAGTGATGCTGGTTTCTGGAGAATCTTTCTACCTGAAAGGAACTTCTGGTACCTGTAAAGCCCAAAGGTTTTCCTTTGCCTGCCTTCTTGTTTGACATGGGTCTAACATACGTGGAGTTGGGCTGTTAAAACAACTGAATGGCATGACAATACCTGCTCTTGCTGTTTTCATTTTTGACCATCAGCATCAGCCGTGCACTAATACTGATGCTTCCATCTGTCAAGCAGTAACAGCAAAATGATTCCGTTGCAGGAGTTAAGCTTCACCAGAGCAAAGCTCTTATGTAGAATAATCACCAGATTTTGTAACTTCACTGTCTGAATTTCATTAGGCTTATTTCTGCATAACTTAGTCCGTCTTGTAATTGTTTTTGTAACAGAAACGAAACCATCTTGTGCAACCACGATGCCTCAGTTACTGCATGAAATTTACTATCTTGAAAGATGTTAATTGGTAAAACTATAAAATAATTCAAAAGAAATAATAGAACTAGTTTGTTTGCTGTTCAGTTATGTGATAGTATATCTATTTTAAGTGTCAACCTATGTATAAAGTGGTAATCAAATTCCTATTTTCCAAACAGTAGCTGCTAATGTAGCTAACTAGTAAAATGAGACAGCAAATATCTAAAACAAATTTTGCAGTTACACGGGGTTATTTTCAGATGTAACCTCCCCCCCCAAACATACATTTAATTTGGCTCCAGCTGTTCCTCAGCAACTAAATAACATGTATTAGGCATCACCTAGAAAATGTTTACCTTGCAAAATACTATTTTTATTTAGAGACAAAGCTGTGTTAGGCTATGGACCTTTTGTTGGCAGTGGAGATGCTAATCTTCCAAAACACATGTGGAGATGAATTGTCCAGGAGACAGTATTTCTCAATAAATTCTTCACTGAATGTAAACTTCAGAGAATCAGTGCAGTGACATGTTTCCATCATTCTGGTGTGCCTGCCGTACCATTACACTTGAACCGATTGAATAGTCTTGGGACTGAAGGCAGTCTTTCTGTAAGGGTGAAAATAGCTCTTGTTACACACATTTAATCAAAAGAGGAGTCTCTGCATATGGACAATAGAGTCCAGAGTGAGAGCAGTGGATCCCAGTGCCTTGTAGACATTGTGAGTTAAGATTTAAAAACAGCTTTAAAATGCACTGAAAGGTACATTTTAATGCCCTTCAGGTGGTTGGATGATGAAAACTTCAACTATTGTTTCAACAAGTTAAATTCCACTTCTGCTTCTCTGGGTACTCTTAAAGTCAACTTTTTATTTTCTGTTCAGGTTTGGACAATGTATTCTGTATATAAGAATGGTTTTTAAAACAACTACACTGTGATTAGCATTCCAGTCTGTGGCTTTAGCACAGATATATGTGTGTTACGTAGCTGTGCATCTGTGCATATACATATTTTGACTATTCCTACTGTTCTCTTTCTGTCAGTAAACTGTAATGCACACCTGTTATGCTCTGTCTTCTGAGTACAGGAAAGTATTGGTTTTAAAAATGTATTAAGATGCAGAAATAAGAACTTCAAAAGTCTTCAAGATTCAAGTCTGTTTTGTTTTTTTTTCCACAGGCAATATTGCTAAAGCAGGATGATGGTGTCTGTAAAGCTAAAACATGTCCTTTAGAAAGAAAGCACTATTTTAGCTTTTCAGTACTGTAACCAGTTTTATTTACCAGATATTCCTTTGTTTTACATGATGATTGAGAGAGGCACTTCTTGAGTGCAGATACACTGTCTCCTGAAGAACAGGTTTTAAATAAAAATCTGTCATTTTAATTTTATAAATGGGAAGCTGAAGCAATAGTTAAGATCCAGTTCTTTAGCTGCTTCTGTTTTTGGAGCAGCAGTGCTGAGGTGAGTATGAAAAGGTGGCTTTCAGCATTCTGGCCGTCTGACATCAATATTAAACCATGAAAGGCTTTGTGCCTGACCTGGTTCTGAGTGCACTGTGAGCCCCAGCCCGTGTCTTAAAACAGAATGAACAGCTCATAAACATAACAATAAGCATAATAGAATATCTCTATTGTTGAGGTAGATGAGCTCCTACCTTCCTTTGGGAGCACTGTGTAGGTTGCTTCCATGCCTGCGTGGATGTGGTCGGTAACGTGGCAGTGTAGTAGCCAGGTTCCCGTGTTCCGCGGGACCATTTCCACAGTTTGAAATGTCCCTGGGAACAAGTCGAAGACATCTGACCGGTAAACCCCAGTTTGCTTCAGGACAAAAAGAAACAGTGGTTAAACAGTTTGACATTACCCAGTGGCAGTAATTTAAGCTACCTTTTATGCATATTCCCACCAAACCTTTTAATCACAGTTGAGTGAAAAGACATCTACTGTAGGCATCATCTTGTGTGGCCATTCCATGGCAGCTAAGTGGGAATGAAGCCAATCTCCAGCTGTTGTCTTGCTGCAGCCATGAAAATCCACAGCTACCTTGTCAAAGCAACTTTTCTGAGCTTAATCAGTCAGAAAATGCTACTGGGAGATAACTTTTTCTCTCATGGGTTGATCCAATACAGGATTGGGGCATAAAACCTTTATGGACAAATTACAAGTCATGCTTAATGGTGTAACATCTGATTTTTCACCAGAATTTAGTCTGTGGTGTTTGATCAATCTCTTGTTCCTAACAGGGCAAGAAGCGCGTGGGAAGGATCTGTTACCTTGTAGTCAAAGCTGTGGCCGTGGAAGTGTGCTGTGTGAATGTCTACTTCATTGCCCATGCCCATCAAATACCAGCTTACTTTATCTCCAACGTGCATAGTCAGACCGTGTAAATTTCCAAACACCTTCCCGTTAATGGCTGAAAAGAGGGGAAGAGCAAGGCAGAAAGCAAGGTTAGGGCGTGTGATTAGTCTCTAAGCTGCCTCAAGTTTTGGAAGCCGATGCCTGGCAAATGTAACAGCTTTGAATGGTATCTAAAACTAAAACAATTGGACAGCATATTGCAAGTAGGTCTGGTTATATGCCACATTTAAACTGGAAAGTAAGATGTAGTTAAAAAGTCTTTATTGTACACCATTGTTAATACTGCAGTTCCCACAGCTCTTTGTGAAGGGTGAGCTTTACCAGATGTGCTTGCAAATGCACACTGCCCTTCCAACTTATCCAGAAGAGTTGTTCACTGACACCGAATCAGAATTCCAAATTTCATTTTTCCTCTTTATCCCCCCACAGAGCCAATGTGGGACAATTTTTTCATAGGTTAATTTTTAAAAAGTCAGTGGCATTAACAGTGGTTTCAAATAGTTTGAGTGAAATTTTTCAGGCCTTCTGCCCTGGAACTGGAACTTCAGAATGGATGAGAAAGTCAGATTTACATACAGTACTTCCAAATACAAAATCTTACGGTTTCCAAAGCTACATTAATTGAATTGTGATACATACCATGCATTTTATTACTTTCAATGAATTCCTCATCCTCTTTGTCAACAAGGCGTGGGTTGGTAGTGTAGGTTTTAATGTTTTCATCCAAGTACCATGACTGATTTTCATCAAAAACCATAAAAAGAAGAGCAAATTGAACTTTCTTTTTAGTATGAAACGATGGCAGATAGTGTTGATGACACACAGCAAGTGTGCCTATTAATCCACTGTAAGTGTCCTGAAATTACACAAGCAAACAAACAAAAAATTATATAATTACAAGATGTGACTAAGCAGAAGCACTTTTAATGCCAGATATGAATCCTGGTGCCAGGGTCAGGCTAACTTAGTGCTTACATTGTTACATGGATAAGTTCATTGGACTGTGAAGAGTAACTGCCTCTTTCTTCATCTCTTGCTAGAAATAAACATTTATTCCATTTTAATTTCTTGCTCATCTTTTTTTTTTTTTCCCCAAATCCTCTCTAGGATTTTAGGAATTTTGAGCTCGGTTTCTATTCAAAATATACTTCCTGACACTTTTTTGGTTTTGTTTGCTAAGACCCGAAGGATCAAATGCATTAATTTCCCTTAAAAATTATTAGCAGTGTTAAGTTGATGGCTCTTCGTACAGAAACATCAGCGTGACGTTCCACTGTTGCGTGCTGGTTCTCCCACACGTGGCTGATTAGACACTGAGCAAGCTACAGGAGCATTTGCTTTAAGACTGATGTCTTACGCAGAAAAACCAGGGGGCAAGAGCATGAAGGTCTGTGACTCACATTCTGCCCTCACTTTCTTGCATTATTTAAGAGACAGTTAAATTGAAAGGTGTGGTAACAGAGCGACAGAGAACGCAGAAAGTCTCAAACCTGTGTCCTGTTTGCTGTAGGTACAGCTGCGTTGAAGTCCCAAACAAACCCCCTCAGACTGATATTATTAATAATATACCTTAACACTGTCCACCGTCGAATGGTATGCCCAGGCAATGCAGTGTGGATCTCCTCTCTCAGAACTAGATCTCGCTGGAATTTTCCAGGTGTAAATCCTTGTTTCACCTGAATTAAATATCCATGAGTTATAGATGCTTTCTCTGTGGTGAACTATAAGAGGTCATCCCGAAACACATTATCTCCACTCAGAGCTGACGTTTGCCTTGAACTTTCTCTTCCCAGTTACTGCACTGGCTACCTGTGAGTTCCCTTCTGCAGATCCCTGACTCTTCCTGACAGTGCTTTTATTTTTTGTGTAACTGCACTGTTCATTCAGTTCAGCAAAAAAACTCAGTTGTAGCTTTTGTGAAGATCACAGGGAATTCTGAAATAACAGCTAGTGTGAGCTATGCTTACTCTCTACGTGACTAAATCTGTGCTTTCATGAAAGGTGTGGCCATGCTGTGTCAGTTACTGGCCTGCCAAGGACTAGGGTACACAGCAATAGAAGAGCCAATGGCATTGCAGAAATATTTGTCACAATCAGAACTAACACTTTAAGAACCTGAGGTAAAATTAAATCTGAAGTCCTTACTGCTACCGTAAAATGAAAGCTTACTAAGCCTTGCTGGAAGGCTCCATGTTACCTGCTAGAAATCAGCAAGGGTTATTTAATAAATACCTGGGTTAGTTACAGCAACAACAGAACTGTCTGTTTTCACTCCGTGGGCATGTATAGAATAAGGTCTTGATGCAAAGTTCTTAAAAACTATTATAATTTTATCTCCAATATTTGACATAAGCAGTGGCCCTGTTGGAATTCAAAAGAAATATTAACTTGGTTTTACAAAATATCAAAGCAGAGAGAGAGAGAGTTAGGTTTGAATTCAGATACACACTGCCCAATAATTAGCTAAAAACTACACATGGATAACGTTGTTCACTGTGATATGACATTGAGTGAATGAAGGCATCTAACTAGAGGCCCAAGTTTCACAAGCTCTGAGCACCTATGACCTATTTGAAGTCAGTTTGGGTGTTGCTGCCAGTTTTACGCCAACTTTGAAAACAGTGACATGTTACCAGGCAGCAAAATAGGAGGGGTTTAGGTTTTTTTTCTGGTAAAATAAGTGATGTAATCTTGCAAGGAAAGCACCACAATCAAGGTAGCAATTCCATGTAGGTTTAGGTACTTTGTGTGGGTAAGACTGTAGTCAGTATTCTTCCAATAGTATTCTCTTGCTTTCTTCCTCTGCATTTTTCCTGGTTTAAACACTGACCTTCATGATGATGATTATACCTTGAATTTCCAGGTGCTGCTGCTCCTCTGCTCTGTTTTTGGGAGTACTGAATGTCTTATCAGTGTACTCACGATATACTACCTTTCTGTATTTTGAGCCAATGAATTTGTCGTCTTTATTCAAAAATGGATTGCCAGGGCTACAGGAAAGAAACACAAACAAGGATTTCTTCACATATTTCTAAGCATCTTTTATGTCACTTAACAAAAGTCCAGCTCAGTGAAACAGTAATCTCATAGACAACTGCTATCTGCAACATGAAAACGTTAAGCTGGGAGGTTTCTCTAACCCTGGAAGACTGACAAACCCCTATAAATCAAGTCTATTCATCATTCAAGAAAATTTCAGATTACAAAAGAAAGTTATCCACTAGGTTGCACACTGAAACCTAGACCCCTCAACGACATCTGTAGATCTGAAATTATTATAACTTTGAAAGCTTAAGCACCTGGCTGAAATTAAATGTGAGAGACTGCTTCTCTGCTGAGATCATGGAGGGCTGAAGACAGCAGAGGGGAAAAAGGCTGATGACAGCACAGTTTATATTACTTGTGTGTAGAACTATGACAGCGCTTGTTGTGTGCAGGGCAACAAGCTGAAGAAAAAGAAGAAAATACTGTTAAGTTAATGAACACATATAGTCAATTAAAATCTGCTGATTTAACTTCAAATGAAGCTATACAGATGGAACACATAGAACTTTATAATTTTTTCATGTAGCTTCTTTTGCTAAATGGCATGAATTATTTTATCTGCTCAGTTCCTCTCTTTGAGATTCAAAAACTGGGAATAAAACAGCAGGGTGACAAGATTCATAGTGAATGGATTTTTAAGAGCCTTACTCAGAGTATAGATAAATGTAAGACAAAAAGACATGTTACATACTGTAAGTAAACAAATGTCAGGACAAAGTAGGCACTGTATCACAGAATCACAGAGTTGGAAGGGACCTTGAAAGATCATCCAGCCCAACCCCCTGCCCAAGCAGGATCATCTAGATTAGATCACACGGGAATGTGTCCAGATTGGTCTGGAATGTCTCCAGAGAAGGAGACTCCACAGCCTCTCTGGGCAGCCTGTCCCAGTGATCTGTCACCCTCACAGGGAAAAAGTTCCTCCTTATTTTAAGATGGAACTTTCTGTGTTCCAGCTTGGAACCATTTCCACTTGTTTTATCACTAACCAGCACAAGTATCTACAACTTAACACTTCAAGCATTCCACAAAGACTGTGCCAACACCGGTAAATAATAGATGCACATGCACTAGCCAGGATTTGTGAAAATCTGCAGCTGCCCCACAGAAGGTTGATGGTGGACCATTTCATGCTGTCCAGCCAGAGAAAGACCCCAAAATCAGCTGAGCCCTAAAAATGCATATGCAAAGAAAATGTGTCTAGAAGTGCCCAAAGGAGGAAAAGGTTCAAAGAAGGGAACCTCGGCGCCTTTACTTGTTTGAGGTTTGTATTTTCCCCGTGTGTATATTCCGAAGTACCTTTCCTCGTGGTATTGATGCCGTTCCAATTCCCATGTCCTGTTAGGAGAATAGTCCCATTCTACTTCCACTGCAGCTATATAGTAAGTCTTTTCATGCAAATACATAGACAGATCCACATTCCACCAGTGGCACTGTTTCACTCTGTAGTTCTGTTTCATGCCCCCTGTGTAGTGGTCTGTGGTCAGGCAGGACACTTCAAACACTCCTAGACATCACACAAGAGGCACAGGCTTGAGGACAAAATTCTGTGACTAGTAGATCTTGAGACTGAGTTACTGTTGTTGATGTGGTGCTTAGAGACTGTGACACAGACTATATTGCTCATATAAGATCGATATTCTTTGTGTATTATCGTTATTGTGTGAGTAAATATGGTGTGTATTGTGTTACTGGTAGTAACAAAATTCAGCATAGAAAAACAAAGGCTTTGGCATTAAGAATTTTGCATCCTAGGGACATGTTTGCTGCCCTTCAAACACAGCCATGCAGTTTTAGCACCCAAAGGATCAAAAGATCATCTATTTAAAGCTTGTCTATAAGCATAAAATGCTAAACAATTCCCAAACCAGTAATAGGATTTTCAAACAAGACCTTTACCTTCAGAATCAGGCCTCATAACAGCTGTAACAAACGTATGTGGAAACAGATTTGCTGTATCCCTTCTTGTTCCTTTAGTTACAAATGTGTTTCCTGAAAAGTATATCCCATGGACATCAACTTCTGACCCCAAGCCCATCAAATGCCAGGAAACCACACTTCCTTTACACATCTCAAGACCAGGCTGATTTCCATACATGTAACCATTGAGGGCTGTAGGAAGCAAAATTATATAATTCTGTTATGCAGATTAAATACTACAGACATAATGTGAAGCCTTAGACTGACAGAAATATCAATAATAAAGTACTTTCATCACACCATAAAAATTATAGAATCAATTCAAGGAAAATGAATTTTAAAGCCCAGTATTTAAAAACAATTTATAACCATTTTAAGTGTCTAAAGAACCAGTAGCTGACTCGGCCAATGGGAACCTCCAAGGCTTCATACCCAGCAGGCGTGCAGGATGCATAAAGCACCCAGCTGTATACTTGCAAGACCCTCCAGTGCACACTGGAGACAATCTGACCTGTTCTGCAGTTTGAGTTACCAAACCTTCCTAGTTACTCTCATGCCAAACTTTCAAAGCCAGTAGCGCCGAATGCTCAGTGTCAAGGCTCTGTGACTGTAGGAATCCCGTAGGGCAGCAGCTAAGGAAGAGCACAAACATTTGCAGGACTGTGTGCTGGAGATGATGTTCTTTCTTGTGAAACCTGGCAGACCTTTCTCCAGAACCAAAATGTGATCACTGTGAATCTCGGCTCTGCTGTCAGTATCAGTACAGCAAGGATTTTCATTCCAAGGGGGCCTGCAGAGCTGGTAAAGGAATCCAGACTCAGACCTGGACACAAAATGAGGCAGCAATGTGCCCGTGCCAGAAAGAAGCATTTAGCTGAAGGAGTGTTCCAGCTGGTCAGGTTACCAAGGTCAGACTGCAGCTGCTACTGGAGAAATGCTTCGAGCTGGAAAGCAGATAGGCAGAAAAGGACCTAGTGGGGGGNGCACATGGCAAAGCGTGGAGATCTGTCCTGTCTGCTCAGTGCTGGCGAGGCCAAACCTGAGGGACTGTGCCAAGCACTGGGCTCCACAGCACAAGAGAGGCACAGACGTGCTGAAGAGTCCAGCAAAGGGCCACAAGGATGAGGACAAGAAAGCATTTCACCTATAGGGAAAGGCTGGGAGAGCTGGGATCGCTCAGCATGCAGATGAGAAGGCTCAGGACCATCTCATCAGCACATAAAGACCTGCTGGGAGGGTGCAGAGAGGACAGAGCCAGGAGCCAGGCTCTTCCCAGGGGTGCCCTGGGACAGGACCAGAGGCCACGGGCACAGAGTGAACACACCAGGAAACACTTTGGACACTCAGTCTCCATCTTGGCGATACTTAAGAGCCCTCTGGACAAGGTCCTGGGCAGTCGGCTCTGGGTGCCCTTGTTTGAGCAGGGGCTGGAGGTGACGACCTCCACAGGTCCCAGCCAGCCTCACCAGTCTGCGAGTGTGAAAATCCTTGTTTCAGCTACATCATCTGTAGGGAAGAGGCCCGTTTTCTCTTGCTACACGGCTGGTTCAATGGGCTTGCACTTGAGCTACAGACTTAATTCCTCCTGTCTGCTCAAAGTGGTATATGATAATGCTAAATGTTCAGCTGCCATGCCAGACACGGAACAGCTGGCATTATACTTTGAACTACTACCTGTAGCTGAAATTTAATTGCATTCAAAGATGGGTTTGTTTCCAATTGAAAGGAATGAAATGTCTTTACCACTATCAGTCTGCCAGTCTATAACATGAAATGACAAAAGTAAAAACCTTACTGTAGAAAATAATATTGGGGTAACTAATAATTCCTTACAATGCATTTTGTTAGACTCTTGGAAGTCCTCATCATCTTTGTCAATTTTACTAGGGTTTAGTGTAAACATCAGAATATTGTCATCCAAGTACCAGCTCAGATTCTCATCAAATACTGTCGCAAGTAGAAAAAACTCCACGTTCACATTTTTCTGTAAGAAGAAATAGCACAGAGAAAAAAAAGGAGTGATCAGAAAATGTCAATAAAAGAAAAAAATCTATGTGCATAATGCATACAATTCACAAAGTAGGATAGATGTGTAGACTGGCACTTCATTCTGATCATCTTGGAGCTCTGTTGTATTTGGTGACTAGATCTCTGCTGCTGCTGCTCTTTCTACCACCAGGAATCACCTACAGAAATTAATGTGTATTTTGATTGTTATCTACACTTTTCTAGTCATTCTCTTCCTAGCTGAGACTCAAATGCTGCCTGTGATGGTGGTTTTACAATACAGTGCGTGTCTAGAGCCAGACTGTTTTGGTTTTTTTTAAAAAGCAACTAAACAAGCTGTATGTACTCCCCTCTGCACACGGGTGAGGCAGTGTGCAGAGAGGGGGTGGTGCTGGGTCCATAACATAGCAGGCCCCGAGGGCCTCCCCGAGGAGGAGAAAGCAGATTCAGCAACAATTTTCCAAGTGCTTCTGTTCTTCTTTTACTGACCTGTTTCCCAGAAGGAAACAGAGCTCCTTTCCTGCATACCAGGAGAGGCCCCACAAGGCCAGAACTGGGGTCTCTGACCGCGTCCACTGCTGAGTAGTAAAGCCAGGTTAGGCAGTCTGGATCTTGGTCTGTGGGGCCCACATCTTCGGGCACACTCCACTCATATGTAAACGTAGCACCAGGACTCACATGAGAGGCTGGAGATTCAGTACCTGTTACAGAAATCAACATTAGGGATTACACCAACCGAATGGTGCTTATTTCACTGCCTTTAACACATCCACGTGTACAACAGCTCCCCTCTGTGCCTGCGGGATCGGGTCTCTAGGCGCACCTCTGGAGGCAGCACCATACCGTGCCCCCTCTTCGCTCTTGCGGTACCTCACACCGTGGGGCTGAATGCTAAATGGGCGGCTGGCGTTGTTTCGGAAGGTCACCCTGATGCTTTCACCAACTTCAGCCTTGATAACGGGTCCTAGAAAAGAGCACATGGTCTAATTACTGTATGTTTGTCAAGTGATGTGCAGATTACCACAAGCTTACAGCAACCAATGGCTGGCTGGTTTTTCCTTTGTGTGGGGAGCTGGCCTGAATCACATGGCAGCCCAGCAGCAACTGGACCTCTCCACTTCTAGTTCCTTCTGGAGGCCCAGTGATACACAGGACAATTCTTCTCTGTGGAAAGGGGCCTACAGGCATTAGTACCAAACTCAAACTCAGCCCAGAGACATGCCATAAACAGCCAGGTTATAAACAGGGCTTGACCCACCCAGCCTGGCCTCGTAATTCAGAGCCTGACCTTTGGGGACTGTGGCACATTCCCAAGGGCAAGTTGGGGATGCCCACAGCACTGTCCTTGAGCACTGTCTTACACACTGGGGTGCCTCTTGGAGGAAGCCAGAGGCACCACCAGTAATTGCAGGAGGCAGAGAGCGCCAAGGGCCGCTCCCTTGGTGCTAGCAGGACACAGCTGGTTAGCTACTGGAAGTGGCAGTGAACTGTGACTTCTCTTTGACATGAAATAATTACAGATATCTTACCTAAGAGTCCAAGATGTGCTTCCTCCGCGAGCCGTGTTTTACGTTCAGTGAAAGAGGCATCTGTGTACTCTTTGTAAATGGCTTTTTTATAAGACCCACCAATTCTTGTCTCACTTTGTTCAAAAAATACATGAGATTCGCTGTGTAAAAGAAATTGCAGTAGATGCAAACAGTTCAAGTTGCAGTGCGTAGTTTCACAAAGGCAGTCAGAAGCTCAACCCTATCTTATGAGGTAGGGTGCACTCAGTTTGCCTTTTGGGTCTCCCTTCAGTGATCTGGCCATCACAATTAAATGCAGTCCCACACTAGAATGTGCAGCAACCCAGCATCCTTCCCTCACTTCTCTTTAAGAACAGGACACTGCTGTGTTGCCCTTACCGAGCTAGCATGCTTAGAGACTCCTCGCTCATATTACCAGTCAACACTTTGTAACCCAAAGTTTACTCTTTTTTGTAATAAAATTTACAAATAATCCAACGACAATAGATACAAATATCAAGAATACGTAATATGTGTGAGATTTAGCCCACATTTTTAGTCTACACCTTTACTCTTCAGAAAAGGATCTCTCAGTGTTTTCCAGGCACGATTCAAACAATGAACCGTGCTGCATCCCTTGTGAGGCAGATATGTTTATTTTTTAACTCAACAGATGAAAAACCTGAGGAATCCCTGTATTCAGGGAATTGATCCCAGTCTTAGATCTAGTCTAGAGTCTTAGAGAGCAGGGGGCTTTTAGTTTGCTGAGATGCCATTAGCACGATTTTCATCAGCTAAGGAGATGATAGTGAATCCTCAGCTTTGTTCTCTATCTCAGAATAATCAACCATCTTGAATCATCAGGGGTTGCTGCCTACATATGACTCTGCAGATCATCTTCATACCAGTGGAATTGCTAATGTTACAGCAACATTTATAGTAAGACTGCAAGGAAAACAAGAGACCTAATTTGGCCTGATATATATCCTGGTATAAATATTTAAGCAGAGGGTAGGATAATGAGAAATTCTGCTTAAAAGTCAGTTCTGTCACATGGCTTGTCTTATTTTTATAGCGTTTCTACTTGAAAAGTAAAACTTCCTTAATTAACTTCTTTAATACCTGTCAGCAATTAATTCCTGTCCCGTAAAATGGTTTATTGCAGAGGGGCCATAATTCCAGATGATCTCTTCAGCAGCAATGAAGTACTGTCTTATCTTTGCACTCTTGTCGTGATTTGTTGTGGGCTTCCTACAATCCTTTACTTGAAAAAGGGCCTGCATTCCACCTGAAAAAAAATAAATTAGGTGGCAAACAAAACTAGGGAGAACAACTGTACTTGGTTTTCTCTTTCCCTGCTGCCAAGGGCTCTTCTCATCCCTGAAGAATTCCCATACCACTGATGGATAAAGACAGCCCCTTTGCAGATATGGATTAGGCCAACTTGTGGGATTGTCTTGCCCAGGATTTCCCAGCCACATCAGGATGCTGTTTGACGCAACAGCTGTTTCAAAACTCAGAATGTCTGTGTAGCTGAATCTGCAGGTTAAATATCCCTGTTATATCAGCATTTTCACATCTTGCAGAATGATTCTGAGTTCTGTGTTCGTCCCACTTCTGTGGCAAATTACTCCTCTAGCTCACTTACTGGTATACACAGATCATGGGAAAACGTGGCAAGAGATTCTCAGTGTTTCATCTGGTTAACAAATACAGGAAAACCACTGGGAAAAGAAGTGCAGATCATTTCTGCTTGTTAGCCAGTGCATTCCCCAGAACATGTCTTTGTCAACAGGCGATTGTCTGCCTGAAGTTGAGGCTTGCTCAAGTGTAGCTATGCCAATTACTGCCAATGATTTCCATTACAGACAAGAATGTCCCTGATTTTCATGGCTAGCTAGATGCTCGAGACCATCTAATGCTACTTCC
The DNA here is from genome assembly GCA_013399135.1 of Heliornis fulica. Classification (NCBI taxonomy): domain Eukaryota; kingdom Metazoa; phylum Chordata; class Aves; order Gruiformes; family Heliornithidae; genus Heliornis; species Heliornis fulica. The sequence goes on from VXBZ01003332.1 coordinate 100,288, forward strand.
AGGCATTTCAATTACTATGGGAGTTTTGTTTTGGTCTGTAAGCAGGTCAGGAGTACTGTTGAGATGACTCAGTAAAGTGTTAGCTCAAGCTAAAAAAAAAAGCCCAGATAATCTGACAATTTGAACTTATTCCATACCTTCAATATGGTCATTCACTTGGCAGCTGAGCTGCCATTCTCCAGGGCTTCTTGGTATCATGACAGCATCAATGAATGTGGCTGGGAAGAGGTTGATGGTGTCAACTCGGTGATGCCTTTCTATTAAGGTCTGTCCATGAAAGTAGGCCGAATGGATATCAGCTTCATTACCCATGCCAAAAAGATGCCATTTTACCCTGTCTTCCGCACACATGGTGAGGTTTGGGAGGTATCCATACATGTACCCGTTGATTGCTAAAAGAAATGTTTTTCTTAGTATATAAAATATTACAGTTACATTCACAGCCCTCAGGATCTTCTCTTCAAACACAGGTGCTCTACTCTTCAAGGTAGAAAGAACACTTTCAGCAACAGTTTTCAACAACACAGAAGAACACTTCCTCTGCACAACTGTCTACAGGACCAGCAGTTCCTGCTATGATTCTGGAATCTATGTCAGAGCCAAAGGTATCTTCTTAGTTCACACTAACAGTAAGAAAAATTTTTCTAAACCGCAGTACTATAGTACAGAGTTTAGGACAAAGAACCAGTAATACAACTCTGTTTAAAGCTCCTGGGAAATTATACTTCAGAGACGATCTTGGCCCCAAAGAATTTTATAACACAGCTCCAAAGGTACGATTGTGCAATACTTACCATAAGTTTTTAATTTAGTATATTTATTAAAAAAAAAAAATCTTTCTTAATCCTCCAAGAAAAAGCCATGCTTAAAAAAGTAAATATCTACAGTTCATCTTTAAAAGAGACAACACATAAAAAGTATGACTTCTCCATTTCAGTGACAATTAACATTAATATGACATTCTCTCACCATGCATTTTATTGCTTTCCTGGAAGTCCCCATCATCTTTGTCAACTGTGGAAGGCTCAGAACAGTATGTCCTGATATTATCCTCTAGATACCAACTGAGATTTTCATCCATCACAGAAAACATAAGGATAAATTCAGCATCAAATTGTTTATCACTGCCCTCATTCATTGTATCTGAAAAAGAAAGTGATATATTCAAAGATTGTGGCAACTGACAACATCTTTTCATCAGTTTTAAGTGTACTATCATTAAGGGCATTCATTGTTTACTTCATATTTTTCCACTTTTCTTGACTGTGACTGTGCACATAAACGTACAGGCACAGCTAGAAAACAAAAATTGGTTTTGTCAGATACTTTAAAATAATTTTAGTAAGAATAAATATTGACTGCTATAAGATTACAGTAAATCTGTTCCTCGTGTCAGTATTTACACTTTTTTTTTTGTACTGCTGTCATGAACACATTTCACTCATGGATTTGTGAACAAAGTATTCTTCAAATTATATTTGCTGTCACACACAAAATCAAAGTGCTTCCTATGCTATTGAAAGGCAGCTAATTAAGAAGACGAAAAGCTGCTGTTTCAACAGTAACTGTAATCTGTTTCTCTTCCAGTAAATTATTTCATTGATATTTATCAAGAACCATTATCAATCATCTTCCATATGTATTTATTTACTTAGTTATTTATGATTTACCTTTTCTGCAAATTATTAAAGGCCCGACGAGCCCCGAGGCAACATCCCTTGGAGCATCTATGTGGGAGTGGTAAACCCTGGTTATGCAGTCTGCATCGCCTTCAGCCGGACCTTGATCTTCCGTCACATCCCACGTGTATGTGTACTGGCCTCCAGGCTCCACTGCATCATCTCTCTTTTGCAAATCTTTGGTGTTGTCAGGATAAAAAGCACCTGAAAAATGCCACACAGCCACCATTAACACATCACATTCACAATACGGTGTCAGGATAGCACCTGCCATGCTTTAAAGTAAACTACATGCTGCAGTACCATGGACTCAACATCTGAATTAAGTTAAAAAAAACCCAAATCCTTCTCCTTAGGAACCTCTTTAATTTGCCTTTAAATTCTATGTGAGTACTGAAATTAACAGCACATGAAATTTAGTCCTTAATTGATTAGGAGGGCACCATGTTCTTCCGCGAAAAGGATAAATCAAATATTTGTAAAACATTTGTTAAATATTAATCTTGGAAACTGTTCTAAAATACTGCAGATGTCCTCAAGGAATATAGGTGTCAAAGGAATAAGGGCAATGCAAAAAAATTTAAATGTGGTTCCAAAAGGTGCGTGTATGGCTCCATAACAGTGTTCTGCTCCCACAGAACGGGTCTTTATCAAGACACACACTAGCTATAATGAAAAAAAACTTCACAAAATATTAGAAGTCAGGCTGATACTGGGTAAATTGTTCTAGTGAAAATCTTTTAAAACTGCCTTTGAGTCAACATCATATTCTCAGCAATTTGCACTCCTTTTTTTAAGGCCCACTAATAAACCTTTCAATATATTCAGCTTTTCAGACATATTCTGGTACAGAAAATCTTCCATCGCCTGAGTGTGACAAGACTATCTATTGCAAGGGCAGATCACCACAATATATTTTAAATATGTCTTTAAAAAGTGTGTGATTTTTTTATCTGATTAATTTATTACTAAGCACTAGCAGTTTCTCAATTTTGACAAATTCTAGTGTATCTCATATACAATATGCACAAATTTAGTACAAAGAATTTGGAATTGTCAGTTTGCCTTGTTAACAACACCTACTTCACAACAGCATCATTGTTCCTCCAAATATGCTCAATACATGCATCTCTCTTATACATTTATACCCTTACTCTTATTTCAGGTAAAATGTTAATCTGAAAATCACCTTCTTTATGAATTCCACTTTTGTCTTTGTATTTTGCTCTTGAAAAAAATTATCCAACTTCTTAGCTTCTATTTTAAATGGATTGTATCCTGTTTTAAAGCTTTATTTACTTGGCCAGTCTTGTCTTTGACAGGATATTATCACTTACACTCAGAGGAACGATTAACCTTTGATAACTTCAGGCACAGAATGGACTCAGGCTTACCTTCATTTTCCTTTGTGTATCTTACACCATGTGGGTGCAACGTGTAGCTTCTGGAAGCAAAGTTTCTCAAGTGGATAATAATGGAATCTCCAACTTCTCCCTTAATGATAGGGCCTAAAAATCCCAGCCAGGATGGTTTTTCAACTATCACATCATATAAATGGTTGGTGTACTGAGCATAGACAGCCTTCTTGTAAGTGCTGCCTATCCTGTGCGGTCCCCTCTTGAGAAAGACTCCAGCCTGCCTATAAAGAAAACACATAAAAATATAGATAGCATCAGAGACTAATTTTATATTTGAATGTGTTAATTAGTAGGGTCTCAAATAAAGACAAGGTCCCCATAGCACCATGGGGAACTAAATTGTGTTTAGGAACAAATATGTCTCTTACTGTAAAAAGTTAGGTGCTCCTACAGAGATTCAATACTATGCACCAACCTGTTTTGGGTTTTTTCCCTACCTATTTTGGAGACTGAAGTTGAAGTTATTTGATACAATTTCAGGCAAAGTTGAAACCATGTGGACAAGGCAAACAACAGTTCTTAAACTGGCGTACCACTCTCCGTGGCCTGTTAAACCCAACAGTCTCCACCTTCACGCCACTACACTGACCTGCACAGTCCCTGCTCTGTTGCAGTGAGGAGCAGACCTTTCAGCCGTAAGATACATTTGAGATGTCTGGACACGAGCACAGCGACACGGTGCTGCTAACATTGAGTGTGTGTGTGAGGATGAGGGGCACGCAGGCGGCTGCAGGGAGAGAAACCAAGCCCTCAGCACACTCACCAGTCACAAATGAACAGGAATCACAGCCTTAGAGCTTAATATGGATTTACCCTAACAGTGTCTCATGTTTACAGATTCATCCCAAAAACATGCAAACAGGTTACATGGGAGCAGGGAATTAGCAATGATCTCAAACTCTAAGTGTCTTAGCTACATGGACATCGCTCCTCTCAATTCCTGAAACAATTCTATTAAAAGTGAGAGCTTAGTTAGTGAGGAAACAGCCTAACCCATGACCTAGAACGAGACTGACGGTGGTGGTGTTTTCTACACGTAGTATCACCACCTCTGAACCCCATAGGTACCGTGGATATGGTACCACCACCAGCCGCAGGCAAAGGTGTTGTGTCTCTGATAACTGTGAGCAGCTCTGGAGCAGCCCTTGACTGTGCTGAAGGTCAGGACTTTTTGTTAAATACTTCATTCTCTGAGAAGAGTACTCTTTGTGGGAAACATGCTTATATTCACTAACGAGAATGGCAAGAGAAACAGCACTGGCTCTCAAACCCGAAGAGCTACTGCTGGCCGATGCCGTTAGCCTGAGCTGTGTGAGAGTGCCAGTCATGTGTCCTGCTGCAGATCTCCCTGTCCACCTCGGGAGGGCTACCTGTGGAAAGGCACTTACACCGGGAGGAGGCGAGCCGTGGAGATAGATAGCGCGGCACTGCCTCAGCTTCAGCAGCCTCCTGATTTCTCATTTTACTGTGACAAGAAACCAAGACAACTTGGCTTTGTATTCCCAGCAGACCTTGATGAGAAGGATGTTAATACTGCCCAAAAATGCCAAGCATTTCCCACAGGGCTGAGCATTGTTTGAGCTTGTGGGGAAGGGATTGTTTGTACCTTGGCAAGTACTGACCTGAAGTGTAATTAAAATGCCAATTCAGAGCTCCATGAAACTTGGAAAGCATAAACTTAGTCACAAAGGCTTAGTTACTGGAAGCCTGAGTACATGAAGCTTTTGGCCACAAATTAAATCAAACAAATATGTGCTGTCTCTTCTCGGCTGTTTAAACAGCTACCCTTTAAGGGTAGAGTACTCCTACTAGCAGGTTTGCCACACTTTCCCTTCTTCTATAAATACCAATCTCTGTACAAGCAGAGCCTCATAGTTGAAAGCTTCAGAAGGAGAAGAGTCCGAGAAGCTGAAAATGAGAAGTACAGCAGAAGGGACCAGCTCCATGTCAGGCATACAGCCCCTGGGGGGGCTGGGATTAATTCAGTGCTGTGGGTTGGGTCGTCCCAAAGCAGAGGAAAGCAGTGGAAGTGCGGTGAACGGCGGTGGCTTGTTACAGTAAACACTGCTCTCCAACTTTCAGACAAGATGCTTCCACTGGTTAACAGAATCCCTGTTCCAGAGCCTGTTGAGTCACTGGCAGCGTCTTAAACGTTACTCAGTTTGTGAGTGGAAAAGAAAAAAAAGTTACCACCTCACCTCATGCCTGATGAAGTGGCAGATTGTGGCTGAGACATTGTTGACTCTCACAGAGAAAACAAACCACAGGAAGTCTTCTAATCCCTCATTCACAGACTAAAAGAGAACTGATTTTTAATATTTTTCTAATTTCTGGTTTCTCTCTTGTTTTAATTTCAGTATAGTCCTACTTCATTCTAAAGGCAATGAAAAAAGTATAGAAGGAATAAACACTTTTTTCCCCCCTATTAAATATTTCTCTAATGCCTTTTATACCTTTATTGATTATTCATATCTTCAGGGTGCTACCCTCCTCCTCACCACACTTACGCTCACCCCACTTGCCATGCTCGCTCTGCACAGGACCCTCCCCACCGTGTAACCAGCACCCCAGCTACTGCCCTGCAGGCGAGGAACCCAGCTGTGCTGCTGCACCTCCTCACTAACAGTTTACCACCACTAGCAACGGGGATGTGGAGGGGAACAGTTTCAATCTGTCCAACTTCTGCATTTAACAGCACAACAGCCACAGCCTCATCTTCAGCACCGAAACCTCAGCCATTCAGAATTATCATGAGACACTTGGTGTCTTTGTCTGGTCTCCACTTAGTAAACATTTCATTCCAACAAATTCACAAAAACCTCTGCTTATTCCAATGCTTTAAATTAGCAGACCACTGTAACTCAGTTCTCAAACAAGCAAGGACAAAAATCAAAAGTCCCTTCTATGTCAGACAGAAAATCCCCTGGCACCAAGGGGATTCAGTCGGCTGCCCTCACCCGGTTTTCAGTCCAACGACTTGTCTGGTGTAATACTTACTCCTTCTCCGCAAAAAGCTGTCCAGACACAGCGTCGATGCTGCCAGGTGCGTAATTCCAGGCTGTCTCCACGATGCCGATGTAGTACTCCCTGGTCGTGGCCCCAGCTGGGCAGTAGCAGCAAACCAGCAGGCAGCTGAGCAAGAGCAGCAGCATCCTGCACTCGTGAACCTTGCAGGAAAAGTGACATAGACAAAGAGGACAGGCACAAGCAGTTTCCCTTTATACAGTCTGGGCTCTCCCACCCCCACACTCCCAAGTCCCCCCTGCTCCTGTTTGCTTTGGTGAACACAATAAAATGTTGCAAAACGTCGCTGTGTGTCAAGAGTAAACAAAAGATTCTGGTAACCTCATCAGTTCAGATAATCTTCAAAGAAATTTTTTTGATTTCTGCCAACCTTCTGACATACAAATTAACATTTCAACCATTACCGGCTCTGAATTTCGTAGGTGTCGAAGCACTGCAGATTTAAATGCAGTTACAGAATTAAGCTCATTTACATTCTTCACTGTCCTTGTCCATCTACAGCTTGCACACAACGGAGAAAACAATTTCTGCAGAGGGTGGCACAAGAACACGCGCACTCAGAGCTTTCCATGGGCTGCGGCCCTGCCGCTGCCCTGCTGCTGCTGCGCTGCTGCTGCCACCCTGCCGNGCCCTGCTGCTGCTCCCTGCTACTGCGGCCCTGCCGCTACCACCCTGCTGCTGCCGCCCTGCCGCTGTCCTGCTGCTGCCACCCTGCTGCTGCTGCCCTGCTGCTGCCGCCCTGCCGCTGTCCTGCTGCTGCCACCCTGCTGCTGCTGCCCTGCTGATGCCGCCCTGCCGCTGCGGCCCTGCCGCTACCACCCTGCTGCTGCCGCCCTGCTGCTGCACTGCTGCTGCTGCCCTGCTGCTGCCCCTCGCCCTTGACTGCACCAGTCTGCGGCTGGTCGCTTCTGCGACAGCAATTGCTGAACTGGGCAACCCGAGAGACAAGGGAGACGTGACACCACCAGCGTCAGAGCAGAGCCGACTCGGCTGAGCCACTGCAGCTCCCTTGGGAGTGTCACTCTGGCACAGAGGAGTCGTTTTAGCACGAGTGTGGCACATACAGCTAGAGATGGAGGGGACACGCTGTCATGGGCAACAGTGGTCAGGTGGCATTTGCACCCCATTTCCCAGCAGCTCAGAAATTGCTCAGTGTAACTTCCTTGCCTTATTGTCCTCCTGTCAGCAGGCAGGATAAGCCACATTCTTCAACGATTAAAAGAAAAACAGAAGTGTAAAGCTCCAGATAACATGAACTGTTAGTTAACTGAGCAGAAGGCTGCACCTTTTCTTTATTAAAGTTTCGTAAACATTCTGTATCTGTTGGTCACACTGAAGAGCAAGAACAAATCTGGGCCTTAAACAGGGGGTGTTTAAAACCCACCTAACTAAAATTTGCGATTGCATTTTGTTTCAAGCATGTATCCATTACATCCTGGTTGTGTCTGAACCTTTAGACATACGAAGCCTGCAACTTATAAGGACTGCTATTAAAAAATACACATGCTCTGTCACTGGGGAATTCTGGAAGAAATCTTCCCACACTGTCAGCACTGACACAGTCCACTCTTCTAAGTGACATTTCTAATTGCATGGCAACTTAAAAAAGTCTGGAATTACCACAATATTCTTTGGTGCTACGTTCTTAATGGCCAGAAAAGATATTATTATTTTGGAGAGAAGACTAAGATTCAGAACATGGCTAAACTAGAACAGGTTTCCTTCGATTATATACAAATCTCAACGTTAATTACCAGTCCTATGGTAGAAAATGTATCAATTTTAATATAAACAATTTCAGGCACTGTCTGAATACTGAAGTTCAAAATTTCACCTTCTGGGACCTTCTACATACCTGCATTAAATGGAGGATTCTGCTTCTGTCTGGGGGGCTGTGACCAAAGCCAAGTTTTTGAAACCTGACTGAATCTATGATGAAATTCTGGAGTTTCCCAGGCTGGCGTCACATGCTGAGAATTATTTTTATAGAGATTTTTTTCTTTGCTACAGATGAAGGTCAGTGGAAAGATCAACTTGCACTGGTTGCATATGCCCTATCTGCAAATTAACCAAGGTTAAAAAATGAAAAAGAGAGAAAAATGTTTTACCTCCTCTTAAGCTACTTCAATGCAGTCATTCCTTAATACTCACCCAAGAGTTGTTCATGTGTACAGGGCCTGCTTGGCTTATTTTTATTCAAATTTCCATCAGACTGGGGAAGAGAAAAAAAGCACAGGAGCACTATCCTTGAAATCTCCAGAAGAATTTGAGGGTAAAACCCGAGCATTTCTTTGCCTTGGTCCCTTCACTCCTCTAAATTACCTTTTCTTTATTTGCAGAACTGCATGTTGGTTTTACTTAAAGATAAAACAAAAGCCTCTGACAGGCAAGATTCTTCCATCAGCGCTTCCAATTGCACCTCACCCCAATTTTAAGATATTTGTGTGCTTGAGCTCATGCCTGTCATCCTTAAGAAAATCAGAAAACTGACAGAGGGTACCAAAATTCCCAAGCCTGTATTATCACCTTTGGAGGGAGTTTCAAGAGCAGGAGCCTCTCCCCTTATGTAGTCAGGGCCTAAAGAGACCGAGCACCTCATTTAATTGGTTAAATTATGAGTCCATAATTTGGTGTCATGAACATCCCGTTATTTTTTAAACCACAGTAACTCATTTTTCATGCTGAGGATGCTGAAATGCTATGAATGTTCTGAAAGTCCTCAAAATTGCATAGAAGATATACAGCTGATCTTTTATTTCAGAAATTTTCCTTGGGGAAAAAGCCAAACCAACAAGCCCAAACAAAACATAGAACATTCTGACAAAAACAAAACAAAACAAAAGTCTCAACACAAGCTCCCAGTGAGACTGAATTGAAACCCCACAGTTTTTTGTAATTCTTTAATCTGAACCACATGTTTATAATAGTGTGCTGCCCATGCTGCTGCTCTGACCTCCTGCAGACTGTACAGGCAGGAAAACTCCTTTTGAAGTTCTGGGGAGCTTCGCTTGTTGTCTGCCACCCAGTTCTTCTTCAATGTGTGCAAAAAACCTCTGTCCAATATGTAAAGAATTAGCAATCAGGAAATCATAGTCAGTTTGTGCCCCTCTCAGTGATCTTGGTTTTACCACAGTTCATAGCTCCTCTTGACAGACACCACAGTTAGGATTGAATCAGGACTTAACTTGCTTAGATCAAATTCAACTTTGCTGTATACCCAAAAGCCTTGTGTGAAACAAGTTGTTCAATTTGTAAATGCAACTTACTGTTGGCCTTTAGTAGTCTCACTACCAATTTCAAATTAATAAACTGCCCACTTATAAGCTGAGCTGAGCTGTCAAGGCACAGTTGAGTCTTGCCATGGCAATGGAGAGGCCAATTGATACCTGGATTATGGATAAAGAGGGTTGCAAAACCAACACATCCAGTGAGAACTAAATGACACATCTCTCTCTTCAATTTAAGCCATTAAAATAGGAAATTTTTAGTGATAGGGAGGACTCTACCAGTCTTTGGTACAGTGGAAATACAAATTCACAAGACAAGAGAAGGATGACTTCCAGTGGTTAGGTGCAGGCATTAATACAACTATGGAAAAAAAAAGGTCCAACTAGAGGCTGTTCATTTTATCTCCTGTCTGCCAAGTTCAAGACTTCCCATGATCAGAGAGAGGAAGAGAAAGAGCTAAGAGCTTCCATGTGTAACTTTAAAGTATTGAAGCATAGCAAAATCCATCTCAACAGACCCTGTTTGCCTAAAGATAAGCCTGTATTTTCCTCATGACTGAGTCTGAATAGAATACTCGGTCTGTGTTCATTAGGGAAATGGCACCATTCACTTCAGAAAAATTAAGAATTCTGGGTTTTTTCTGCTTTTAGTGTCTACCCCAAACACGCTATTTTACATAACCAACATTTTTTTTCCAAGTATTTCTACCCTTTTCAAAACAAACAGCTCTGTGGTTTGCAGGCAGGAAATCAGCATGATTTTCCAAGATGTTTGGTAGAAGCATGGGTTGATTGTTAAGTTTTCTTCACCTTCTGTCTACAAACAATGTTCATAAATCTATAAGAATGTGGGATTATGATTTAGATATATGGTATGATGTATATTTAAGCCTAGGGAAAAACAAGCATGTATTTGGAACCAGTCATCATTTCGCAATCATGTGTTTTGTCACACATCTCTGAGCACCAATGCCACCTTGAACTGTCTCCCAAGGGACTAGCCCCATTCCTAATCATTAATTCCCTTGTTATTTCTTGCAGCTTAATAGAAATGAAGCAATTAAAACCTAGACATATTCTTCAAATCCTAGGGGAAGAACTAGCATTCCAAGACAATCCAATAAAGAAACATCAAGGCAAAATCTTGATATTGTCTTGAAAGAGAATTCAGTGACTGATACTCTATTTTTTCTAAGTACCTTACTCACAGCTGCCACATGCTGTATGGTTTGCAGTTGTGTGTTTAACATTACATGTTGATACAGCAGAATCCCCCTGGCTCTGATGTAACGAGGATACTGCATTACTGCAAGTCTGAGGGCACGTTTTGCTTTTTTCAAGGTGTTCATTCTCTCAAAACCAGAGTTCTGAACACAGCCAAATGCTGCCTCTCTGCAACTGCAAACAGGTCATATCTCCACTTTATTGTGAACCCCTGCATTTCCCTGGGAATGAAATAATAAGTCTTTGAGAGATTAAAAAGACTTTTCACCAGCTAATTTAAACCAGGCTATTTCTTTTCATCTGATAATTGTCAAGAACCTTACCCTTCCATTGCAGCAAGGCCAGGGAACTTAGCAGAGTATTAAAAATACTTATTAATACCCAACTAGTCCTGGGTGGTCTCAAGGTTCCTTCATAGACTCCCTCAAGTCACATAATACTCAATTAAAAAAAAAAAGTTTGCCTCAGAGTATAAAAAAAAAAGAAACCCAGTGCAGCTATTAACATGTCCTAATTAGCATGGCTGACTTCAGAGCTGTGTGTCTAGTGTGCCAATCGGGCCTGGATGCTTTCTGGACACCTTACTGCAGGAAGACTGAACAGACTTTCTCCAGTAATCGCTTTGTGCAGTTCAGACCTTCCAAGACAGGATGAGTGGGACAGGCTGCTGACTTTCCTGACAGTCATGGCCTGTCCCTACCAAAACCAAATTCATTTAGAAATCATGGCTTCATTCACTGCACCAGTCCTCAAGGGAACAACCCCTCCTGACAATGTGGACTTTGAATCAGGCCCTTCTGGAAAAAAAAAAAACCAAACACCTCTAAGTTCTAAATGAAGGCTGGGGAGTATGAAAACAGCTCTATAGCAGTTTTACAGCAGTTTATTAAAATAAAGGAGATTTCAGTACAAAACAGCTCTATGGTATTCAAACTTCCTCACTGTCAGAACAAGCTGAAGATTACAAAAACCTGTCACTGACAATGACAACCTGGAAAACAACTGTGGAACCGTAGATGTCAAACAGTTTAAGTAACAGTTTAAGTAAAATAGAGAGGCTTGAGAGGCAAAGATTTAAGCCAAGGGTTTCATTTGTCTCTGCAGCACCCAAATCGACCATGGGACATGCTGGAGAAGACATTTCTCTCTTTTTTGGGAGGGCGGGGTAGAAGCAGTGAAGATTTCCTTCCCATTTTCACAGATGCCTAGCCTGCAAATAAAAAAAAGGAAGGAAATAATTGTCCTCCTTTTCCCAACTCAAATTAATATGGAAGTTGTTTGCTGTTCAACATCCATGTCCTGTATATTCCAACACGTGCTCAGGGCTCCAGCAGCACTCCTGCTCTGTGTGCTGGCACAAGCTGGCAGCACTGCTCCTGACTTCGCTGGAAGCCAGGCTGGGTCCCCAGCTGAGGAGGCTACATCACTGGCAAGCAGGTGCTTTGAGAAATGGGGACACCTCATTGTGGGCTGCTGGTAGGGCACCTCTGACAAGCAGCTCTCCCTTGCCTACTTGCCCAAGGCTCTTGTGGCACTGGCAGCTCCACTGCCCAGCTGACCAGCCCCGTCAGGAGACTTCTGCTGCCAGGCACCACCATCCTGCCCGCCCAACACTTCCCATGTGTGTGACAGAACCAACCCTCCTCTGCATGCACACACGTGCAGGTGTACATACATCAACACATGAGTATGTGTAGGGGTGTGCAAGCATGCTTATGTGGCTGCTGCTTTTCCCAATTAAGAATCTTTCTCACACGTGCTGTCATCACTGAGATCACTGCTCAGGAGCCCCTGAGGGCTCCTCAATCCCCGTGCAGATGAACATGCCTAATTTCAACCTGCCCCCTAAGGTGGGCAAACTGAACACCACACTGAACCACAACACTTGACACCAGTGTGTGGGCTCACAGCATCCATCACGTAAGCCAATTCTTCTGCCCAAGGCAGAGCTGTTTCCTAGTTGCTGTTTCAATAACCTACTGAAAACATAGTAAGAAATGATGTCTAGATCGTGACTGCTGCGTAGGAGCTCTTGCACCTTCTTCTGCTTGCTGTGAAATGCTAGGAGGCAGGTGCTCAGAAACTTCTGCTGACACAGGAAGAATGGACTCAGCATCGGTGCTGAATTCCCAGCCACATTTTTTACTTCTCAGCGTTGGTCTTAAAGGTCAGAGTGAGCAGTGACCAACCCCTGTATATCACTAGGACTTAGTGGAGGAATCAAATGCAACAGATACTTTATCAATACATATCCTCTGGTAATAAAAACGCACTAAAGGGTAGGTCCTCAACTGAAATAAGTTGCTGAAGATAAACTGACTTGGAGATGCTAAAGAAATCACTTCAGAAATTTTACCTGGATGAAAACAGAATAGGTTCCACAGAGTGTCCGTTTCAACTCAGCTGCCACTTTGAGCAAGCAGATGATTAACTGCAGCCCACTGAGAGCAACCAGAACAGAGAGCAAAATGGTGTTCCACTCCACTATGTTGGCAGGTTCGGTGCACCGGGACCAAGATGAGTAATCTGTGAGGTATCTGTCAGAGAAACTGGGATGTGAGCAAAGTACATGTGGCAGGAGCAATTCAACTCAGGTATGTGGGTTTTTAAACCTATAATATATAGAAAGGACATTTGGGGCTTTATATGCTTCAGGTTTAGGAGCCAGGCTCTAATCTTTCATTACACCAGCATAACTCCCGCATAGTTTTGTCATCCTCAGATGAATGGATAGATTCAGTCTCCTCAGTTGCATATGCCTCATTGGTTTCCCTTCAACTGACACCCAAGTGTCAGGCACAGATGTTTTTTCAAATAGTGGAAGCCAAGCTAAGGCAGGAATTTTACTCCTGTTGATTTTACTTCAGGTTTAGGTTAAGTCCAGCTGACATCAGAGAGCAGGAGCACTCCTGTACCACCATGCAAAGCAGGGCATGCTGACTACATGGCAGAACTGAGCAATGTGTCCCTACGCAGTTTCCAGCTGCTGCAGACCCACGATGCTGCTCATTCTCGAGGAGCAGCACCCTGTGCACAGCCACCACGCGCCAGCTGTGCCCTTTCACTGCAAGACACATCGCAGCTGGGAGGGTAACTGCAAGAACCTGCACTGGACCCATCTGCCAGTGTCAGTAGCTTTTTCCTAAACATTCATAACTGAAATGCTTCGAGCCAAATCTGGAGCGCATTATTCAGCCTCCTGCCCTTTATGTTGAACGCAAAGTCCCATTTTTGTGTTTCCAAGTGGGATGGCAATGCTGCTGATACACAGCAGATCTCGCAGGGTGCACTTCAGTGTTTTAAAACAAAGCTGACTTAAGTCAGGGAAGGTCACACTTTAGGAACTACTCCATCTGGATGCTGAAGAAACCTGTCTGTGATTGTTTCTGACAAATGTAATCCTTAGTGCCTTCAAAGGCAGCTGAAAGAGCCTGGCATTATATGATTAAAATATTTCAGTCTTCTAGAACTTTGATCTTTTAAAGGGAGAATATAAATTCTTGCAAAAGCAGCCTCAGGTTACAGATCTGAATCAAAACTTTCATGCCTGTGGGAGGCTGGGACACAAACAACATTTTCTCTACCTCACTTAGGTGTGTTATGAAATACAGTGGCTGTATGCAAAAACTACCAGTGATCAGACCCCAGACATCAGTGAGCTTTAGCAGTTAAAGGAAAACTTACCGAGTTATTACATATAAAAATGCCATCTATAATCTTTGAACAAAAAACTCAAGGAATTCAAGATGTCATTCCAAAAAAGTCGCCATCTACACCTACTGTAATGTTTGATTCTGTACTGCACATGTGGTTGCAGACTGAAGACTACACCCACCACCAGATAACGGGCACTTAGCTAGATGGACCTCCAGGTCTGATCAGTACAAACATCCTTTCATTTAATCTTTGCTTACAGGGAGGCAAACAACCTTCTCTGAAGATTCTGGTGCTCATCCAAGAACCTGAAAAACCTCACTGTCACTCTCCTCACTTGTTTTGTGTTCAGAAGACACTGCCATTCTGTGCAAAGGTCTGAGAGGATTTGTCTGACCATTGTTTCAACCAACAGTTTCTTCCAAAAGAGACACACCAATATTTCTTACCCTCCAGCAGTGTCTCTGAAGATGTAATCCCATCTACCTGACGAATTGCAGAAGGGGCCTTGGATCAACCCCAAGGTAAAAATGATGCAACTATATCCAGAGAAAGCAACTCCAAGAAGGGCTAGGACAACTGAAATGAAACTCTGAAGGAAAGAGGAAAAAAACATTACTCCGTGGGGATGGTGTCCACAGCAAATACAACCTTTCAGCCTGTTTAGCTACTTTCTAGGGGCTGAATTTGATTGTCCCAATCTTCCTTATTCAGAAAGAAAAATACCAGGCAAAGAATAGTAAGTATACACATAAAAAATAAAGATTAAGACAGAGTTTAAGGCAGTTTTACAACTCTCAGTTAAATATTGTTTGAGGATTTTAGTTTTTTTTTAACTTGCATTTTTACAAAATTGTTTCCCAAAATGCTAGAGGAGCACAACTACTCGTTAAATTTATTGAAGCTCTCAGGCCCTCAGTGCTCTCATTTTATTTTACAAAGTTGTGTTTTTTTTTTATTTTGTGGGGTTTTTATATTGTTTATTTTTCTGTCATCCTGCTTATGCATCAGAAGGAAGGAGCTAGACTTTCTGTGACCTCTCAACCGTCCCGAGAACCCTCTGCAGTGGAAGTTAGCAGAAACAGCAGTGGAGAGGGCAGAAGGGTGCGATGGAAACATGTGAGCAAGAAGGCACCGAGAACTAACGCTGAGGAGAGGCGCAGGACCAGACCAGAGACTCACCCGGTAGGTTTTGTTACAGCTCTCACTCTGGCAGCATCGATAAAACACGCTACACTCCAGCGATACCAGGATTGCTGCCAACACAAGGATCTGCAGGGGGACATTGTAATGTCAGTGAAAGGGCTGCAGGTACTGAGACAAAGCTTCCTTTGCCTGCTGAGGGCAGGGACCGCATCCGTTATGCTCAGTCGAGATGTTAAAGCTGCTCGGTAGGAAGGAACCGCTCCCCAAAGCGCCCTGTGGAGCTGGACTGGTTTCAGTATGCTCTCACTGGACCTGCTTCTTGGGCTTGTCTGGACCACAGGAAAACGTTGCTAGTACAGACACAGCTATACCAGTAAAGCCAAAACAACACCACCATACTCACAGCTAAAAGAATGAAGACTAAGGAAATACATTTTATTGATACAACCACACCAGCTCAATAGCTTCTTGCTCTTACACGCACCAGGGTATCACCATCCTCACTAACGCAGACAAAGGCAGCAGCAGAGGCTTTTGTTAAGTTCTTCTGTACTTTGATTTGCTTTCTCTGCCAAGTATCCGTAGTGGCTTTGACTGTGGGTCACAGCACAGTCCTCTCACGCTGCTGCCACGTTTCTAACATGCACTGTTAATAAACTGGTGATGATCCTAAGGCTAAAAATGCTTAAAAAAAGAATGTCACTGTTGCAGTTACTTTCTCCCAAATTTTCAGCTAGGCTTTTCTGTCCAAGTTCCCTGCCTCGTGGTTTTTACCTCCACTAGAAAGGTTAGGGTTTTTGGCTTTAGAAAGAACACTTGACTTTTGAAAGAATGTCTCATTTAATAACTCTCCCAGTTCTGCGCCTTCATAAAAGCACCTTGCTTATGCAGAGGACGCTGTGCACCCACTGCCACTGCACAACCGCGGTCTGCGCTGGAGGCTGCAGCTCGTTCTGGACGCAGCAAACCGTGCGAGCAGTGGGCAGCTCTACGCCAGGTTATTACTGCCTGTGAGCACATGACAAAAGTAATGGAGAAAATCCTACTACATCAGTTACAGTAAGATGTTCTTTATTTAGCCTAACAACAGTGGCACTGGGTGGATGCACTGCAAAGCATATCCAGTCCTCCAAATACTGCACGCAGCTCTTAAAAACATCACAACAGTTATGAGGAGCTTTTTTAGGTTTTGTTTTGCTCAAAGAGCTCTAATTCAACCTCCAAGGAAGATTAAATCAACACAGTGCCTGTGTCCATAGTACAAGTGTAAATTACACAGAAACAAAAAGCCAGCTAAAAAAAAACAAAACAAAACAAACCAACCCTACAAAGTCACTTACATGAAGTTAAAAACATACACAGCATGCCATTCAGCGTATTTACCTTTTTTTCAGTTCCACTGAGCATTCCTGCCTGCAGTGACTTTGCCAAAGGAACACCCGTTCTCTTTAAGAACACAATTAGCACAATTACCTTGGCCCCAATGGTATTTGCAGAAGAATGCAATTCATTAAAACCTACAGAAAAGCAGCACTTACCATCACGCCTGAGAAGCAGATCCCTTCAAAATACCACACGTAGTTGGGAAGCTGGTAACTGGCAGCATGAGAAGCCTTCCCGTTAGGGAAATACAACAGGATGTTAACCACGATGCTCCAAAGTGCAAGAGGTATCAGCAGGCAACTCAAACAGCTTCCACATGCCTCTAAAGCCATCTCTCTAGGGCTTTAGGCGTTTTGCTCTCCTAAGACAAGAAGAGATGACAATGTTTTAAATATGAAAAGTTTTTTTCACCTCCTCAGTTTCATTCAGTCATTTCACATTCGCAAGAACCAGTGGCTGGGGTTTGACTCCAGATACTGTGCTGTGCTTAACAGTTGGCAGAAGAGCAGATGAATATTGCTGTCCAAATCACTGTCCCTTCTACGTATGTGTATTGAAATAGCAGTTTCCCTTCTAGAAGATCCTCCTTTGTGATCTTCCAACTGAAACATGCCTACAAGTCAGACTCAGGAAGGAACTTAAAAAAAATCTCATTTCCTAGTGACTGTGTAGCAACTCAGTCCTCCTGGGAACAGGGATAACCATGAGGCACTCTGTGACACCAGGCAGCTCAGAGCTTTACCTCACACAGGGAAGGGACCGTCAGATGACTGGGGGCTGTCCAGGCCCTCTACGGAAGGCCGCACATCCCCTCACGGTGCAGAGTAAACACCAGAACTTGGAGGACACAGGCCCTCTGGGTGAACTAGCACTTGCTGCTGACTTGGAGCAGCCTCACACAACCTCCAAACAGTCTCAGTACCTTGTAGAGTAGAGCAGCCCAAATAACACTGGCCAGAAACCGCCATGCAGCCTTACTGTCACATTAGTTACTCTCCTGTGGCACTGCACAGCGCAGCTGTTTCACAGATTAAATCCTTGTAGAGAAAGGTCAGGTTTCTCCATTGCTTTACTCTGTGTGTGCCGCCGAGCGCGCCCGGCGACAGCTTTGCCCTAGGTACACGTGACTTCCCATGCAGTGCGAAAGGCCTGGCTGGTGTTTGAGACGCTGCACTGTGCACAGCTTAAGTTCCCCCACTCGGGTGTGTCATCATTCCAGTAGCAGAGATGTCTGAGTGCTCATCACACAGCCCAAGCCTTCCTCCCATGCTTCTGTGAGTCATCAGAACAGTAACTCAACAATGGGTTTGGGGTTTACTCAATAGGAAACTCACAAAAGAACAAAAACATCGGGGCTATACCAAAAGTAACGCAGCTCATTTTAGAAGCAATGAGGTCACAGTCTATTTTCTTTCTGTTTCCTCATGAGCTGTTTTAGGTCCTGCATGCATGAGGCTTCCCTCATTACCTCTTAAAAGCTGTTTGGGTTTCAAGTCTTAACTAATCCTTTCTCATTGCTTTGAATGGTACCACCCAAGGAAGCGGGCATGATGGTACTCATGCAATTACACCCTTTTCCTAGCCATCCTCTGCCATAACTCTCTCATTTCCTTCTCTCCTTATTTTTCTAGGAGGTTCATTTTTAAGTCATCAGACTTTACTCTGAGGTATTTCTCATTTCCCTCCCTAATCAGTACAGACACGTTTTCAGGCCTCCCTCTTAGTGAAATTAGTTGCAAACCTCCTTGACAGGCTCACGGGCACAGTCAGAACTCGTATCATCAGCATTATGCCTTACAGACCTAAGAAAACAGCTGTCAGACAGGCACGTCACATACTCAGGACTGAGTTTTTATTTCAATCCTCAGAGATCAGGAAATAGGCCAAAATATTTTTTTTCTAGAAGCACAAGCCAAAATTACTAGCAGACAGCTTAGTCTGCAGTCTGATTTGCTGTTACTCCTCACAGCAGTCTGTTCTGATGAGGAGAAATTTACTTGGAAAACGAGGCCTGAAGCTGAATTCATCCTGCAGCGTAGTGGTCAGCATCGTGCATTATTGAGTATTTAAGCTTAGCTCTGCAAACAGCAAATCAAGAAGCGTGGTTGCTTGCTGGCACACCATACTGCCAGAGCAGGAAGGAACCATTTTATACACAGTATTAAGAAAATCCAGCAACCGGTTTCCCAAATATCTTACCAAGTTTTGCAAGAACTGTTTTGCTGTTGCTGTCAATATCCAGGAGCTGATGCCAAACCCATTACCGAAAAGCCATGTTTACTCTGGGTGAGTGACTCCTCTGCTAACTGAACTGAATTTAACCTATAACCACTTCTCCACAATGTAACTGATAAAGCTCCACAAACACTCTCTTGTGCATCAGGCAACAAAGGAATTTAACTGACTTTATTCTTAAGTGACAATGTGAACAGCAAGTAGTTATGCTGAGCATCAGTGCTAAATGGATCCAAGCTACAGTTTTAACTAAACTCTACCCTAACCATTCTGTCTATTGGAATTTCTAAAATTTCTTCACTTCTTTATTTAGTTGTGTGTCCCAGAAAGGCAAAAATTAATTATACAAACATGAAGGCAAAACTCTTTAAGTTGTGCAGGAATTACACTCCATTTCATCAAGACCCTTTCTTCCTCCTCTCACTCCACACTTGACACACATTTGCAGATCAAACATTGCTCCTCCACACAGACACAATACTGCACAGCAGCAAGGAATTTCGGTATGTATATGCACATGCACATTAGCCTCCCTCCCACAGCAAGACAGGGATAAACACCACAAGCAGCAAAGACCCAACCACTTCTAGGAATTTATGTATGAATATATGGCATTGCAGAAAGCGAGTATCCTGAGATGCCAAACACAAGCTTTTCCCATCTATGAGCACTTCTGTTGCTGTGCATGGGCACGTGCAATTTTTTTTTCCACAGGTTTTTGGAGTGGAGGGGCAGGGAGGTTCAGATGGGTATTTGTACTGGGCAGATGTAGCTGTAAGGAGAGCCTGAAATACACCTCAAGTTTCTGGCTACCTTTAAAGTCTGCCCTCCTAGTTACAAATAGTACTATGTATGCACTGACATCCACTGAACATTCCTTCTCCCATGTAAAGAGTCTCTGACTTGCCTGTTTTCAAAGACATTAACTGCTAGGTTCCAAAACTGAGCAAAACAGTAATCAGCCTTGTTCCTCTGAAATAAAGGGCATGTCACATTTTGGTGTTCACGTGAAAAATGCCAT
This sequence comes from Heliornis fulica, assembly GCA_013399135.1. Taxonomy (NCBI): domain Eukaryota; kingdom Metazoa; phylum Chordata; class Aves; order Gruiformes; family Heliornithidae; genus Heliornis; species Heliornis fulica. The sequence goes on from VXBZ01003332.1 coordinate 120,299, forward strand.
TGCCAGTAGCAAAGGGACTGTGCCAGCAACACTTGGCAGCATGTGATTCATTTACTCTACCTTGTGATAAAATGTGCCCCGTGCAAGCTGCAGGCCATACGTGAGAGCTTCTTGCACACATCTTAGGCCACTGCTGCCAGCTGCCTGCCTGCAAATCCAGATATAATTGATTGATCAGTCAGTTGCTGCTGCCTGCGTTTGCACTGTGTGCTCTGAGCACTGCTGCGCAGGGGCTCTGCTGAGAGACGTAAGGAACTGGGCCCAGATCACATCTTGTGGTGGCTCAAACTCTGAGAAAGCAATCAGGAGATAAGCAGCAGGGACATGGAGCTGGGAACCTGCCTCCAGTCCTGGGGGTGGCCACCTGCAATGAAGGGCTTGCCTGGCTCAGGACTAAGGCTCTGAGTCTACAGCTTCTGTCACTCAGCTGTCCCTGAGCTAGCGAGTCCTTGCTGCTGCAAGATGGCCCAGCTCGGCTGAGCGAGCGGTTCCCGCTCTGCCAGTGTGCTGCAGAGGAGAAGGCAGGTACAACCGGACAGCCTGGGATCTGTGTGCACACACCACCACAGTCCATTGCTCTGAGACCAGGACAGAGAGTCCCAGGATGGGCAGGGAAAGAGTAACTCACACCTGATGGGTGTTTTTAATAAAAACCTTTATTTGTGAAATAAAGAATAAATCCTGAAAAGGTGAAGTGTATGTAACCACCCTCTATCACTCATCTTACTGCTGCTTTGTTTTGCTCCAGCTGAGCATTCATTTATATTCAGGCCAGAGCAGACGGGGTGTGTGTTCATTCCAACATCAGAATGAAAGTGCAACTTCACTGGGAAAGCAGCATGAAGTTCAGAGGTGTTTTGTTGGTAGAAGGGAAAAAAATTAGCATATTTAGCAATGTGTTCAGGCAGTTGCCTTACTAAGATGAATAAAACCAAAGAAATTCAGGATCCATTTTAATTTAGATGCAGGCAGGTTAGTGGAGAACCTGCAGAGGACTCCAACAACAAAGGCTGGCCCCAAATCAGTTAAACTGATGACAACAGCACAGTCTGACAACAATGTGCATTTTAGTATGTGTGGAACATCAAAAGGTATCCAAACCAACATCCAAACACAGAATATTCAATACACCATACATGCACCCCGATGTCAATGCATTGTCAGGTTTCTAGCAAACGTATGTCTGTGGTGGGAACAAAAAGAGACAAACACATATTAAGGGAAGAATGCTAATATTGTATCCAACTATAACAGCTAAACTAACCTGATCACATTCAGCCAGCCACAGCTTGGCTCTCTTACACCACAGTTACAACATGGAAAACAGGACTAAGAAGACAGTAAGAGCTTTCAAAGACACCGAACAAACAACTCCATCAGTTAAGAAGAAAGTGAAACACCTTTGTAGCCGCAGTGTGTGTGATACGATTTCTGATTCATACCTTCAGCTACTGTAGTTCCAACACTACTGCTACAATAGTGATGTTAACATGCTCATACTGCTTAACAAGACCCTGAAGAAATTTGGAGGAAATTCCCCTTCCTTATTCAAGAAAACCCCCACCTTCAAAACCCCCTTCAGATATGCCTGCAGGTTTTGTTAGGTTAACAAATTTAACTGCTCCTCTTATGCTGCCCTTACTGTGCGAGGCCACCCGCCACCGTTCTCAGTGCATACAGCCTACCCTCAGCCAGCTGCTGTAAGCAAAATACAGGCCTAAAGCAACGTGCCTAGAGAAAACAGGCTGCCACAGAGCTGTGCCACACTAGGCAGCACGGCAAAGACCATCACCAGCAGGAGGCTTTTGTTTGGGTTGAATCACTTGTGGCATGCTGATGACGTGTGCTGTAGTGGGGCAAAGAAGCCTTCCAGCCCCCATGCAGGGTAAATCCAGTGACAGCAGAGGAATCAGCTGAAAGCATGCAGGCAAAGACTGCACTGATATGCTGAACACAGCCAGGCTATAAAAAGAAGCTGCACACTAAATTGCTGCTTAAGAGTATCTAAAAATCGTCTCCTGACTCCACAGTAGCATCAGTAACAATCGTGTCCTGTGTTTGTCGAAGCACGGTTATACTTCAAACAGCTTACCTCCTCATGACTGCAGCACAGCCCACACAGTCCCCCAAGAATGCCATTGACTATCTGTATGAAGCACAGAATAAACTCTATTCCTCCCAAGACAAGGAGGATGGAAAAGAGGGTGATGTTCCACTGCACGATGTTTTGAGGTTCTTGACACCGAGACCACTTGTTATACTCGAACAAGTACCTGCAGACAGCAGTTAAGAGCATATTAACAGTGTGACAGGGTGGGATGCTTACCATAAACTAGAAACAGATTACATGTAGTCTGTAACTACTGCATACTGTAACTACTAGGACAATAACTCTAAGGGGGAATTGGAAATGCAATGGTTTATTACATGCAAAGTTTTGTCTTCTGAATGTGTTGAACTATTGACCATATATTTTTGCTAAGTCTTACTTAATTAAAAAAAATCTAAGCTATATATAAAGACAACATCTTCTGATAACTGATAAAAGCAGGTCACAAGCTCAAGAAAGATAAAAGAGCAAAGCTATTTCTCAGAAGAACCACAAAGCTTCTCAGGACGTGCCTGTACTATAAAGACAACAATTCCTGATATGAAGCAAGAGTCAGTTCCCCTCCTGTGCTGGGTCTTTCGGGCCCCACATGTCTACTCTGGAAGAGCCAAAACACAGAACAAATTTATATGGGTGCTGCAGTATTCCAGCTGCTACTCCTCACCCACGTCTTCAGAACATCAGCACCAATGAGCCTGCATCAAGGACTGAGCTTGGACCTATATTCTGTCATAGCTGGGGAGGATGGAGGAGGAGAGATGCTCCCCTCTTGGGAGATGCAACTGAAACGTAGAATTCAAACTCCTCTGCAGAGGGTCCTGATGTGGCTTGTTAGTACTCAAACTGTCTCTAGCCTGGCATCAGCCATAAACTGTTACTAGAAACAGCCTCAAGGCTGCCAACCATACAGAGACTGTGAAAGCACGTTATGAGTCGAAACAGAACCTCTTCTGACCTGAAGGGTTTGTGGGGATTGACAGGGAATAGCATGTCACTCAGCTGCATAGGCTTGGTTTGCTGGAGAACCCTAATTAGGGATGGTTAAGAGCTTCTGGCCCTGCCTGCCCTATTGCATGCCAAGATTCTCATAAACCTTATAAACTAATGAAGGTTATCATGCAGTTCACGCTGATTCAAAACAACTTTAGAAGCAAGACTCACAAAGCAGGTTCACATACAAATGATAAGACAAATTTCTAACAACCACTATTCATAGTTTGTAAATCCCTCAAAGTTCGAAAACTTTATGTCAAAGAAGTTCATGGACATGAACCCTATGTAGTAGACTATTACATATATATGTATTTTTTTAGTATATTGAGATCCCTCTTGGTAGGACAGAGGACTTCTGTTGCTTTGGTTTTAAACCTTAGCAACATGGGTAACCGATACCATGTCTCTCTCATTGAGAAGCATAAACTTACAAACGGATCTTGCTATGTGGTTACTGGATGTTGCTGGAAGGTACTGGAACAAAGACTGCGTGTGCAAGGGTGAAGACATAACAGCCTCATGAACAGACAACTTACCCTCCAGAGGATTCAGTGAAAGGATAGATCCAGTTTCTTTCTAGGTGAGTAAGACAATATGGTCCATGAGACAAGCCCAGTGCTGAAATGATTATACAGTATCCAGAACCAAGGATCCCAACGAAGGCCGCCAGAACAGAGGACAGCATCTGCACAGAAAGACACACATGAGCTCTCAGCACAGCCCTGGCCTTGCCCTTGAGGTTAGCGGCAACGGGTGTGCAAAGGCTGACTCACCGCGCAGCTCTTCCCACAGCCCTCATGGCCAAAGCACCCACAGCAGTCGTCGTGGTGGAGCCCAATGAATACTGCAGCTGGAATGAGCACCTAGGTATGGAGAACACAAACCACACAGTTCTGCTCTGGAGCACAGGCAGGGCAGACAAAACACAGTCCTCACACTGTACTAACATGTAGTGCTGCCTGGTGGGGGACGACCGCCCGCGTGGATTATTCTGTGCACAGAGGTGCATACAGAGCCTGTTAGTAAAGAGCCTGCTGCAGTATTGCTGCAACTTAAAGTACTTCAGCTTCTAAAGGCTTTGTTCACATTAAAGATTTTATCTGGCAAATGAAATGCCAAATAAAACCCAAAAAACATTCACTTGGTGCCAAACAAGAACTACCAGATAAATCATAATTACTTTGTTGAAAGCCCCCACCTACTGCCAACACTTTAGTTCCTGAAGAGTAGTCATGGCTGCTTGTGTGACAAGCCAGTCTGGCTAGAGCAGAAAATCTAGGGATATTTCCCCCAATTCAGGCAAACATCTTACTTCAGTCATCCATCTTTTTCTAGGATCTCACAACCAGATTCTGGTGACAGAAAGGCAAAGTAAAAAAGCAGAAGCTCTATGGAAGAAACATAAATCATCTGTCCTGGTTCTGGCTAGGACAGAGCTGAGTTCCCCGAGCAGCCAGCACATCGCCTGTAGCAGAGCCTCTGGCATGAAATCAAGAAGAAGCAGAGTTGATGAAGAAGCTTCCTCCCCGCCAGCACTAACAGGACTTAGTAAGAGCTTGTATTTAAAGAGACTCTACGCTCAGGAGTACCTTGGAAACCCATAAAGAGCCAAAAGTTATCTGCAAACTGCACAGCCTTACTTAAAACACTAAAATAAAAGCTTTTCAGTTGGACAGTCACATGCCTGTCAGCCCTTACTGGGGGCTCTCTCTGAGCAGCCGTCCTGCAGGAGAGGTTCCACTCATTTCACTTGCACTACTCTGTGGAGAGCCAATCCCAGGCCAGGTTGCAGTGGGGCTGCCACACAGCTGGAAGCACCTCTCAGAAGATGGAGGGCTTATCACAGTCAGTTCCAACCTGTGATTTGCAGACACCTCGAGATCTGTACTCGATTCTAAGAGGACTTTTGAAGCAAATGAGAAAGGAAGCCTGGAGTCAGGGAATTTAAATACATTACCATATAGTCCACAAACCCAAAAGCAACAGTTACAATAAACACTCAGTTCTTCATCCTTTGCTGGTACTCAAGTGCAAAGCCTTGTTAACTGCCACTTGATTCCACTGAATAAATAGCTAAGGCAGAGAAATAACTCTCAACATCTCAAATAATAGAAATGAAGGAACTGCAGTAAAATCCAGGGACATTTCAAAGAAGAATAGTTCAACCACGTAACAAAAGTGTAAGATTTAACCCATGATGCAAACTGTGACCTGTTGAGAGGCTTGGTTGCAGTTTTGCATTTGAATTCTGTGAACTACAACATATGATTTTCTCAGTTCTAAAGGGACATAATGTTGCACATAAGACAACAAATAATAAGTAATAAAACTTATGGTTAATATAGCTAATTTCTTTTGATACAAGTCCAGAGCTTCCTGCCGATGAGACAGTTGATCAATAATTTAATGTAACAGTAATACCAAGCAGCTCCAGAATAAACTAAAATAAACCCCACTAGCTTGTGACTTACCAAAAGGCCTCCTCCTAGAATGCCATGAAGGCACTCCACATATTTGCCGAGGTGATGCTCTGAAGCAAATCTTGTTTCACCATTTGGAAAATAAAGTAAAATATTGGCCACGATGCACAGCAAGGCAAGGACGAGCAACTTGTAACCAATACATCTAGCACACCTTCCAAAACACATGTCTGCAGCTTCACAAATCCTTCTTCCACAAGTCCAACCCAACCTCTCTCATCCCTGTCCTCACCAAAAAGAAGGTCAGCCTTTATTTTCACCTCCTTAAATATGCAGGGTAGGCTAGCTACCTGGATGACGTTCACACCTCTTCATAACTACCATTCCCAATTGCCAAGTGAGGGAGCAGGGATGGCAGAACACCACCCCTTTTTTAAAAGCAGTAATTGCTGCCCATCTAAACGCAGTCAAGGAAACACTGAATGACACGTAATTTTGCTCTAACATATGATGCTTGGAACGATCACCAATGAACATGATTAGACATGAAAGGGCTTAAACCACAACAGAAGTCATGTCAGGAACAGAAGGAAAAAGATTGTTTTCTTTGTTAGAAGCAGCTTTGACTTTTAGGGTTTATAGACTGATTCAGAACAACCTGAAGCCAGGGAAAGACTCAGATGATTTCACCAGTACTGAGTCAGAGTTTTGGGCATAAATAAATAAGGGCTACAGCAATGAGGAGTATGTAGAGCAACCTCACACTCTGCTGCCTTGTTGATGGAATAAGAACAAGCCTCATCAAGAAGTTGGAAAACAAATAAAATGGACAGGTAGGCTTCTAAGGAGTATCCTTACTCATACTACTGCAAGACAGTCTGAGTTTAGATTCTCAGTCATTTGCTACAGCTAAAGCAAGGAAACACTGGTGAAAAATACTGTTTTGAAAAGAGGATCAGAAAATATAGTCCTGGCACTGAAATTTTATGTATAGAAACAAAAAAAAAAATCCACAAACAAACCCATAGAGAAATGTATTGTATCAAGGTATCAAAGGTTTCCAAAATGTTACATGTCAGGAAAATTATTTTATAGAGTAAATCAAGATGAAAGGTGACCTGGAAAAATTAAGATCTACCCTTCTGTCTTCTTCCTCATGCAAATGCTGATAAAATAGCTAAAAACTTTCCTTCATCACATACATACAGCTCAGAGGCACGAGGTGCCATGCTCACCGCTCTCCCAGGAGAGGAGGTAACTTGGAAGGGCACAGGCCCAGACTAGATTTGGGAGGTGCTGCTGCCACCATCACATTACACAATGCAATTTTCAGTGCAAGAGCAGTGGTTGCACACACCGAGGTTGGGAACGTACAGGGTATTAGGTGACCATCATGAGACTTCTTCAATTATTTAGTGTGAAATACACTTATTCAGGTTTTTTTTTGTGCACATTTTTCTAACAGCTAAGTAGCACTGTACACACAAGTCCAAATCAAAGTCATTCTTGCAAATTATGTGATCAACACTTTGGCTGACACAGAGCACGAGCAAAAATCAAAGTGGGGGTGTGGAGGAGAGAGCAGTCTCATGCAGATGTGGTTTTGTGATGTAACTTCTCCGGGTATTGTAGCTGTTGACCTTGGAGTCTTCTTTCATTATGACAAATATCCTCCAATTGTAGAAATGGGCTTACCATTATTGTGCACTTCACCTCTGATGACTAAACCAAGTACAAACAGCATCCTGCGAGTTTCCTCTGCAGGAGATGGCTGCTCAACTGAAAACTCCCTTTACTGTGTTATGCTAAAACCCCCAAACCATTCCCCCCCTCCCCGAAACACCACCTTCCCCACAACCACCACACCATACATATGGCCACTGGGAAGTAGTTTTAAAATCTGGTCCATTTTTAACTTGCATAATGGTTTTCTGAACACTTATTCTGAAATCAAGTTTCAGATAATTAAGAGCTCCCTACATTTCAAATCAATTCTGCACATTATCAACCCCGTGGGGCACTGCACGGGCACTGCTGTCTGCAGTTACTACAAATACCCACCCCCAGAACAGCACAAGAGCAGTTCCAATCCCTCTCCTGTATATTCACAGAGATTACAGAAACCTTGAACTGGTTCATTTCTCACGCCCGGTTGCTGGTGCAGCTGACCTACACACAAGCCATAGCCCAATGTGAGAGTCCCACCAGGCTGAGGAACAGCAGGGCCCGAGCTGCAGCTGGTGCCATGAGGTGGCATTGAGTTTACACCAGTGCAAACAAAAGCAGCACTGGATTTTGCATCTTTTATACAAGATCTGCAGTGTTTGGATACAGAGGTAACAACCGCTTACATGCTCCACGATTTCTCTCTCACAGGCCCACTCCTGAAGCTCTGATGCCTGTCCTAGACAAAGAACCCATTAAAAGGCCACCAGTCACCCAGAGGTGTTATTAGAGACAGTAAAAGTCCAGTGCTAGGCTAAAGCCTAACTTTAGATTATAGGTCTCATACTCAGCTCTGGCTGAGAAGCACCTACTGCACGCTGGCACAGGAGGACAACACAATCTACTTCGAGGACTAATTTCACAGGGGGTCCCAAGAATCCAGCAGCCTATACATAACAAAAAACCCCACCTCAACAGTCAGAGTTGCTTTGGTTCTTCTCTCATGCAGGAGGTCAACAGCCTGCTTCTTTTACAAACTGAAGATGTCAGAATGAGAGAGCACTCTGTGATGCTGTGGTGGGTTTGCAATGTGGCTTCTTTAAGAAGCAGCTGGACGCTTCATAGGGGTCCAACAGAGTAAATCCCTGCTGTGCTCCCAAGGCCAAACTCCCAAGCCCTGTTCCCAACAAGGCCGGGACAATCAGCACCGGTCAAAGGCCTCTGGGAATCATATTTTAGAGAGAGAAAAATGCAAACAGCTGCATTTTGCTACCAGAGAAGGGAGTGAGAAGATGTAAGAGACTTTGCAGACACCAAGGTCAGTGAAGGGGAGGAGGAGGTGCTGAGAGATGATTCCCTGTAGCCTGTGGAGAAGACCACTGTGAAGCAGGTGTCCCCCTGCAGTCCATGGAGGATGAAGAGACCCCACTTGCAGCCTGTGGAGAGGCCCATGGAGGAGAGGCCCATGGAGGAGAGGCCCATGGAGGAGAGGCAGGAGCCCACCGTGGAGCAGGTGAAGCAATATGGAAGAATCTGTGACCTACGTTGGAGTCAAGGCCCTGTCAGAGAGAGACGCAGGCCCAGGCCGGAGCAGGTTTGCTGGTGGGTGCTTGTGACTCTGTGGGGAACCAGGCTGGGGGCAGCAGTCTGGGACTGAGAGACATTCTGTGAGTGTATAGCAGTGACCCACGCTGGGGCAGGCGGTGAAGAGCTGAGAACTCACTTGGAGAACTGCTGTGGGTGGGACCCCAGGCTGGCACAGGCAAAAACTGTGAGAAATGTCCCCCCTAAAGCCAAGTCTGCAAAGACAGGAGGGGTGGGGTGGGGTGTTTTAAGAGCTGTTTGTACTTCTGGTTATCTGACTCTGGTTTCTCTGTGTGTGTAGTTTAATGAAATAAAGTTTTCTTGCCTTTCTTCTGTATTGAGTCTGTTGTGCCTGTGACACTGATTGCAGAATGATCTCTCCCTGTCTTTATCTCAACTCCAAAGCCTCTCAACCTGTATTTTCTCCCATCCAGCTAAGAAGGGAATGATAGAGTGACTTTGGTGGGAGTCTGGCCTCCAGACAGGTTCAAAGCACCACAAATGCCAAAAACAGGAGAGCTCATAACTAGAAGATCCTCCTACACTCAAGCTCTGAAAAGTTGAGCATTCTCCAGCTTGCTGTACCTGCTCCTCAACCAGCACGACAGGAGTAACAGAAATTACTTTCCCCACCTCAGTGGTGTATTGAAAACCCTTGCTATATTTTTTGACAAGTCCTAAGTTTGCCTATTGTAAACAGAAGTTTATCAAAGACTGTCAGTTACCACAACTTGCAGAGTTACCAAATACTCGCAGACAGGCAACAAAAAAACCAAAGTAATTTATCAAGAAAGAGGAAAGCATGAAGTATATTTCTCCTATTTCTCTCCAGATTGCTTCAACTACAATGATATCTAGCACCCCTTCCTCAAAACAGATTCCCAGTGCATCATCATAAGCAACAGAAGAAACTAAGATGCAATAGCAAAGTGCCATACAAAAGAAGAAGAAAAAGAAGAAGGAAAAAAAAAGGATGTCTGGACTCCACTAGTATATTTTATTGCCCACACTATTACTGGAAAAGGAAATCAAGGGGGCAGAGGGAAAGGACATCTGCAAAATAAATACAGAAGTGGTCATACAGATTCATCACACCCTCTTTCCTTAGCTCTCTGGCAGGGCAGTCTGGCTGCTTTTGTCTCCATGGAAATGAAATTTTATAGACCAGCTATCCCACATTTCCACTGTTAATCTTGCCAATCCTGCCTAAACTGAATGTTGCTCTTTTTCTTTTTACTTTTTTAGCACCTAAAGAGGTTCTCATTCATTATAACCAAGTGATAACACACTTGCAGTATGTTTCCGATGTGTTTCTGAACAAACACAAGCATTGTCCTAGTGCCAGAAAGATGGAAAGAAAGGTGTTGCTCTACTGAAAAGCAGAATGCATTTCTTCTAGCGCTCAAAATGGTCAGTCCTATTGCTCCACCTGGCCTTACAGCCAGCCCTAGACATGGTCTGCCAAAAGACACAGCAGGGATCAAGAGCCACAGCTAGCACAGATACATGACAAGCATCTTCCAGTTGCCTTGAAAACAATCCAAAGAAAAAAGCCAAAGGGTCTTGAAGCAAATATTGGGGATTCTTACATTATCTAAACCATTCAGATGTGAATCACATGGGCTGTACTGGTATCACTGTCATCAGGATACCCAATGCCACAACTCCTACCAGAGGTTGTCTCACTACAACTTTTCTTCTAGAACTTGTGGTCCCGGCCACCATCAGAAAATGGTTAATGGAAGGGAAGTACCTCCTACAGCAGCACTGGCAGGGTGTGATAACTGCCTGGCATCTGGAGATGAGACAAGGGACATAATAGCATGGGCTCCATATACCTGGATAGTCTGGGCAACACAACTTACATGTCTCGACACAGGTTCCCGGGTCACACTTGTACTCCCCCATAAGCCATTCTCCTCTCTTCTTACTCTTTAGTAGGATACTGCTCACAGAGGCAAACACTAGCCAGACAGGGACTGGGAAACCATGATGAACATGCAGTCACCTGCAAGCTAAACCAAGGGAAGCCTCCTAAGAGTGCCCAGTGACCTCAGGAACACAAGTTACTTCCTTTAATCAAATGGAGAACTGTCCATGCCACTACCCATTTCTCAATGTCGAGGTGATACGTTCCACATGTTTCCCATCTGTCATCCTGAAAACCACTGTGCTGTACCTGTAACTGTCCTCAGACAGGCCACCACACAAGTGCACATCAGCAGACTCCACCTGGACAATCGCAAGAGGAAACTGCTCCCCTGAAGTCCTCGGTGTCTAGGGTCTCCCAGCCACAGCCAGAAGAAAGTTTCCAGATTAATTTATTACTGACATGACACCTCATGAAGGGAACTAATGAGCTGCTACCAAGGATCAGCAATGTGCTGCTATGAAAGACGTCACTGAGCGGTGAAGCAGTCGCTCCTTGAAGCGCTGTAACACAAACACGCTCACTTGCTATCTCTGCCATCACTTTGAGACAGAAAACCCATCTGAACCATAGGAGAAGTCAGGTTGAAGTAAGCACTCACACTTTTAAGCAACACCACATTGACACATACAGAGACTTAATTTAATAGTAAAAATGCTGACCTAAGGAGGAGTCAGCAATGAGGCTTCAGAAGTAGTTCTGACACTTAACCAACCTGCTTGGAGATTCAGGAGCTTACAACCAGGGCAGAGCTCCCACTGAGTGTGTAGGAACTTCTCTCCCTAAAGAAGAGCCCATAAACCTTACTTAAGAACAACTATTACTGATCCTAGACTTGCAATGCTGCCATAACGTCATTCCTCAATCAAATCAACCACTTCAAAAAAGCCTGTTTTCTGGTGACATATAAAAACCACCACGTACCCTGCATTCATTGCTTCTTCCAGCAATGTTATTATGATAAAAGTAGGGCATAAGACAAACAAATTCTATTTCTGTTTCTGGCACAGCCTGCGAGCGAAACCCTGGCCAGGCAAGATGACTTACAAATGTTTGTGTCCCTTGACCTCTAGTATGTACACACAGGTTGGCATTCTGTACTTCCAGCTCTCCCCGAAACTGTGACAGTCTTGCAAAAGTTAAACACGAAGCATTACCATGGCTGTAGTGTAAGTGCACTCTGTATCGTGTGTGTATAGGAAGGCTGCACAAATGAGAGAACTGTGATTAGCTTAGCACACATCTCTGCAGAGGAGAGCATGAACGGTCCTCAGCACGTGAAGTGTGCCACCTCTGACTTGCTCCTCTGCATCAACACACAGAAAACATCCAGTAAAGGACATCCAAGTCTGACCCTTCAGAGAACAAAACCCATTACTCTATGTTTTTGGCTCTTGTGGTGCAACAGACAACAATTAACCATCTTTGTGTTTCTCATATAGTGATCTTGTGAGTAGTTTTCTACGTACAAAACAACAAAAAAAAGCAACTCAGCAAACACCTCCTCCCCACCCAAATTAGCTCTATCAGGCCATGTATTTTACATCTGTAGGCTTGAAAACAGCAAAGAAACCTCCCTGGCAGTATGCAAGGCCAGGTTGGATGGGGTTTTGGTCACCCTGGGGCTAGTGGAGGGTGTCCCTGCCCATGGCAGGGGTACACTAGGGGTTCTGAGGACCCTCCCAAACCAAATCAGTGCATGAGAAAAAAAACCAACAAATTTTATTGCCCAATTTTGCTTCATTAGCATATGTTTCATGAACTGTCCATGCAGTCTTTGGTATTAGCCATTAGTAAGTTCATGCCAGTTAAAAGCTTTTAAAACTATTCTTGCTGAATGATCCCACAACCACTGCTTGGCTAGGAACACCCTAAGTATTGATTCCATAGCAGTAAAGTGTAAAATGTAGTGCTTAAAATTAATGTCTCTTTCATGTTATGATGACTGATACTGCAGCATGATGTTATTTGCTTACAAATCTTTCAGCATCACCAGTAATTGGATCACATCACAAATGGACAAGCAACCCGGACTCTTGAAAGATGATTTCCTAAACTGCACTCCCACCCTTCTCTCCACCTTTACTATTGTCATTTAATTTGCATCTCTGAAGTTCATTCAATGATATATACTCCACACTCAGTTTTTCTGCCAGCTCATCCTTAAAATGCCTGCCAGTCATGTAGCCAACTACTTCATGGCGATGTTCCTCCACCAGGCACATCAAGACCTCAAAAATCACTATATAAATGCAGTGAACACATCTAATAGCAAAATGTTAATTATAAAATTCCAAACAGTTAAAAGCTACAGTTAAAGAGTAAAGTACAGAAGATCCCTTTTAATCTGAGTAACATATAATGGAGAAAAGCAGAAGAAAATAACTGATACTTGAGTTAATTTGGAGTCTTTGTTTAATGGAAACATACCAGAACAGTGTCAGTGAGACCATATTCTTTGTAGATATACAAAATACTCATCTGCCATAAAATGCTTTGCTGCTTCTGCTCCTTTCACGAGGCCCTTTTAGCTCATACATGTGCTGCCATTCTAACGAAATGCAGTTTGGTTTCTAGGGTGAGGAAAGACTGAGTTTCTAAATTAGGATTTTCATACCCCTTTGGACTTTAATTACAGCTAAAATTATACATGTCACAAGTTGACCTAATCATGAAGGTTATTGCTGTAGAATTACACACACGTTCATCCCAGGGTAGCATTTCATTGCGTACCCATCTCCCCAGGGGTCAGAAGTCCCCAGGACTTCCCCTGAGGACTTGGGAGAGGTTTCCATCAGCTCCCTCTAGTGATCATCAGGCTATGACCAAAAGGGATCTGTGGCCACTGTGACCTCTGGCTCTGAGCCTTCTACAACAGCCCATGAACTACTGTCTTCAAGTGCAGACGCCACTGGCCTTCTGCATGAGATGATCACTCGCAGTAACAGCTGGTGGTGGCAGAGGAAGTTGGGGACAGGGCGCTTGGTGACAAGATCTGAAGAAGTGTGCCTATACCAAGTCCAGTCCCAAAGACTGGTAGGACTGGATTTGGGTCAAGTGCTAGTTCCAAGAAAGCTCTTCCAGGAAGAGCACTACTATATGTTAAGTCAAAAAGGAAAGTAAATCCAGTTTATTCCCTTACAGATCTACAGCAGACAAACAGTCCCACTCTTTGCTCTTCAGACACAAACAGAAATTCTGGAAGTTTCCTCTGAAGGGGTGTGTGTGTAATAAGAAAATCACAGCTCTTCACTACTATCTGAGCTAGCCAGGTCACGCTTTCCTCCAAAAAGGCAGAGACTCCTACAGGCAACTGCAACCGTGCTGACAGCAGTGCTTAGCGGCTGCCCTTTGTGCCAAGCACCCCGCGTGCTTCTTGCCATCCGTTCCAACATCTGGATCAGTTAAGGCATAGGCCTTCCCAACTGATCCCTCCTCAGAGCCTACAAATGGATGAAGGAAAATTACAACGTGGCCTAGGAACCATTACAATTATAAAGTCATTACACAGTTCTTCCTATGTAGACTTGGTAAATGTGCTGCTTATGCTTAATCCAGCCTATGATTAATGCACAGTGAATATAAAACTACTATCACAACAGGAACAGGTTTCCATGCCACTTCACAGCAGATTTATTTTACTTCAGACCACACACTAAGCAAGCAAAATGCTCCTTCCCCAGCAGGCAGGTATGGCATCACCCCTCCTCTGCTGCACAGGCAGGGCTGGGAGCTGCTCCCTCCATGACGCCCAGTCACTTGCACTGCCACCGAAAACCCCTGGCCCGGTTACTCTTCAATCATCACATTAAGATCACACCTGCCTTGGAAGAGACCAAGCAAAGCCCCACTGCAGCTGGGCATGCGAAGATTCACCCAGAACTCCGGTGTATTTAGAAGCACCTTTAAATAAAGACCAAGCAACAGCAATGCAGAAGGCATACAGTGCAGCCAATCTTGGCAAACACTTTCCAACATGGCATAGGAATATCGCTCTGTGGAAATTACTTTACACCCAACTTCAGAGGTCTTTTTCCTTGTAGAAGTTCAGTGCAGACACCTAGCAAAGTCAAGAGATTGTCAATAACTGGAAGCAGAGGCTGAAGAAATGTGCCTGTGTCGTAGATTGTCCTATTCTTGACGCCCACGTGAAAGCATGTCTCAACGCTATAAGAAAGGTACATGTTCGTGTATGACACGAGCACTGGAGAGGAAAAAAGGGTGTTTCTGCAGCCCTTAAGAGCATCTACAAACAGAAGAGTAAAGAAAGAGGTTTCTTGTGAATAAGACAGGTACATAAAGCACACTAAGCTTAATCCAGGTCTTCCTGGATAGGAATAGCCAAGCGTCTCCGCTCTGGCTGTGTGGTTTTCACACCGCTCACAAGCTTGCGTTGGCTCTCGCCATCCATCACCAGGGACTACAAAAGGCACATTAAATTCAAAATGATGTGCAACACCGAAGGAAAGCCCAAGATCCATGGCAGAAGTGGTTATAAATGCCATCTGGCAGTCTAACCAAGGAAGAAACACTTCAGACAGCCCCAGCTCATCATTCTCTCACCACTCCCACACTTTCTTTTTATCACTAGCAAATTGCAGAGCAGTAACCAAACAGAATAAAAACATGATAAGATCACTAAAAAGGCCTTTCCTCCTCACATTTTCCTTTGGGAGAATGCAGCTCAGAGTGCAGCTCAGAGTTCCACATGTGAAATTTGTTTTCACAGGAATTTTAGAGCTTTGTTGTAGTATTGGACAATTAGAAGACTTAGAGGCTCTTTTTTGACACCAGCCAATAAGGAAATGTACCAGCAAACACAGGTCAGTGGGCTAAGTTACAATACATCACAGATCAAGATAGGCACGCTGGTTGGTAGTCTAGCTTGCGAGCACTCTGAAAACCAGGAGTAAAAAGAAATCCCAGAACATTAGGTCACGCTCCCAGTATTTACAGAGTTAGATGCTTTCTACAAAGCCACAGGTAGGACAAACACCTATACAAAGTAGAGATGTGGCCAACAGAGTACCTGACGATGTGAAGCTTAGGTGACATGCTGTCACCTTTGCCCTTGCAGCAATAACATACACATTCAACTGACGAAAGGCCCCACCGAGGGATGTCAGCAGCACAGCTGCTGTCCTCCAGCCTCTGCAGAACACCAGGCGGGGGAGCAGCCAGCCTGCCTGGCCAGCACAGCCCTTCGGTGCATCTGCATGCTGCTGGTGTAACTGCTGCCCACAACCAACCGTGGCACTGCTGAGATGTGTTGTCAGGAGTTTACTTCTCCAAACTGCAGCCTGAGCTCAGGTATAAAGACCGAAAATGTCTTGTCAGTGAATGTGATGACTGCTGAGTTCATAAACCGCAGCGGGTCCACGCCACGAAACGCTGTGCACAGGGGATCTGGGTATGTCGACTTCAGTGCAGTCATCAGGACCCTTCTGACACATCAGCTTGATCAGACAAGACACAATTCCAGCAATCCACCAAGTACAGAGCATTCTGACCTAACACTCAAACAAAATATCCTGCAACTGGACAGTAGGTACACATGCAGACATCCTTGGGGATTGCTCTCCTATATGATATGAAAGCAATTTCAGCTTTTAAGAAACCCCTAACATCTAAGAGGCTCTATCCTCTACAAGCAGAGTAAAAAGAAATGCACACCAGCTTCAAAGAGCATTAAGCTTCCAGAATACAGATATGCATAATTCTTGTTAGCAAATATTAAAGCTTATGTATGTGCATTTTAATTTAAACTGTGTAGAAACACTTTGGTAAATAAGAAAAAAAAATAAGGCCCACAAAATATGATGGCTTTTACAAGTATCAACAGGAATTAGCTATCCAATAGACAAATATGTATTGCCATTTTCTTTCTGGCAGGAAGTAGTTTTCCTTAAAAAAAAAAAGACACAATTTCTTCATAGAATAAGACTAATTAATTTGATTTTTAAAACTAAAATGATGAAAACAAAAGATACCTAAACAGCAGATTGCTACATAACATATGCAATAAAATGCTATTAAAGTTTATCATTAATAACTCAGTCTTGACATTTCAGGATTCTCAATTAATAACATTCTCAAGGCAGGATTTGTGTTTCTCTCAGCTGAGTAGGAAGCCTGAGAGCTTGTTGTGTATGCCAATCCTATACTGATCCTACACTGATCTCCAACAGTGACTGCATTCCTGCTGCATTTCAGATTTAAAAATAAACCCTACTGGTAATTATATTTGATGAAAAGAGAACTATGGAACCTGCTATGCTTAAAGATCCCTCCACCAGCTGTGTAAAAGGGAACAAATAAGGATTATCTTTAACATCTTCAGCAGGACAAGGGGATTGAGTGCTTCCTCAGTGTTCAGCTGACACCACACTGGGACGGAGTGCTGATCTGCTTGAGGGTAGGACAGTGCTACGGAGTGTTCTGGACAGGCTGGATTCATGGATCGAGGTCAACTCTGTGACACTCGACACGCACCACACTGTTCCTGCACTTGGGTCACAACAACCCCAGGCAACAGGACAAGCTTGGGGAAGTATGGCTGGAAAGGACTTGGAGGTATTTGGTCAACAGCATGCCCAGGCAGCCAACAGTATCCTGGCTTGTGTCAGCAGTGGTGTGGCCAGCAGGACCAGGGGAGCAGTCATCCCCCTGTACTGGGCACAGGTGAGGCTACACCTCAAGTGCTGTGTTCAGGTTTGGGCCCTTCACTACAAGAAGGAAACTAAGGTGCTGGAGCACATCCAAAGAAAATCAACAAAGCTGGTGAAGGGTCTAGAGCAGAAGTCTTATGATGAGCAGCTGAGGGAATAGGACAAGAGGAAATGACACCAAGTTGCACCAGGGAGGTTTAGATTGGAGACTAGGAAAAAATTCTTTACTGAAAGCATTAACAAAACACTGGAACAGGCTGCCCAGGAAAATGGTGGATTTGCTATCCCAGGTGGTTTTTAAAAGATGTGTAGATGTGACACATAAGGCCATGGTTTATTGGTGGACTCGGTAACGCGAGGTTAATGGCTGGACTCAAAGGTCTTTTCCAACCTCAACAATGCTATGATACACCAAGTTTCAGACGGACATTTTGAAATCACTGATGTTATCAAGTGAAAGTACTGGATGGAGCCAAAGTCCTCTTATAGCCACGTAATGCCTATATCAATACAGCATTTCAACTTTATAACTAATATTTGGTTAAGTTCAAACAGAATCCTGCCAATAAATTGAGTAAACACACCTATCTTAAGTACACAAAACCAGACTAACACAGCTTGGTACTTACACACATGGGAATTCCTACCTGTGCACGAGCAATCACCGCGCTTGTAGGACTCTTCATTTTCCTCCAGCAAGACTGGTTTTGTGCAAACCATAAGATGACTTTTAGCTACAAGATCTTCCTAAGCACAGGCCTCACTGAACGTTACCAGACCGCAAACTCCATCCTCCTCCCGCACGTCACCGGCACCTTCCAAGCACAGCAAGGAAACAAGACCTTTGCTGAAGGCTGGCAGGGAGGTAAGCAGAGCCACGGGGGCTGTGCTTGGAGAGCTTTAGCGCCCGCTCCCGCGTGCACTCTCTGCTCTGCACGTTTGCGTGCAGGCACCAGTCCAGCCCCACCAAACCCCTGGGTTGGGGACAGAAATTCAGGGTCTGGTGTTTGACACAGAAAGTGGGAGAGCTCAGTCAAAGATGCCCGCAGCTCTCCTAGGAAGGTAGATACTCCTCCCCCCTCTCCTCTGCCCAAGAGATGCTGACACTGCATTTACTGTGCCTGTGTGGCAGGAATCAGTACTGAGGAAACCAGTTGTCAGAGGCACAGACACCTGCAGATACACGGAGACGTAACAACTTCAGGGTGTGCCTTCACATCCATACGGTTCCTGATCACGCTGACCAAGTTTGATCAGTTTTTCTTCATTTTTTTTCTGACTGTCCAAGCAAAACGTTTCTAATTATTCTTAGGTAAAAAGATCATATACTTGTCAAGTAGTCATTTTTTAAATTGAAATTATTATTTTGTTTCAAAGTAAGGTTAGGAAATCAGCACACCTATTCTATTTCTATACTTTTTGGTTTATTTAAAATCTGCATACTGTTTCTATTAAGTTTTAGTGCAACTAATCAATCGTTATTTGCTCTCTCTGCTGCCTTCCATGTTTTAATTAATACAGTGGTATACATGGAATAATTTATAAAAACAACAATCTGAGCCGAATGGTTAAACAGAGACAGACATACTTCAAACTAAGTAATTCTGAGGGACATCTTATGACCATCATATGTACAGAAGCAGATTAAAATATCCAGTACCAGAGTTTGTCCCCGTAGTACAGAGTGTATGTGCACGCCTACGCTGGAGACGCAAGGGAGAAGAAAAGACTTTAATTAGTGGAGAGTGCTCCTTAGTGCAGGATCTGGACAGGTTTGTTTCCTGGGTACCTGGACTCTGTAAGGGTCAGCACAGACTGAGAGCATGTTGGTGACGCTGAGTTTCATGGCTTGGGTCAGCACATGAGTCAGCTGGGTTATGACCTGGGTCTGAAAGCAGCAGCAGCAGCAACAGGTTTGCTACACATTTTAAACCATCCCGTGTTACTGCAGGAAGAGCACTGTGCATCCAGACAACTTATTTAAGGTATTAATGGTATTGTTTACAGCACTGCACAGTTGATAGCTACCAGCAATTCTGAAATGCTACCAAGTTGTTTATAAACATCAGTTAAATCATACTGGAGATTTTCTCTGAAGTTCATACTGTAGCTTGCAAAACAGAGTGTTCTGAACACAAAAACGAAGCCAGTCTCATACTAAAAACCTCTCTCAGAATAGGTTTCAACCACAGAATAGTTGTCTGTTATGCCCTAGTTACAGCTACATATTTTTCATGATACTCTGGAGGTTCCCTAATACCTGGCACATCATTCCAGGTGAGATTGTGGCCTTTGGTTTTGTCTGTTATGCCCAAGAACCGACGAGGCTCAAACCTGTCTGCCAGTGAGAATGGCAGTGAATGTGCATGAACACCTCCAGTGTCTCAGATGGCACTCACAAACCTGCCAAGCATGGGCACAAAAACCTCCTCTGGCACCAAGCAAACCCAACTTCTCTTGCCAAGTCCACAGAAGCCCTTTAAAGGTTTGTGTCTGCTCCAGAGCCGCTATGTATCTGGACGTTTTGGTTTCAGCACTGCGCAGCACACGGGTTTTCCTGCGTTGAAAACAGGCGGTTCACCAGCCCAGCAGGCAGCCCAGTACTCTTAGGAGTCTGTCCTCTGTTGCTCAACTTGGACACAACCCCTGTTGATGTAATTAAAAGTTTCCTCGAGTAAAGGCTCCCGGCAGGGGTGTGCACGTAGCCGCCTGTGAGCCATGCTGTGGGCTTGGGCTGCTGCCTGAAGCTCTTTCTCCACAGGCAGTGGGTGTGCCACCGAATGGATTACTAGTAACTGTCCCCTGCAAACCCGGGGCAAGCAGGAATGCTTGCTCTTGGAGTAAGGGGCATTACGGTATTACAGGGTGCTCTGTCTAGAACACTGACCTACCTGCTGAGACCACACAAGAGGTAACTATGGCAAGAACACAAACCTTCCTTTTCCTCACATTCTGCAGCCCAACTGTCACTTGATTAGATAGCCTCAGTATAAAACACAAGTTTTGGAGGTATGAGGAATATTACAAAATGTAACAAGGCAAAGCTCAAATATCTACACAGCAAGAAATTAAAAATGCAACTGTGCTTTCCTCTGCGAGATACATACAAGACACACAAGTAATTGTATCTACAGATAGAAGCACTGACTGGCACATACCTTGTCTACAACAGTACATCCTTTGCATCACATACCCTGAACATTATGCAGAATTAAACATACAATTAGCTTTTTTCCCCCCACTTTTGTTCCTGCATTGTTACACTTCCCACATGTGTGACAGAAACGGAGACTGTGAGGGATAACAATAGAGACTGTCAAGAAAACATTGCTGTCTGAAGTCTTTAAAAGGCAACAAGTGTGGAAGACTAACAATGCTGAAAACATCCATCCCAACATCGTAACAGATGTCACCAAACCATACCACCACCAAGGCAGCACCGTTTCTAGGGCCCAGCATCAGTATTAAAAAGATAGTTTGGTTTTGAGGAAGTCAGGTGGAAAATACACATGGAGTACAGACCACCCCGGCTGGCAGCAGACCACCCACCCTTTGAGTGGGAACCTAAGCCCTGTGTACTCCCAGTGGCTGCTGTAGCCTACAGGGCTGAACAAGCACAGGAATCCCTCCACGAATTCTGCAGCCTCTGCAACACAAAAGCTGGAGCTGAAATGCAGTGTCACCTGGGTGTTAGGGCTTTGGGTGGGAAATCATCACCTGAGCTTTCCCTGGAGCTTTCCCTGGTTGGCTTCCTCAGGGCTGCACTTAACTTCTCCCTTAGCTTTGGAAAGGTGAAAACGTCGGTGTTCTCAGAAAGCAGCAGCCTTAGCGATTGCGCAGGAACAGCGACAGAACACAGGCCCAGACTGCGCACCAAGGAGTTACACCAGCACCAGGGAGTTACACCAGCACCAGGGAGTTACACCAGCAGCAGCACTGGGGACACAGGTTCTGCTCGGGAGCTGCAAACACGTCTTGAAAACCCTGTGACTACTCCAGTACCTGTTCACACTGAGCGCCGGTGGCAGTTCACAAACCAAACCCTACAGATTTCAATTAGTGCCTTGGGAAACTCAGCACCTTGACATTTAGGTCACTTTGTTTCCTGAACAGAGGTTACAGGTGACTAGTTTTAGAAATCTGATTGACAGCATCGTCCTTAAATTGCAGCTGGTTATAAAGAAGGGAGGCGGCCTGTATCACGGGAAGGGGGGATTTAATGTTTACTCCCGTTTGGGAGGCTTTGACAAACAGCATCCCCTGAAATGGACTGGTTTATAAAAACAGTAAGGAAAAGCACATCAGTGACTTCACTTAAACGTGGAGAAAAAGCAAGGAGAGCGTGCTACTAAACCTGGAGCACGGCCAGAGGCGCAGCACCCACCCGCTGTGCCGGGGAGCACCCGGTCCTGCCCGTGAGCCTGAGCCTGGCTCTGGGCACACGAGCTGCTCCTGCTCTTCAGTTCTGGAAAAAGACAGATTCTATCCCATGGACATGCACACATAAAATGGCTTAGCACATTTCAGTGCTGTTGTTGAAATTACAGGATGAGGTCCACGCTCAAATTAAAGACCCTGGTAAGTCTAAGACAGGAGAACACAAAGATGAAGCTGAGCATAAAGACCTCATTGTATTGAGGTGACACTTCACAGAGCAGGTCAGGTAGCTACGAGTTGTTCTAGATAATTACACTGCTACAATACACAATGCTTTTAGTCAAAAATCCAGGGTGTGACAGCAGCTGAAGCACTTACATGAGGCCACACAGTAATGACAGTCAGAGGAACTAAGGATAATCCCGTCAGGTTAATTAAACCCAACCTGGCACAGCGTGATGACACATACTGGTGATCATCTAAAAGAACGTAGTTTGCTACAACCATGTCATAAGGTTTACCGAGGTTTTGAAATGTAGTAGCCATTTAAAAAAATATCTTAATCCCCCAAAGAAGAGTGATACCTGGTTACATTTGAAAACAGTTTTCCCCAACTGCTCTAAATGATGGAGGGACCAACACAGTAACAGATTCATCAATTCACACACATAGAACTTCAGACTATGAAAATAAACCCTTAGTAGCACATACGTAAGCCCACTTTTGGTTCCTAAAAACCACCCAGACTCCAGAAAAACAGAAAAAGAGCGATACCTCAAAAAAAAAAAATTAGAGCAGACAACCAGCTCTGTGCTAAGCAGACCCCATCACAGTAGGCTTTTTCCCATTACCAAAGCAGCACCCTGCAGCTAACCCACATGAATTTATTACACCCACTGTGAGACATCTGTGAACCATAAACAAATCTGACTGTGGAATCCAAGATAAGGAACAATCCACCTGAGATGTGGCTTGAGCTCATCACAGGGCAGGGAACATCAGACAGCACTTTGGTGAGAGCCACTGCTGGCACATCCGGGCACCACCCTGCACACCCACTGCCAGCAGAGCCAGGCACCACCCTGCACACCTGCTGCCACTCCTCTGGCAAGGACAAAGGGAGAAGCTGGCAGTGCCTTACCAGCCCTGGAGCTGCCTACCAGCTGAGCAGGAGGGAGAGCAGAGAGCCCAGGTCATGGATTTTCAGCCCAGACACACCACACAGGGACATCTCAAACAGCACACAACAGGCAGAGAATCTTGGGCACACCATAACCGAGGCGGCACCACCACCACCACCACCACCACCACCCACCACAAAGACCAAGCTTTGCTCTCACCTCCCAGAATAGCAGCACAACTCACCCCAGACTTGTCCAGGGACTACTCCTGTAAGGAAGAGCTAGGCCCACCACTGCAAGCCCAAACAGCAAACCCCACCCCCAGCTCTCACTCACACTCACTTTAAAGGAGCAGAAGTCCACCCAGATCAGCCAGAGCCTCTTTTGAAGCAGCACCTTGACAATCAGGTCAGATTGGGACCTCCTGTACGGAACAAGGTGCAGCCAGCATTGCCTCCCTTTCCTTAAACTCACAGAGACTACCTGAGCACAAGTAGGAACAGCTATCTCAATGCCACAGACATCCATAAGACTGCAGGGCTACTGAGTGATGTTACTGCATGGAGCAGCCAACACCACGGTGGGTCGTTACCTTCCCAGCCTCGAGGTGCAATGTAACAGCTGGATTAAACTGCTCTAACCACCAGCTGCTGATGCCAATTCAGTTCCACTCTCTCTTTGCAGCTATATATTCCCACTTCTTCCCAGATACTGGTCCTAGCATTCCTCTGGCCTTGCCTGGACCAGACCAGAGAACAAACACAGATGGAAACTAGCTTGGTGGTGGAAGGTAAAATCAGTGAACAAGCAACTGGTTTTCAGCCAGATCAGTTCCTTGGTCCTCTGCACAAATGAATGAGCACTGCTGCCAACACGGGCCGTGCCTCCTCCTCCTCCTGGGGCTGTGGAAGCCACGGTGGACACAAGCCAGCTGCCAAGCTGCATTCCCCACCTCAGGCCCAGTGATGCCACCCTGTGTGCAGAAACATCACTGGGCACCCAGTCATGGCAGAGGGCAGGAGCCATGGGGCTCCTCTCTGCAGGGAACACACTGCCCATCCTCTGGTTAAGGCGCTGAAAAACCAATGAAGGGAGAAGGGGGAGAAACCGATGAGCTAACTGCCAGAGAGAGTGAGGGTGATGGTCTAGGAACCACGCAGTGCTGTTACAGAGCCCTGCTTCTGTGGCACAGGAGTGCTCTCTGAAGCATTTCTTCTACCAGTGTCTCACTCACAGAAGGATCCTGGTGTGCTGAGCAAGCACAGGAATCAGCAGGCAGGTGAGGCAGAGCAGTGAGCGGTGCTGGGGAGGTGGCAGCAGAAAGCTCATCTGATCTGGAGGAGAAGGACAGAAGGAGATCTACGAAAAGGACT
The DNA here is from genome assembly GCA_013399135.1 of Heliornis fulica. Taxonomy (NCBI): domain Eukaryota; kingdom Metazoa; phylum Chordata; class Aves; order Gruiformes; family Heliornithidae; genus Heliornis; species Heliornis fulica. Next base: position 144,540 of record VXBZ01003332.1, read on the forward strand.
GTACAAAATCTGGGTACAAATCTGCAGTACAAAATCTAGCAGCTGCACCACTCCCTTGACCTCTGTCCAGCTTCCAAAGGATCAGCCTATTTTTCACAATGGGATACACATAACAAAGCATAATTATTTCTAATTTATTTATATTTTTATCTTGATCGAATTTATTTCTAACTTTCCTCTAATCCTGATGAGCCAGCCCAGCCCAGCCTCTTGGAACGTGAATAATTTGCAGTTAAGATCCAGCACAGCCCCTATACAAAGACAAGCCCAGCAGAAGCACTGGCCAGGGTGCTCCAATCCTGGGGGGCTGCTACGAAGGCAGGAGATGCGCTATCTCCCAGAACAATATGGGAGTGTTCGGAAAGGAGCAGGGTACAGCCTGGTACCATACCATTAAATATTAACACAAGTGATACCTAATCTACTCAAGGTGAGTCAACGCTGACACAGGTTTCAACCATTTACAAAAAGAAGTTTAACAAACCAAGCCTAAGCCCATGAATTATGGTGAGGTGGGCTACATTATCGTTTTGAGAGGGAAGCCACGTGTGAACAAGATCAGAATTTTATTTTGCTGATTGGAAAAAGAAATGAAGTTGTGTAACCAATGCCACACCTGCAGTTCCTACAGCTTTATGGCACAGGCCAGTCTTTTGCATTCAACCTCGGCCACTTCCGTGCCTTTAGGAAAACAACCCCAAACCCTACAACCCACCATGACGTGTCTCTGGAATAAACTGTCCCAGCCAACGTCTCTCCTGGCCTTCGGACTGCATGGTAGCCCTGCATGGTAGCCCTGCATGGTAGCCCTCTGCAAGCAGCCCCAGGAGCGACAGGGATTTCCATAGAACAGATCACACACTCATTAGCACGATAAAGTTTTGCAGCAGAGAGAAAGGAAACAAAAAAGCATGGGATGATGTTTCCTGCGGCTGAGGGCCTGCGTGTGCTTTCAGCACGGATGAACTGGCACTACCAGTGGCCTCTCACTCTGAATTACCCGTTTGACTTTGCTGACATTTGGTTCTCAGAAACCTGCACCACTACATTCCCTGCACAACAAGGTTAAGTGCCTACATTTATCTGTTCCTGACATGGAAATTTATTGCAGTTGCCCACTTATTGCTTCACAGAAGCCCCTATCTTCCATTCGCTTCGGTCTCACATGTTCCGAAACAAAGTCACCCAGGAAGCACAAAGAGTTGCCTTGGAAATAAAACCAACTTAACAGAGGCTGCTCCAAACCTCCGTTAATTAACCTATTTATGTTAAACCCCTTTCTCCTCTCATTAAATGTAATTGGTGTCATTTCAATGACAAGAAGACAAATACAGTTGCTCTTCCATTCCTTGCATGCTTTGTGCTTCAGCAAAAAATGCATAAGCACAAAATCTGGCACCAATGTTTTATCCTTCACCACGGAGTTCAAACTGGAGCGGTGAAAATCAACTCACGATTTGTGTCTGCTTTGTGCACACAGGCCAAGGTCCCTCTATGAGACTGAACATAACTTGTTCCTGAGAAAAGCAATAGAGATCTGTCCTGCTTGTTTTGAAACAGAGAGATCTGATTTAGAATGTAAGTGTAACATTTGTTTTCACTTCTCAAATCCAGACTGCGGAATGCTTTTGGAAAAACATTAGCACAGACGTTTTCGGTAACTATGTTGGCAAATGAAATGGTCCACATCAAATTTCAGGAAAAAAAAGAAAAAGAGAAACTTTAAAAGTACAGCATATAATAAAACCAAACCTGTGAGACTGTGAACATAGCCCAGCTCCGCTCCTGCCAGGACACTGGTGTGCTACACCTGACCACCGCCTGGCTTCAGGGACGAAGCAACAGTGATTCGGTTTCAAGCTGGGACAAACTTTGCCTGCAAAAGAGGAGGACGGTGTAACTAAATGAGGGGACAGCCAGAATAGCCTTTTGTTTAGTAAGCCCTCAGCAGCAGAGCCCTGCCTAGACAGGGACTGCACTGTGACAGTGTCAAGGGATGAGCTGGAAGGAGGCACACCCAGAGGTAAGATGTCCAGTGCCAGGGATCATTTGGAGTTTAAGGTGGACGCTGTGATCACTGATGCTACTCCTAGCTGGCAGATCTAATAACAACAAATCAATGATCACCAGCCACAGGCAGTAGGCAACGCACTACTCATATGCTCATATGCCTTGGACCATCTGGATGTCTATTTGCAGAGTAACCCATCTGCTGCTGTACCTAATGCAAATTTCGTGACTGCACGGTGCAGAGGTGGAGGGCAGGAGAGCACCATGAGGACCACACCAGGCTCATGTGGATGCTCCCACGGCAGGAGCAGGGCATGCTTCTCAGAGCTGCACCAGCAAGCCCAGCACTGAAGGGGCAAAGAGGTTGGGAGAAGGTGTGGAGAGTCCCATCCTCTCTCTGAAACCCCTGCCAAGAAATCCAAGCTAAGAAAAAGTAGCAACAGTCTGATGTCAGCAATAGCATGCCACAACCTTGCCTCCACGGGCTTTTCTTTGGATGGCATGTCAACAACAGCACACGATTCACAAAACCCCAAGAACATGTAAAGAACTCAAATCTTCACAGAACTGGTGAGGAACAAGACTTACCCTTGCATCATCTGTCTCATTTTAAATCTGTTAACTGAGAAACCAACAAACAACTAGAGCAGAGCGAAGGCACTCCGCTCAGCCTCTGCTCTCCACTACAGCAGTGCCCGGGGCACAAATCCACTGCAGGTACGGCCAGGCACGCGGTCTCATGATGCATCTCATGATGCCCCTCAGGTCTCATGATGCATCTCATGATGCCCCTCAGGACGGGTGCTCCAGGAGTCTATGGAGCTGAATGCTGACAGCAGGAGGTACAGAGACTGCCAGGTCACCAGCAGTGTCAGATGTCATTGCAAAATAATCACACAATCACAGAATGTCAGGAGTTGGGACTTTGAAAGATCATCCAGTGCAACCCCCTGCCCGAGCAGGATCACCTAGAGTAGATCACACAGGAATGTGTCCAGATTGGTCTGGAATGTCTCCAGAGAAGAGACTCAAAATAATGCACCATCCTAATTTTGGATGAAGAAAGATCTTTGTAAGACAACTCAGCCCTGTGTTTCATCTCCAAGACAGCCTCCTGCAGAAGTCAGTCAGAATCATGGATGCATTCAGGGTATATAACTAGATCCTTAATGTGCAGATAAAATGTAAACATTTTATGTATTCTGGAAAAGCAAAGGGAGAGGTCACAACCGTGAGCTCTAGGCATCCTAAAGCCAAAATCTCACCTGGCTATTCTGTTAGAACCTCCTGATTCTTGTATCAGAGGAGCTCAGTGTGGAAGAAAATACTACTCAGTCATGAAAACCTCTCTTTTGAATAGAATTCAAGCAGAGGATAGTTAAACAAACACCTGAAGAGGAAGTGAAGGGTAAACATGGACTCTAACCCCATTCTTAACAAACATCCCCAGTGAAACCAGCGCGGGAGATGGACTAGCCAGCTGGGAGCATGTTTGTAGCTGTAAGATACATGTGAGGCATTAAGCACCCCAGTCTCACGCCCAATGGCTTCAAATTAATGCATTACATAATAGTGTTCTTACTGTCAAAATGTACAGAACTGCGTATCTAAGCACAGGAGACACACACCATGGAAGATGAGATCCACAGTAACTCTTAACTTTGAACAAATCAAACCCTGTAGCAGTCTTTCGGATTCAGTCCAAAGCACAAATGTGAAGGATCCAGTAGTACCACAGAAGGGACAGCCTGCCTGTCCTTCTTCAGTCTGCCTCCCTACACCGTAGGGAACCTATGATCCATCGAGAAGTGCCCACGTGTCCGGCAGGTGATCCAGAGGTAAAACTGGAGCTACTGGTGCCACCCAGCTCTTCCAGTACTCAATATCGTCACACAAAACTAACGGTTTGGACACGGCGGGAATTCTTCCTGCAAACCAGGTCCCATCATTCTCCTCTGTGACACACAAAGCTTTTCCACAGAAGGGATTTTAGAGCAAAGATGTCTTTGAGGCAGGCAGATCCCTTACAGAAAGATGTGTGGAAGAAGCAAAAGAGCCACAGTCATTTCCTTGCAGCATGTGAACGATTTCCTGGGACAACACAAAGGGAGGGTAAGAATCCATGTGGCAGGGACGCAGCTGGAGAGAGATCGACTGAAGCGCACGGCCTCGCTCCCCCAGGAGTCCACGTGGTGTTGAAGAACTGGCACACCAGGAGTGTTGATCAGCAATACAAACAAGCAGCAGAAACTAAGAGCTAGATCACTAGCTCTTAGTTTCTGTCATTGGGGACAATGCCCGCGGGGCACACTGTGCGTCACTGATGATTCAGAAACACTCTGAGCCAGGGTGAGCGCTGCTGGGCTCTAAAGACATGTGAGCGGCACGCGGTCGCTCCGAGCGGAAGTTACAGGAAACGTGAGCAGTGGTAGTAGCCGGTGATGCCTGCCCACAAGGCAGGAGAACCAGCGTGCCCACTGCGAGGACAAAAGCATCTGGTAAAACCGTGTGTCTGATGAATCCCTTCCTCAAGCCCGAAGCAGCTGGCACAGTCTCCCATCCACCTCCTGCCCGTTTGCCTACTCGGTCAGGTGGAGTGGGAGAAGAAAACTTAAATCATACTCAGCAAGAGAACAATGGTGCCTGACAGACAGTTGTGCACTTCAGCACTCATGGGGATATAACTGGCAGCTGTAAATAATTCTGATCTTTTTAATTTGTGGGACTTGACAGAAAAAATCACAGCAAATCTATAAAGTAGGTATGCAGACACACGCCATCCCCAGAGCCACCAAACAGTTAACAGGCAACCCTAATGAAACCAGTTCCTTTGTTCTCCCATTTCAGAAAACTCCTTAGGTAGGCTTTTAGTTCTCAGTAGTAACTATTAAAAGTATTTCAGTGGTGCATAGATGGCCTGCAGCAGCATTGAAACTCCTCTGCTTTCTGCTGCAGGCATTGTGGTTTACCAAAAAAGCAGAACGAGACATCGCTTCTGCAGAGGTACAAAAATAAATACCACAAGACTCAAGAAATATCACAGCAGTAAAAAGAGGCATTACATGCACACTGTTACATAATTTTCACTTAATTAAAAGTAATGCAAATCAGAGAAGCATGTGGGAATGCGCAGCGGCCACACGCCTATTCGCCGCTGGCTGAACAGTGTGCCCTGAGGAGGACGATGGGATGGGACTGCTAAAGCCTTAAAGGAAGATGAAAAAAACATAGAAAAACCCATTTTGGGGGCAAGCTGGTGAATGGGCCGTGGAGGTGGGTAAAACGAACGGTAACAGCACGCGAGTACAGAGGTATAATGTGGAGTTAGGGTAAAGCTGTGAAAGCTCAATCAGCAAAACAGATTTCTGTGTAATTTCACTTCAAATGAAAATGTCAGTAACTTAAACGTGATGTCTGACACCAATGGAAATCAAAAGGTCTTTCCAACATTCTTGTCTAACAGAAAGAGCCAGGCTATCGGAGAGCGGCGTCATGGAAGACAAACTTCACTTGGAATAGGACATTACAATTCAGGCTTCTTCATCTGACTTGTTTCCAGGGTCATGAGCAGCAGAGGAATCTCCCACTCTAAGTGGCAATGATCTTCCTATAGTAGACACTCAGTATGGGGCCTAGTCTACTTTCTCATCCTTGGCATGTGAAACCTCGTGTAGAGCCTGACTACTGACAGTGGTGCTGTCCACACAGGACATGAGTCCAGCCTTGGTTCAGCTCAGCACACCTTCCAGACCACTTCTCTTACATAATCCTCATGAGCATACTTTGCTTTTCCATACTCACAACAATGCCAATGTGTCACTTAAAATACACCCATGAGGCTGGGCTGCATCTGTTACCAGCTCTTATCTGAACAGAAACAGCAGGAAGGGAGCAAAGGCCAAACAAGATATCAGGGGACCGGTGCACGCTGCCAGTCTGTCCCCTGAGCCCCGGGCCGTGTGGCCATGGGGCTGGCAGAGCAGGGAAGCCCACAATGTCCACACTTCTCTTTGGCAATTGCCCCTTCCCTGCTTCTGCCTGCCACACATGTGGACAGCCAGCCCCAAGGCTGGGCAGAGGCGTCTGCGGGTAGAGATGGGACTTCATTTCCCCTGTGTCACAGCCGGGGCCAGGGTGTGATGCCAGCTGCTCCCTTGCATGCACACAGGCCCCCGCACGCAGCCCCAAGGCCGAGCTGCTCACTGACCTGCCCCGCGCAGCGAGCGTCGGCTCGTCTGGATCAACAGCACGGGGCAGCGGGGTCTCCCCTCTGCGCCCTGGGCCGCTGGCACCGCATCGGGCTTTGTTGTCATTTCTCTATCCCTTCACTGTCTCACTAAATCATCCTTATCCCAACTCATGAGTTTCACCTTCTTCTGCCAACTCTCCTTCCCGTCCCACCGGGGAGGGGAGCCGGAGCGAGCAGCTGCGCAGTGCTCAGCTGCCGGCTGGGCTGAACCACCACATAAACATGCACACAGCAGCAGAGGCTTGAGCAAGCCCGGCATCAGCCACGCTCCTGTAATTCCAATCCTGCTCTCAAAGTCACAGCAAAATCCTCACTGGCTCAACTGGAAGCAGGGTCAGGACTTCCCACGGGAGCTTATGAAGCTCCAGACACCCAAACTACATCAAGAATATAGAAGCAGCCACACAAATCACAGGAGCACGAACTTGAGTCACAGCTGTCTTCTAATGAGTTCAGTCAATGACATGAGTATCGATCAAGACACACATATCTACCATTAAAAAATCAATAGATACATCAAAATACATGTTGAGCCATGGTCATCTAGGAAAATCAAAATCTGATCACCAAGATTAGCAAGAAATCCATGGCAACAAAATCCAGAACGTGTGATAGAAGTACTGGTGGTGTGTCTGGGGCTATCCCTGGTACCAAGGAAAGGGTGGTTAACTGGTGTGTGCCGATTTACTCTACTCTTCAGGTTACCACCCATGCCACATCTGGTTCTGGCTCAGGATCACTGCTCTCAGGCACTGAACTTTCTCCTTCAGAGCTGCCGTGCACTCTGCAGGCTCACATACTGCCACAGGGTATGTATTTATATTTATCCTTTAGAGCTACCAAATTATATTTCTGTCATGTCTCGCTAGTTTTCAAGATAATTATAATTGCCTGTGTTCTAAGAAACCAGGCAAAGAACTGGTATCATCACTGCTTACCTCCTCCTGAAACCACCAAACCTGAGGAGCTTTGCCTTCCTATTCTTTGTCCATAAGGAAATAAGTAATTTTCAGCTTTCAACCTGGACAGCATGGCCTCTGTATGACTTAGGGGGTGAGGAGAGGGGCAAACACCCTCTCACAGCACCCTGGAAAGGAGAGGCTTCCGTTGTGATTCCACAATTGCTGGGAAAATGCTGTTTGAAAGGATAGGGTGACACAACACTCAGTGACCAGCTCCACCACAGTTACCACCCCAGTCTTCACAATGGAGTATTTATTCCACGACAAGCAGTTGTGGCTGTTGCTTGGCAGTGGGCTCACCAGTCCTCCTCCCAGAGAGACGGCCAGAACTGGAATGTGTGGGCTAAAACGGGAGGGAAGAACCATTTTCAGAGGAACCAAGTGTGTGAGTTACTCAGTTTTTCCCTGAAGAAAAACTTTTAGTCAACCTGAGTTTTGTTTTCCAGCCGTGGCTGGATGCTGCTGTCCCTTGCGCCGTCCCTGCTGACAAGTGTAAACCCCACGTAAAGGCCGTCAGTAGTTTAAAAGGCCGTTCGTAAATGAGGCCACAGTTGAGCAGAGTCTAGCAAGCCACTGACAGCGTGGGAGAGCAGTAGCAGTGATCTCCACAGCAGTGGAGATCTCCACAGCGTGGGAGAGCAGTAGCAGTGATCTCCACAGCAGTGGAGATCAGTGTGAAAGCCTGGCACGAGCCTCATGGCACCATCTGCCTTTGAGCCACGTGCAGCAAGTCAGATGCGAGGTGCTGGGTGCAGGTTGACGTTAACCTTTCCCTCCTACTGCAAGCCAGGTGCCACAGCTCTAAGAGAGCCACAGTCAAGTCTGATGGGGAAGGGGTAGAGAGAAGAACTAAGATTTACGTTCCATCTGGAGAAATGTTTTCCCTATACCTGTTACTGGATCACTATGCTATAACTGGGGGCCAAACTGTGGGTAGAATCACAGAATTGTCAGGGTTGGAAGGGAGCTCCAGAGAGGACAGGGACGGTTGGACTCGATTATCTCAAAGGGCTTTTCCAAGCTGGTGGTTCTGTGACTCTGTGAACTTTGTGTTAGTTGTGTGCATGTAAACCATCTCACTTCTGTCTGCTGTATCTGTGCTGCACAGGATCCAGTCCCCTCTATTCTGCTGCGTAAAGCTCCCACGCTTGTGTCAGATGGGGTAATTTATTCCACTTTCGTTTCTACATGCCCAAGGTCAATAGGCTGGTGTTTATCACTCCACTGCAATCCAAGAACTTTTTCAGATTTGTAGATTTCTCATAATGTCTCATCTTTGTGTCAGCTGGTTTATCTCCTATTTCAATTGCAGAACCATCTCATGATGAGTAAGAAGATTTTGGACTATGAGTATGTAATTGTCATAGAATTGACTTATCAAGCAGTTAATAACCAAAAGAACCCCAACAAATCCCACCTGTCTATACCCTAATACAGAATCACAGGATTCTAGAATGGCAGGGTTGGAGGAGACCTTAAAGACCATCCCAACACCTCTGATGTATGTATCCAACAGAAAGTCATCTCCTGCAAGACCTTTGATTCACATTCTTGTTAAAAGCAGAACGTCAGGTGAGCGGTACCACCACTGACCTGAGCTTAATGGCAAAATTTACACCACTGCCAGACACAAAAACTTCCAGATATCACTTGGGAAACTCCGTGTGCTGCAGCTGAATGGACAGCGTGGGCATGCAGTAGGTGTCTAGATAAATCAATGATACAATGTCCACCTTTCATCCTCCTCTGTGATTCATAAAAGGTCTTTCCTACCAAAGTGCAAGGGCACTGCCCAATGTCAGCGTACGGCAGACAGATCATAAAAGAAGAGGACATGCTGCCTACGAGAGTAAATAAATTCCTACCCACATCAAAGAAAAACTCCCTAAGAGCAGTTTTGGAGGGTTTGATTGGTTGGTTGGTTTCTTGCTTTGCGTTCTCATCAACAGGCCATCTTGACTGTGTGTAGTAAGCTGACTAGGACAGAAATATGGGCCTGATGTATTCTGATATCAAATGCATCCCATTGTGAACCTGATCTATTTCTATTGAAATCAGTGCTATGGTCCCAGATATGCCTGTGACGAAAAGAGAGGGATTTGTCACCATTATGGTTGTGTTGGGGTTTTACTCCCCTGTTTTATAGGACAAATTGCTGATTTCAGTGTTCTGCAATTCTAGTGGTTCTAGAACTTCTTCAGGGGCAGTCCCCACCTGGTGCTTCATTTATTTCTACTAATGTTGTCCCACCTCCCAGGCCTTCTCGATGCCTTAGATTTTTGCTGGTGTTTTGTAATCTATGAATAAAAATCCCAAGCTGGGTAAAAGGGGGCAATCTCCAAATGCTCGTGTCTAGTTTAGATAAATCTTTTTTCCCTACCACACCCGCCCCCGCCCTCACTTTCTGCATCTTCTGAGCAATACTGATACTCACATCCTCGTACTGCTTTCGTGTTTATCAGAGAACAGAATCCACAGTGGTGACACTGGGCGACGTCTCTGCAGTATTCCAGGCCTTCGAGAAGAGGCTCACGTCATGTGGTGTGTAGGCTTCCTAAGCAACGGCTCACTGGCTTCACTATGATTCTCTTGCACACAGCAGCCAAAGACTAGCAGCACATTGACAAACTACCCTGTAGCTTTTCAGGTGTTTTCCAGAATATGGAAGCAGAGTCTTCTGTGGAGTACAAAGAGCCCTAAACGCAGCTGCTGTACTGCTGCAGAGCGTAGCCTCCTGCTAGCACGAGCCAACCACCAGACCCACCACCCGTATTTTCACTCAGCCCTGAGAGCTCGATACCTCAGACCAAGCATGGGTACTGCCACCCATCAATGCAAATGGCATTAAAATATTGTTCCAGAGGCATTCACAACCATCTCCTGTCTTTTCTACGAGCGTCTGGGGCTCGTGAAAAACTCTGTATTATCACATAAAAATAAGTAAGTTCCTTTGCTTTTACAGAATTTGACTCCAGTCCAAATGTACTTTCTTGTCTGTTTCTCGCAACATCCTGTCTTCTGGCAGCTTTGCATGTGTGTGGCCACACACTGCAGGCTGACTGGTTAACAGAGGGGTTGGCATGTACTGCACAGGCACCCCCAACACAGTGTTACTCCTCCTTCCTGATCCTGTGGTAAACCAAGCACCGTTTTTATTCCCCAAGCCATTAAAAGTCGTTTCAGTGACTGGTACTGGAAGTTCCACAAATTCTGTCAATAATAACAACTTTCAGTGAGTATTTCCTACTTTCCTTGATCTGTGCTAATGCCTATTTTAATTAAAGAAATATCAGACTTATTAGAAAGATGTGATTATCTATTAACACATGAAAGAGCCTGACAGCCTTTAGCATTTGCCCAGTTGGTTCCTAGGACAAAAAGTAGAAAACTTTGGGAAAAGTAAGATTTCCTTGTAGAAATTGCTCCATTCAAGTCCAGGGGAAAGCACAGTAAACCAGGGAGAGTTCATTTTTTACCTGCATAGAGTAAATCATGCTGTGATAATTTTCTTAGCCTGAGAGCAGGCTCCCTGAAATAATATGCAGTTCAAAAGTCCAGTCTCGAGTCGGACATGAAAACTGGCTTCACGGTTTCATCTTTTAATCAAAAACACCAAGACCATGATCCTTTTGACCTGCAGTTAGACTGAATTAAGCTACAGGTGTGTACCCACTGCCACACCTAAATATGGTTACTGCTCTAACTACTGCATATTTTACAGCAAACCCCAAACACACCATCTGCCAGAGACTGCACCTATCTGTGTTCAATCCTACCGGTACCTTCAGGGAAAAGGGCATTTGAGAGTCCTCTCACAAGCTGACAGCCCCTCCAATTGCTCCTCACAACTCCGGCATTGCATCTACACTCACATGGCATTTTAGATTACTACTGCCACCTCAAACAAGATACTTGCCTAAAAAAGTTTGGCCTGGCCCTCCAGTCTGATCAAACTGCTTCCATGTTTCTGTGAAGCAACAGGCTCAGGCTCTGGCTCCAAACATTTCTTCAGCATCAGTGACAGCTCCAGATGTCCCTGCTCTTGCTTTGCCAGCTTCCTTGTGTCCACACCAGTGTCTGTGCCATGTGCAATGAACCAGATGAGGGAAGCAGTCCGGATAAATGGTGACTTGGGTTTCTTTCAGCTATGTCATTCCTACAAGGATGATGGCTGTGAAAACCAGCTCAACTGGCATTGCTACGTAACCTAAAGCCATAGCTCTGAGCAGCCCAACCTGGCTTTGGACACCTCAATATCGTGCACTTCATGGCTGTACAAGCTGAAATTTTTGATGTCCCTGGGCTGCCTGCCTTGAAGATTCAGCAGAGATCCATTACATTGATCAAAGCAAAGCCTCAGACACCTTAAGAAGAAGTCTTACTTTAAATCTGAATGGAAATTTCCTGAGCTTTACCCTCTGAGCAAAGTGGAAACTGTTGTCCATCTCAAACTACCTGAAAATCCCGTGTCCACACAGGGATGGCAATGGAATTGCACCTATTGGTGTCTGTGCAGAGTGATCAGTGCGTGGGCTCCCCAGACAGCATGAACATGAAAGAGGAGGTGTCCAGCCTCGCTCCAGAGCGAGAGCCACTCGAAAGGAGCTGCTCTCCTCAGTGCCAAGCCGCCGACGCTCGGCCTGCAGTCAGGAGTTGGTCTGACACGTGCTGCACAACCTTAAGCCAAAATTTTGCCTGAATGCAGATGAGATGCTGGGTTTCAAGGGAACATGTTATCCTTAGAGAACAAGAAATGACACAACATAAGCAGCAAGTCCACTGAAAGTGATTTGGTTCCACATTCATTTGAGATCCCAGCTGCAAAGCGCAGCCTCCGTAATAATTCACTGCCTGTCGAAATCTACAGCTTGCCCAGGTGCTTCAAAATAACAAATGATTAGTTCAGGTCTCCCAGAGAAAAGAAAACTCAGGACAACTTTTGCATTGCACAGCGCTGTTATTAACAGCTGAATTCTTACGTTTTCTTGTCAGCATTTACAAATAAATATTTTGTGGTGTGAAGGGCCATGTGTTGTAAAAACGATGATCCAGTGCTAGGAAGGATATCTACCCATGACCTCAGCCCAGATAGTGAAGTGTCTCATCCACATTAGTAAAATATTAACAGAGGCTGTAAAATAAGAGGCTGTACCAAATGTAATTTCATTTACGGACATTCAGAAAATCGACATCACGGTTACAAGAGGGTATAAATAACCGCTGCGGCCACATCTCTGGAGAAGGCATTCTTGGGGCTCAGCTCCTCCACAGGCACAGCAGAGACCAGACTTTGTAAAGCACACCGAGAGGCTCCTTTCCATAAATCAGTCTGAGAACACCTGTGGGATATTTTTGTAATCGAGTTTGCCATCTCTTTACAAAGCCATGTGCACGGGAGGCTGTGCGAAGTGCCTGGGAACCACGCTCATCCCCCTGGCTGTCCTCTGCACCCTCGCAAACATTTTGTTGTTCTTCCCTGGAGGAGAAGTTGTTGATAAGAGTGAACACATTACAGATGAGGTTTGGTACTTCGGAGGGATCGCGGGATCTGGTGCTCTGGTGAGTATATACAGACAGTCCCACCTTTCCCCCCCGCACCGTGACTTTGCACTGCTGGATTTCATCTAGTGCCTCAAATGCAGGTTCCAACACTGCAAATTCTTCTCTGGTAAATAAGTTACAAATAATCCAATAGTTTTGCAACAAATAATTTAGTGATGAAATAGTTCCTTTTTTTTTCTTATTTAAATGCAGATGTAACTGGAATTAATCCCAATTCAAACTGTGTTTCTGTTATTGGTAGATGATCTTTCCTGCCTTGGTCTTTCTGGGCCTTAAGAATAATGATTGCTGTGGATGCTGTGGTAATCAAAGCTGTGGAAAGAGGTTTGCGGTAAGTGAGAGGAGACATGGCAGAAAAAGCAAAGGCGAGATTGTTCCTGAAATGTGTCTTCTGCTCATGGTCATGGTGAGAGTAGACAGAAGATGCTGTCCAGAGGTAGGACACAAAGCCCTGTCATTTGTCTCAGAGCTGGAAAGTAGAGGAGCAGGCTGTAAAAACTGTATGATGCCTTTGATGCTGTGCCATGGGCACCCCAACAGCACTGCCTTGCTGTATTTTGCTACCACAAGATCCTTCCAGTTGCTATCACAACTAAACCCGACAGCTGACAGGTCCACATGCACCTCACTGGGCTCGAGGGAGGTTTCGGGTTGGAAGGTATGTCGGGAGGTCACTGAAGTCAGGTAGCCTGGGCTCTGCTTTGACTCTGTAGCTTCCTTTCACATTAGAAGTGAAAAGCTTCAAATGGATACCTGCAGACACTAGCAAAGTTTTTGACAGCTTCAGTTTAAAAATAAGATTAAAGTACATTTCTGCTAGGAAAGTCTGTCCTTTTTATGTAAATTATTTGGCCCAAGTAGATCATTATGTTTTTTATAAAGAAACAGGTTTTCATGTTAAAGGAAAAAAAAAAAAGGAAAAGAATCATGACTGTCAGGTTAACAAAGAACCTTCTCTATCCCACCCCCCGCCCCGACCTGACCTGTCTTCGATGTGGTCTTCAGGGGTCTGAAAGTACATTTCTTTTTAGCCTCTACCTGTATTACTCTGATCCAAGAAAAGACACTGCCTCTACCTACAAACCATCATGGCCACAGGTGCTTCAGCATTCAAGCAGGTCATAAGTTTTTGCATGATTAACATACATTAGCATATATGAAAATGCTGTAAGGGAAAGCCAGAAAAATAGACATCCTTTCCAATCCATGCCCACTGTGACACTAGAGCTAACGACGACAAGGAACCACGAGGAGGTACAGTACACTGCCATGAAACCTGCATGTGGCTGGGACTCGGCAAGGAGAAATGTCGTTATTTGGGCCAGCCGGGACGCCCAAGCTAACTTGTGAAGGGGGCTGTGGGTCTCTTTCTGCTGTCCTGAGTGGGAGGACAGGTCAGGCTGGAGAATCTCTGGAGAAAGCCAGGCGCCTGTCAGTCAGCAGCCCAGGCCTCCCGACAAGGCCTGTTGCATGATGGCATCCCAAGGGCAGGAGTGCCCTCTGCTGTGCCCACACCGTCCCCTTGGATGCAGGGAAACCTGCCCGCTCCTCCAGAGCCCCTGCCTGCAGCGCAGATATGCGCTGTGCCTGCTCTGCAACGGCAAACCAGCCTGTTCCTGCTCCTCAGAGCTGGATTGGGAACGTTCATCCACATGAATAGGGCACATGTCATTTGAATGAGAACAAAAATACAATGTCTTTCTCTTCCTCAGATGTTTTCTTCCATAATATTTGCTGCAGTTGGAGTCCTGGGAGCTGGATACTGCTTTGTTGTGTCATCCCTATCCCTAAACAAAGGCCCTAAATGCTACAGTGGAAGTAACTGGGTCTATCCTTTCCAGGATGGGTAAGGCAAGGCAGTCAAGACCTGACGTTATGCATGCTTTAGTTTGTGACGCGACTGAACTTCTAAATCCTTTGTATAAAAATTGGAATTCTACTGTTTGTCTAAAACACTGAAGGTCTGGGATGAGCTAGCAATCCTAAATAAGGTTCAAGAGCACAGATGTAAAGAGTAGCAAGCAAATTTAAAACTAAGGAGTTTCAAAGAAGCCAATTACAACAACAAAATGCATGGCTTTCTAGGTTATTCTTGGGATGACAAGCAGTATGTGAGGATGAAATCCACCTAGATGAGTAGCAGTGACACCTTACACTGAAACTGGACAGTATTCAAATTAGTATCTATGTGTGATTTTATCTTGGTTATGGAATTTGGAAGCTGACTGCTTCTCACACTGTGCAACCCCAATGTGTCTGCTGCCACGTACATTTATCATGTTCAGAGAGGTGGTGTGAAGAATGGGGAACCCTAGAAATCCAGCTGCTCAAGGCTGAAGTCAGAAAAGATCCCACTGCAAAGAGTCTTGGGCACCCGCAGAGGGAGGAAGTTTTCCCTCCTCTTGGGATGGACCCCTGACTGCTCCATTCTGACACCTTGTCTTTCAAATAAATTGCTTCACTGACTGACCTAGAAACTCAACAAAATCACACTCTAGATAAGTAGCACCAGTATGGTAAGAGGACGTCTTCCTCACAGCACCTCACTCCATCAGTATAACAGGCCTCCTCTGCGAGCCAGAACAGCCTTCCTTGTAACTCCTCGCTCCCTCCCCAGGAACTACCTCTCTAACCACACACTGTGGTCCGCGTGTCAGGCACCCAAAAACATCGTCCCGTGGAACCTGACCCTCTTCTCCTTGCTGCTCATCATGAGTGGGATCCAGGTGGTGCTCTGTGGCATTCAGGTGGTGAACGGCCTGTTTGGGACAATCTGTGGGGACTGCAAATGCTGCGGATGCTGTGGGGTGAGAAACTGTTTTCTGTCAGTCTTTTGTGTCCTCAGACAGGCATATACACACCCAACCAGCTGACAGTCTGAAAACCTGGACCAGCCTTCACTCGGCATCATGGTCACGGTCTCTACGTACAGCTGAACCCTACAGGGTGCCGGGCACTGAAGATGGAATCTCAGTCCGTATCTAGGACACTTCCTAGGGGCTATGGGGAGCTAACAGCAACCCTGAGAGACACAGGACAGCAGACACTAAATTGCCACCATGTTTTTACTCTTCCAGGGAGATGGGACTGTCTGAAGAACATGAATACTGCAGATGACCCTCCCTTTCTCGGGAGGCTTCCTCTCACCGCTGATCCACGCAGCAGCCCTCAGATGCATCACGGTCCCTGGCTAAGGAGATGAGAATGAAGGGCACTTCCCACGCTAACACGATGAAGTCCTGACTCTCTTTCTAGCCTTCCTGAAACCCTTCATCGTGGAATAAAATAAGTTAAATTAAACTCTCAGATTTACTTCTGTAAAACAGCTTCCATTTGAAAGAGAATATTCTTAAGAAACACAGTTTCTCTCCCGAGTCAGATTTTCAGCCAGGAACCTCCAGATGCTGCTGGCACAAGCCCAGCTGTAAGCAGTTGTGTCTACGTTCTGTCGAGGATCATCAGATGGAAATAACACCAGACTGACTTTTGTTAAGTATGTGTTTATGTTGTGTGGAAAAGTGAGGACTTGTCTCTTCCAGCTATGATTAAAATGTTCTCTGTAAAGAGATTTGTGGACCTCATGGTGACCTCTCTCTTCCTGGCTGTGTTTGAAAGACGGGTGTGTTCAGCACCACTGTAAGTGTAGGGACAAAGTAGCAGCGTGCTGTGGATCCTGACTCTGAGGCATTGGGGTCATCATGGACACCATGATGCCCTGCTCCACAACAGGAACTCATTGAGAGAGGCATTGGGGTCATCATGGACACCATGATGCCCTGCTCCACAACAGGAACTCATTGAGAAAGGCCAACTCGCATCCACTTCTCAGCGCCACGGGGACCCAGTTCCTTCACTAATCCATAACGAATATTCCTCCAGCCACTGTCACCAGAGGGAATCTAACACCACCACATGGACGTAGAAATTGAAACTGATGTGGGAAGGCTTCCCCAGCCTACAGCCCCTGTGCTCCAGGGCCCTCCTGAGACAAAAGTTCCCTCTCTCATGTAACTCTTCCTGAGGGATTCCTGCCCCTTGAAGCTGCTCAGTTGCAGAAGGCTCACAATAGCCCTTCCACAGCCTAACTTTGTGTTGTGTAGGAACCTCCTTTGCTCTGACCCTGCCACCTTCTCCTTTTGTTCAACACCTCCGAGTTCTTGCTTGCAGGAAAGAGTACATAGCCAGTCCTGTCCCCTCTTCCCCACAACACACAATTTCGTAGGTTCTCTCATATCTCCTCTCAGTTGCCTCTTCTTTAGCCTGAAGAGCACTGGTATATTTAGCCCTTCCTCACACAGAAGTTGTTCCACCTTTATCTCAAGTTGTGTGACTCCACACTCAGAGGTGGGTCAGAGCAGCAGTGGCCCAGGCACAGGACACTCTGCCCCAGCCTGCTGCTCCATCAGCAGAGTTCCTGGGCTACAAAGGCTAGGATGAACCACAACCTGCCCAGTCACTGCTGTGCATCCCACAGGTCTTGCCTTGCTAGAGCGCACGCTCACCTCTCGTGCAGAACATCATCCTCAAACACAAAATAAAGCCTCTTTGCTAGCAAATAAATGTCCACATCCCTGGTACAGTATCAGACTGGTATCCATGGAAAGGAGAGGGACATACCCTCTTTAAATCCAGCTATGTGACGAGAAAACCTAAAACTTCAGCGTATGTATCTATTTACGTGTCGAAATACGTGCCGTACCTGTAGTCCTTGCCGTGAATCTCTCTTGCATGGCAGCTGCACAGCCTGTGTAATTTAATGATGCAGAAATTGTTACAGGAAGTAACCACATCTGCTTCTACTTGTGAAGCAAAGGGGCTTTTAGCCCTCTGTTCATGGCACTAACCGTGATAACTAAAGGTGATGTGATGACTGAGAGTCACAGACAGGTCTGTGAAGCATCTCTGAAGCCTTCCTCTGCAGGCACACACGTAAATAATGGGTAAGATGTCTGTGTGATCTGTTCTTCAAGATCTGTAAGTTCAGAGATCTGACATCTTCATCGCTTTATGGCACTGCTCACTGGTCTGAAAGTATTTCCCAAAGCTCTTCCTTAAAACTGTCCTCCTGAAGTGATGATTCTGTGGCCTCTGCCCTCAGAAAACATATCTTGTACTTGGTACCCATGCTAAAGATATCTGAAGAACCCGAAGTATTCAGGGGCACTAATGGCTGGTTAGCAATACGCAAAAATTTTAAGTATCTACCTTTAGGTACCAAGCAGCCTCAGTGATACATTCAGCAAGATGATCTCTAAAAAACTGAAAAAGCCTCTTTAGGAACAGCTGTCTCTCCCACCTGTTCTACTGCATTGCTAGGGAATTTGAGAGTGGGTGCACCCACTGATGCAACCATTTTACATCTATCCTTTCATCTGTGGTCACCAGCTGCCCTGCACCTCATCTCCCATTTGTCTTGTTTTATTTATGTGAAGCCTTTGGGAACATGGAATGTTTCTCGTCAGCAAAGGGATGGGTGCTGCATAGCATACAGTTTTGGCATAATAATAAACAGAATGGATCTTTATGGGAGACTTAGGATAAGAAATAACAGGCAGGAAGCTACGATGCCTAAAACCAACGGATGCTTCATGGGTCAGTGCTTGTAAGATGGGTGACTACACGGTTTTCTAACATGAACTAATATGCAGTCGATACTGAGACAAAGTGCACATGTTTCATCTTGTTAACTGGGCAACATTTGCACCTTGACCTTGGGGAGTACTGAACAAATGTTAATGAACCAGAAACACAACTGATTTAGCATTTTAAGGCACCACTGACAGTGTGCCTGAATCTATTTAGTTATGGTCAACATCCGAGGCTCTTCCCTGGCATCGAATCTAAAGGGAATCACATTTACCTCCAACATCAGTTATGCAGTAACTGGAGACTGGTCCCTGTGTTTTCACAGTAAAAATCAGGGGGAGGGACTGATCACCAATTGTTGTAACCAGAGAAGAATGTAATGGGCCAGTGGTACTCCTGGGAGAGGAGTCACAGGTACAGAGAGGACAATGCTAGACAAGGACAAGGATTATAGTGAGAGACGAGCCACAAACAGGGAGAACCGAAAGCCTTAAAACAGACTCAGGAGTCCTGGACAACTCCAACAGCACACTCAGTGTGTACAGATGTCAACTAGATGTAGAAACCCTACCGGCCTAAAGGGAAAAATATCACTATCATTTGTAAAATCTGAGGCGCACACGTCACCTGAAGCTTCCTTACTCCCTCGTAAAGCCTGGCTGCACCGCGGCAGGCTGACTGCGGTGCTGAGTGCATGGCAGTCCCGACACTGCGTGGCACCACTTCAGCAGAGAGTTCACACAGAGAGAAACACATCGGTTATTTAACAACCCAGATTACAAGAGGTGGGGTCTGTGCATGCGATTTCTGAGCTCACACATTCCAACTTCAGCCTGATGACAAAACCGGTGCCCCTGCACAGCTCAACTATATACAGCTGGAGCTCACTTTATTGCTTGCCTCCAACACAAAGACAGCTACAGAACCATACATCAGACACAGAACCGTGTCACCTGTCAGAGAACAATGCATAATTTAAAATGGCAACTGTTTGCAAAAGGTTTGTTCCTAAAATTAGGAAGTAACATCTTGATCCTTGAGATCCCTTCCACCCAAAGCATTCTGTGCTTCTATGAACATACACAAAACACATTTTCTCAGCCAAGAGCAAAGAGTGTTTTTAACATCATTCTACTCCTGAATGTCCATCACCTGCCCATAGCTCTACTTTAGCTTCCCCTTCACAAGGCAAGCAATGTCCAACTCCAGAACAAGCCCTCCTGCCCCAGGACAGGGAGATGGACTTGTTCAGTGATGCTGATACAGGCGAGGCCTTTACCACAGAGGTATCACAGTGATGGATGTGAACAGACCCCAGATGGGACACCCATCTGGGGTCTGTTCACATCCATCTTGTTCTTGGCTGGAAGGGGACAGGGCCAGGAGAGCTGACCCAAAGCCGCCAAAGGGGTATTCCATACCCTAGGACATCATGCCCATTATATAATGGGGGCTGCTGCTCAGGGACAGGCTGGGCACCTGGTCTGGCAATGAACAAACTGTACCATGTATCCTGTCAGACATCCTCTTGCTGTCCTTTCCCTCTCCCCTTCTGAAGTTACAAAAGCTCTGCTGTGCACCTGACTCTCCTGTAGACATCTGACTTGTCCTGCCCTCACCACCACTTCACTGCTCCCACCTACAGATCCAGGCAATCCAACCCACACAAAATCATCAGGAGCACCAAAAAACCCACCATTGATCTACTCACTACCTGTGCTGCTCAGACTATGGAGTCATTTGGAGTCTGGGAAGTGCAGGAAGGAGCACATCACCATCACCACCAGCACCAGGTCTCTGCTGCCTTCGTGTGGCGGGCTCTGCCGGGGCGGCCNCCAACGCGGCAGCCGGAGCTCCCGCAGGCGGAGCCACAGCCCCCGGACCTGGCTGTCAGCCACCAGAGGGACCGCCGTCGCCCAGGCTGCCCTGGTCTGCCTGACAGCCGTCAGCCAGGCTGCCGTCAGCGGGCATGCGGCGCCAGGCTGTTGTCTGGGGAAGACCGAGGTGTGACTCGCCTCCTCTGAGGGACCGTCCAGTACAGCACAATTTCGGGAAATCCCGCCCTGACAAAGTTATTTAGAGTTCCTGGGTAACAAGGCACAACTGCACCGAGCACGGCTGAACAGCTTGGAAGGAAGAGAGATGCCTTCCAGGAGCTGGACTGGCATCACCAGGAGCACCTGCACAGCCATTACAAACACTTGGTGCTTCTGCCAGAGGAACTTGGTTAATATTCCAGCGTGAATACGCTATGAATTAACAAACACGTTTCTTACAACAGGGTCAGAAGCTAATGCACTGCATTTCTATTTGGTGGAAGTCCCAGAGCCTCTTCATGTAAATATAAGGTATTGTTAGAAGCCTTTAAACAGTTAACTTGAGTGATTCAGGGAAGAAAATTAATTAATAGTAACAGTAGGATTGGGTCTTAAAACGACCCATGTAAGGTACCATGACATCAAACACCAGATACTCAAGCACAGGGACAGGATCTTCAGGTATTTTCTTAATGTAGAATTTAAGAAACTTCCCGAGTAAGGGATTGGATAGAAACCAGTGCATTACTGAAGTCCCTGAGATCACTGGCAGGGTTCAAAGGCAGGTTGGATGGGGCTTAGGGCACCCTGGGCTGGTGGGGGTGTCCCTGCCCATGGTGGAGGGCACTAGGGCAGGTCTAGGCTGCCCTGGTGAGACCTCATCTGGAATATTGTCCAGTTCTGGGCCCCTCAGTTCAGGAAGGACATAGAACTCCTTGAAAGAGCCCAGCACAGGGCCACCAAGATGATGGAGTGGGACACCTTTCTTATGAGGACAGGCTGAGGGAGCTGGGTCTCTTGAGCTTGGAGGAGACTGAGGGGTGACCTCATTAATGACTATGAATATGTAAAGGGTGAGTGTCAGGAGGACAGATCCAGGCTCTACTCAGTGATGGCCAGTGACAGGACAAGGGGCAACAGGTCCAAGCTGGAACACAGAAAGTTCCATCTGGATGCAAGGAAAAACTTTTTCCCAGTGAGGGTGACAGAGCCCTGGAACAGGCTGCCCAGAGAGGCTGTGGAGTCTCCTTCTCTAGAGACATTCCAGACCAATCTGGACACGTTCCTGTGTGATTTAATCAAGGTGATCCTGCTCAGGCAGGGGGTTGGACTTTCAAGGTCCCTTCCAACTCCTGACATTCTGTGATTGTGTGTGAGGGCCTTTCCCCAAACCCATCATGACACCATGAATCTTTGTTTGTGCATTACCAATTACAAGGTTCCACTAACCAACACGTAATGGTGGCACTGGGGAACATGTAAGCTCTACTGGCAACTAAGGGTAAGCATCACTAACAGCCATAACTACCAAGACATAATGGTAAAATAATGCACTACGTTTGCTAAGTGCTCATCATTTAATTCCAGATGTGTGTCTCCTGAATAGAATAGTGTGTCTGTACCTTCATTCCCAGGAGTGATACACAGTTCCCTGGGAAGCACATCCCAAAATCCTCCAAAGGAGAAAAATAAATGATTTGATAAACCAGTGTGCATCCAAAGTGTTTTCGCTCATTTGTATTTGGTTTTAATGTACAAGATCAAAGAAATAAAAAAAAACAACAGAACCAAATTCTGGGTACAACAGTTGGATCCAGTTGCCTGTGATACATACAGTCTGTTGCAAGGTACTCAAAATTATAAACAAAAGCTCACACACTGTGTAACAAAATGAAAAAAGTAAATTAAAAAAGTTAAGGCACTGGTGTGTGCATGGATATATAATATATTAGGAAACAAGTTTATTTGACTCCCACATTACTTTGTATTTAAAATAGCCATTTTAATCCTTCCCCCAAACAGCGTTTCTTCTCCAAGAGTCAATCCCTACCCCTCCCCAACTCATGTTGTAACAGTATTACTGGAATAGAAACTCTAATGACCTACACCCCGTTACTGCGGATGACCAACGGGACAGGTGCCACTCCGGCCCGGTCAGCCACAGAACCATCCAGCTGGCACATTCACCGCACTTGTGCTACATCCAAGCAGGCAGTGCACACTTAGTAACACACATATTCAAACCCCAAAGGAGTACAGTGCAATAGCTTCAGCCATAAACTCAGTTTCATGAGAATTACATCTGCTTTGAATAATTAAAAATTCTGCTGTAAGAATTAAAAAAATTTTAAAAAGAGAACTTTAAAAACTAGATTTTCTTGTTGCTGCATTGCATCTGATGCATCCTGTCCTTACAAAAATGAAAAACTTGCAGTGTGAAGGATTGCTTCTAACTTACCCATGATTTGGTTGGTGGCTGAGTAAGGATCTGACCCAACATTATGGCAGCTGCATTCCACTGGAAGTCAAGTTTCTCACTGCACCCTCCTCTCCCAAACGTGCTGCTGGTTTATTACTGAAGGAATATGGAAACACTCTTCCTGATCCTTTTATGTAAGGTCTTTGAACCAAGACACGTAACCACCCGACAGAGCAGCGGAAGAGGAATCCAGCTTGTAGCTTGGCAGTTCTGATAGACACCTCATGTGACTGACCAGAGCTGCATCGGTGTCCACCGTGAGCATGGCCTCGGGGCATGACAATGAGCGCAGCCAAACTGAAGTCAGCACAGGTCAGCTCACTGTGCCAGCTGAGAACCTCATCTGCTTGGAGAATCTTTCGTTGTGACAAAACCTGAGTTTTCAGCAGTACAGACTTAGTAGCCAGTGAGCAAACCGCGCTCCCTAACCACAACCCACCGGCTGAACCACACCAGAGACCCATCTGCAGCTACCGTAAATCGTTGCAGCGCATCACAGCCAGGTGCCCAGAAATCTCCAGGTCTCTTACCAAACTCAGTCATGCCACTGAAGAACAAAGCCTTAGGACCATCTGATTTTTATGCAGGTTGACAACCTAAAGAATTCCTTAAAAGACAGAGATTAATCATAATTACAGTGATATTGGTCAGCCCTGCTCGGTCCCCTGTTTGTTGAAAAGAAATTTCCCCTATCCCATGTTAGTGCTAGCAAAAATTATTTAAAAAAAAACAACAAATAACCTCTCCAAATGAATAAAATAAACACAATGCCCATTCATAATTCAGCTCTGCGCAGATATGGCTCTGCCCTTGCATCTCTTTTTATATTAAAAAAAAAACCTCAACAAACAAAGCCATAAAAAGAGCTACTTTCCTCTATGTCATACAACTTCACAGTCTTTGCCTTCCATCTCGTTTTTCCAGTATTTTGGTGTTTGTGCTTTTTATTTTCCATTTTTTGACACCATGGACACCCAGCAGTTCACCGCTGACAACGTAGTGTATTGTACCAAGTTCTTCTAGTAATTTTTTACCCAGCACTGGTGATTTGTTTTCTGTGTATCCCCATCTGCTGCTGCCCTTCCCAGCAAGATTCTGCATTTGTCATCCAGACCCGCTCTGTATTCCAATCCCTTCACCTCTGACCTTTTCACCTACCTTCACCCAACTAGATGGAAAAAAAGTCTTCAGCGATCAACACTCTGGTGCGTCGGGAAGTTCTCGTTACATGTCACGAGACCTGGCAAACACTCCTTTGCTCTGAGTGCTACACCTCTTCCTCGCTCTACATAGCCTGCATTAAGCTCAGAGAAAAGTTTTAATGCCTTTCATAAAAAAGACATATTTTTCAATAGAAAAAGCTTTAATTCCTAGATTATAAATAATATAATTCAAAGTAGTGTTAGGACTTCATTTGCATTCCAGGGGAACTGCAAGCCTCACGTCCTTGATGCCTCCTCAGTCCCAAACCTTCGCCCTAGAAGTGTGTGTAGGGTACACAACAGGCAGAAACACACAGAACATGCCCTGTGTCCTGCACATGGATTACAAAAAGGGAGAGACTTAAAGCTAAGCAACTTCACCAGACCAGTTACAGTACTGCTTCAGGACTGCCCTGATAAAGTCACCACCTCTTCTCATGTATACAACTACATGGGTTTTGATACTGTCAGTTAAAAACATTACTGAAAACAGTATGAGCAAGGGGGTTTTCCCACTACATATGACATCAACAAGTTGTGCCACATTTTCCAGACCTAGGTTTAAAAGCATGTTTTTGCATTTAAGGTATTTGGCACAGAATTTATATATATATGTGTGTGTGTATATATATATGTGTGTATATATGTATATATAAAAAGTGTCCATTCATGTGCTAAGCTAAAAAATTGTAGTGCTTAATATAATAAACATCAAAATCTAAGATCTTTTTTTAAAAAATGCTTGTTTATAATACCTTGCTTTATTTTTGAAAGGCAGCAGTCAGAACCAGCCTGGGCTGTTTTGCAACAATATTGCAGCATAAAGGTGTTGCTAAACTATGCTGGTACTTCAGAATGGAAGTATTTATTCTCTGAAAACTATACAGTAATATACTGAAAAAAGAAACTGCAATAGTACTGTTTGTGCCTTTACAAATATATAGTGAGAATTATGATGGCTGATATGGATGAGATTTAATCTACTCTCCATACATCACAGTTTTACTAAGAATGAAAAAAAAACAGTATTTTAAAGCTTAAGTAAGCTGATAAAAAAACAACTTCTGATACTACTGTAATAAACATAGTAGTGAAACTGCTCTCAGGGTCTGATGCTGTGCACATTTTCTGAACCGAGTGACCTAGTAGTTACCTCTTGTGATTCATGAAGGGTTTGTGACGCTGATCAATACCCAGGAGGTCAGTCAGGGATGTGCACAAACACCACCACCACCTTCTGCCCTTAAAGCAAGCATTCCTGTCTGGCCTGAACACTTAAAGAACTACACAGATACTCAGTGTGCTTTTTCTAAGAAACAAAAGAGGAAGAAGTATAAATGCATACATACATTTTATATATGTGTATGTATGCATGTATGTGTGTATCTTAAGTTAATGTCAATCAAATCCAGACAGAGATTAACTGACCATAAAGATGATGCAACAAATGTTTGTTGTATCTCTTGAGGATTGTCAGGGAGTCAACCTCTATTTCAAGAGAAAAACAAAACGCTGAATTGCACAGTAGGCTGGATCAGCACTGAGTGACTACAGCCAGGTAAGGAAGGGCTCATTCTTGTTGAGTACTGACTCCACATCATTGAGAATAGGGATCAAGTCTTCTGACTCCAGAGTCCCGAGGTCGACGTTTGTTCCTGGAAGGCAGTCGAGGAAGTCAGGGAAACGTGTTTGCTGGGGGTTTATGTTCATTGTTGTCTGTGCTATGGTTTCTCCTAGGAAAAATAAAGAAGTTTTGAAATACCAACCTCTTCTTGTGGGTAATTCCAAACAACACAACTGCTGTATCAATTAGCCTCCCCTTTCCCATAAGCACTTGTGAGCATTCCTATCCTCTACAAAGGTCACCTCAAAACTCCTTTGAGAGTTAACTCTGTATCCTTGCATTGCTTTCAAGAGCACAAAAGGTCCTTTCCAGCAGTGCTCAAAGTAATCAGCTGCTGACCTTCCATTTCAGAAGCATGGCTGCTCAAAGTCTGCCCCTCTACACCGGGCACGATGCAGCCAAGTCTTACATAAACCCTCCGTCACCATCACTAGGGTGAATGCTGCCCGTGGGGCTAATTCAGAAGAGTGTTACACAGCAATTAAACTCTTCAATAGCATATTATGTGTTTCATAAATTAGTAATAACGAGCATCAAAATCTTTAATAGAGAGTTGCACTCTATCACCGAGCACTTCTGACGACTACAGAAGGGGGTTCAGGTGAGGAGTGCTGAGAATTTCACTATCTGGAGAAGAAATTGTTACTATTTCAGTATTTTAAATATCACAAGGACACGGGTATAAAACCAAACACATACCACAACATAAACTAGCTGAATGCATTCTGTTTGAAGGCAAATCCAGCTCTGCCACTGTTAGAGGCTTCTCCATGAGACTGACTTCCCAGAGCTAGAAAGCAGTGATTTGTACCAAGAGTGTAGCCCAAGACCCGATTTTTACTCCTCCTACCCTGGACTATGGTCTGAGAACAAAAATTAACTCTTGCACTTTGCAACTTCTGTTTCATATCAGTGTAAGGTAAAAGGGGCCTAAGTTAAAGCTGAGAAACTTTGGGGCACTAAGTACTGTTCGGGCAGCTTCCCCCTAGTCTCGGTCTGTTCTCTGGCACAGGAAAGCTGGAGAACATCACTGCTCAGTTATGCAACTCTAGAACATTCCTGGTTACAACACAAAGCCATACTTTAAACTACATCAGAGAATTCTACCTGTGTCCATCTCATCCACGTTGCTGAGGAAATCCTCGGGTGTGGTTGGTATGCTGTAGCATCCCAGTCCCAAGCCGCTGTCTGTGCTCTGTTCCCGGGAATGGTACGGCCCGCTGCAAGTGGAGACACGGAAAAGGCTCAGCAAGCACAGTGCCAGGCACAGGCCCTGGCACAGGGCTTGGAACCAGCCTGCAGGGCAGGTTAGGTAGGAAAGTACACGCGGAGTCACTGAGCCTCGCTCGCATCGGCAGCGGCTGGAGCGAGATGCATGCACATATGTGTGACTCTAGACAAACACTTGGGACTGCCTAAAGCCAGAGTTTATTTACAGGGGGTAAGGTACCCGCTCTACCCCGAGCCTTCTACACGCACCTACAGGACCATTGAATCACTTTGCTCGCATTCTCCATGGCGCTTGCCCAGACTGCGGACTGAGAGGCTCCAGGTCAGCCGCTCGTCTGCAGCCCAGCCAGGGTGAGCACAAAAGACACTGATGCTAGAAACTGCTTTAGAGCAACAGCTTTGAGAGTGCACGGTGGCCTAGAGAAGAGAATGGGAACTTGCCTGCTGAGGAAAGGATCAGAGCCGTTGTTTGGCACAGGTCTCATGTCTGGTGCCATGGCAGGCGCATTCACAGTGGTCTGAACTGGGGCCATGCTTTCAGAGTCCATGGGCAGCTGTCTGCACAGGGCAGCCTCCTGAGGAGGAGACACATGCAAAGGGAGGGTTATTCCAACCACAGTAGTCTAACAAGTGGATGAGCAATACATGCCTGTCTTCTTACTTAGGACAGTAATTCTGAATGGTGTCACCGATGCAACATGTTAACACTGGTGTTACAGAAATCACAGGGCAGGCAGGCAGCAGTTTAAACCTCCTGTGAGGCACCTCTGTTACTGCTGGAGGCTGCCCCCTAGTTCAGCCAGGGCTGATGCATTCAAGGATGCACTGTCAGCCTCACTAAACCAGGTGAGATGCTCCTTGCTCTCTTGGTGTGGTGCAGACCACAAAACACTCCTATGAATGGCTTGGCTGGCAGAGCTGCCATGGGGACAAACCCCCACGAGGGGCAGGGGCAGCCAGCCAGGGCAATGCCAAGCCTTCCTCTGGTATGACCACCGCAGGCTGGCCACGGCTCGCTGGCCGTGTGGACATCCCGTCAGGGCCCTGCGCATCACCCGTCACTGGCAGTCCTGCACACAGCCTCGCGCTTCACCGGCCAGCGCAGCCCAGCTGAGGGCTCTCACAGGCATACTGGAGCCGTGTGGCACTCAAGTGACAACACCAGCCGGCTGTCCTGGAGCCGTGTGGCACTCAAGTGACAACACCAGCCGGCTGTCCAGGGAGGTCAAGTTGTCTGAGGGCTGGAGTAGCAATAACAAAGCAGCTTGAAACTACAGACTCATTGTTCATCTCCTACATATCTGCTTCTAACAGCTCACCTTGAAAGTGAAATCGGTCCGAGTATAAGCTGGTGCAAAGAAGTAAAACCAGGCACTGAAACTCTGCGAGTTGCTAAGAGATGACATCATCTGCCATGTACCAAAGCAGAAGAATAGAAGTTGCAGCCACAAAGTACTTAACGTGTTGGAAGAAAACCACCGACCCAGGACTCTGACCCGGTAATCACCAGACGAACCTTCTGCTAATAACGAGCATGTGCTGTGACTGGTCTCATGTACACTGTCCTTGCATGAGAAATGAGCCATGAAAGCCGAAGGAGATTTGTGTCAGCTCTTCCTGAAAGATGAACTACATCATCTCTGCGAAGCACCCATGACATCTAGTGGTATAGAGCTCTGCACAAAGGTCCTCTGCCCCCTCAGGACCTGACAAATACCGTAGCACCTTGCAGTACTAAAGCTGTGTCTGTCTGCACCTCGCTTGCTCAACTATCTGCTTTAGTAAAATGCAATAAGCAAAGGATTATTTCATCTAAATCATAGTGAGGTGGATGGAGAGCTGGCTGAAGGGAAGAAGCCAGAGAGTTGTCATTAATGGGGCAGAGTCTGGCTGGCCCCCAGCCAGACTCTGCCCCATTAATGACAACTCTGTCCCAGTACCGACCCCTGAGGGACTCCACTAGTTAGT
>VXBZ01003333.1:359-22332 GCA_013399135.1 Heliornis fulica
TTTGCTCCCCGAGAGCTCGGGGTCGTCTGTTTGCCTGACGGCAGGTCGGATTTCCAGAGAGGAAACTGATTGTTCTGGTTCTTTTTACCGTAGGCAGTTGGGATTGCAGAGAGAGCATATCCAATATTTACAGCCTTTTGCTTCGGCTGGTAGGAAGAATAAAACAAAACCAAACCACAAAAGGTGGAAGCCGACCTTCAGCAAGCTGCTCTTTGCGAGAGCGGAGGAAAACCGGGCACCGGTCTAGGACTGCTCGTCCGAGCGCTTCCTCCTGGAAAGGCTTGTGGAGCTGTCAGTGGCGTCTGAGCAAGGAGCCCTGAGCTTTTCCCTATCGCAACGCCGAGCACCCCACCCTCAGACGCGTCTGCCCACATGGCATGGACACACGGCTAAATTCATCAACCTCTGAAGGCTTCGGCTGCCGAAATAAAGTGCTTTCCTGCTTTCTAGACGCTTTATTTTTTTCCTTATAGGCAGCGTTCTGCCTGAGTCACGGGCACGTAACCGGTTTCGTTAACTGGCTCCAGGTTAAATTCGGCCTGACTCACTGTGTGGACATTGCTGAAAAGTTTCATGGCAGATATTTTCCCCCATATCTTATTTTTTAGATTTTCTGACACAGCATTCTGCCGTTTTGCAGCGAGACCTATTTTCTAAATGAAGAATCTAATAGACGTTTGTTTACCACTTTTTCTTTTATATTTTATTTAATATTTTTGTTGAAAAATGTTGTTGCCAATAAGCAGTATGGAGGTGTCCAGATAGCTATGGTTTACAAATGCCTCTGTTACCTGAAGTTAGTAAATGTGCCACATTCAGATGTGAAATTTGGATTTTTGGCTTCACAGTTTATGGTGTAAAAAGTGTATTTATTTCATCTGGAGCTGATGCTCCTTACGGCAATATGTACATGGAATAGGCAAGAGAAGAGGCTGTCAGAAAAAAGAAAAAAAAAGAAGCCTTTTTAAGATAGAGAGTTGGCAAATTTCGGAAATAGCCTTGTGGAATCTCTAAGCAAGAAGGATGGGTAGCTGATTTTTGTGAGGTCAATCTACGTCAAACAGCTACTAATGTAGTATCATCAAGAACACGGGATATTAACTCAAGGAGAACAAACTGGGAAAACACAAACTGCACACCTTGTGCAGTCCTCTTGGATTTGGTAAGTGGTGGTGTATTTGTAAATCAGTTTGCCCTTCAGTAAACATTTTATTAGTAAAATAGTTAAATTAGTAATGTTTACTACTTAGAAATTGTTCGAGGTTTTTGAGAACGTTGAAGTGAGTTTGTAGAATCTAATTTTATTTGCTGTTTTTAATAATTAATGGTATAATTCTTGAAGAATTTGAAGTATACATGCTCAAGAAGAAATGTGTAGATGGGAACATGATTTTTCTAGGAGATCATAAAATAGGTACACCTAGACTGAATATGTAAGTAACTTATCCTTTGCATTAATACTGTAATCTCAGCAATGAACTGTTATACTTATTGACTAAATCTGCTGCTTGGCTTGAACATCTCAGTCTTTAGTTTGTATTAGATAATTGTCAAGCATAACAATAAGCTAATAATCTATAGGGTTTTAGGGGTTTTCATGGGTTTTTTCTTCTTTTGAAATTTCCTTCCATTCTTGTCACTCATGGAACCCAGGTCCCTTTTACCAAAAAGTAGTTTCACTGCCTACGCAAACTAAAATTTTAATATCAGGTTCAGAGTAAATTTCCCATTCTGTAGTGGGAATAAATGAGTCTGATCCTCAAGTATAACATTACAAAAGTCCACCAACTTGTTGGAAGGATTAAAAACCAAAATCCAGTGGTGAATTAATTAATTTTACATGTTAATTTTAGACATTGTTGTCCCCTTCCTCCTGTAGTGATTGTTTCTGTAGATATAATTTAAATGTTGTAATCAATATCTTTAGAACATATCTTCTTTAATTTTTTCTTTTTTTTTTTCAGGTTGGTGCTCAACTGAATTGCAACTGCCTCAAAGAAAATTAAGATGGACAGAAACAATTCCAAAGTTGGTAATTTTACCTAAGTTCTCTCTGCCCTACCTCACTTTGATTATTCATAAAGCTTTAAATAAAGCATTTTTAGCTAGACTGTAAACTGAGTGTCTAGCAAAAGTGACACGTTTACCTTAGTCACTGCCACTGCCACTGAAAAAATTCTTCAGGGGTTCTGCAGTACCGAAGTATTAGTAGTAGTGAGCTAATGAAAAAAAACCCCATGGTTTTCTCTGAGGGCAATGCAGAGATGTTTGGGAAGATGGCTTGTGTTAAAGCTGGGTAGAAAAAATAATCTTAAGCATGTGAAACTGTTATGTGAACTTTGCTACAGTGTTGTTTGGGTTTTTTTTTCCTCTCTACCTTGCTATTTTGACCACAAATGAAAGACTTCTGTTTAAATAAGGTGTTATTTTAAAAATTCTTAGTCTCGCTGAAGTAATATTGTGTTCTTGATATCTGAAAGTCAATCTAGCTCCAGCATTTTGCTTTCTTTGAATGGCCATGCTGTTTTGCTGTTTTAACTTCTCTTTCAGGATTTTTTTCTTCCATACGTGAATACTGTGGAACGTGATGAGGGGTCTGTTTCTGTAATGTGGCTGTGGCTTGTGGCTCAAGGCTCATCTGTATCGAGTCACAGTGTGGCTGGGGATTGATGAGCCCCATGCGAAGGAACCAAACCAGCAGAGAAGGATGATCTTCCTCATTCTGTTAGTTGGATTAAGCCGTGTTTTACTTGAAAGCATTTAGTAAATAGGAAGAGTTCTGGTGTGAGTGGCTATTTCATTTAGTTTTCATCTGTTACATAATCATAAGCAATAGTAACACACGTACTTGCTTCTAAACTCAAAGAAAAAGCAGTATGTCTCTCTTTAAGAAACTTAATTTTTGGTGCTGTGAGATACTTTTACCTTTTGAGAAGAGGCTCTTACTGAAATCAAGGAGATGCATCCTCCAGCTTACTGTTTTGGCTGACATCTTTATGTGGACTCTTTCCCTTCTGCATGTGTTTGAAGAGTTTGCTTTTTAACTTCATTAAATTAACTTTGTCTTTATGTATCTCTGTGGGTAGGATAACTTTCCGCCCTCACTCCCCTTCACCACATTTGCACTTGGGAATTGCAGTTGTTCTTATTTGTATACATTAGGCATTTGACAAGGATTCAGGCATGTTTTACAGCAGTGCGCTTGTGCACAAAGCAAAATCTGTACTTGGGTTAGGCCCATTGAGGAGAAAATGTCTAGTGTGCTGGTCCACTCTAATTTCTTCTCTGGGTTTTTATTTGTCTGGTGCTGACTCTCTGTTAAGTGGTTTGCAGGCAACTAGAAAGATAAGGTCCTTGCTCCCCAGAGATTATACTTTGAGCCTTGATGTAAACATAGCTTTTGTACTGGAAAAACTGTCAGCAGCTTGGCTTTTTTACTGATGTGTTTATTCTGGTAGAACCCTAAAATGGGTACATTTGTATTGAGAAGTTGTCTTGAATGGTGTAGGCTGCTCTGCTATGTGGAAAAAAACCCAACCTGTTGGTGGAAGCTTCTAAGAGTAAGTGGTGCTTAAACTTGCAGCAAAAGCTTGAGTGAGATTAAATTTGTAAAATGATGTAAGGAAATCCTGTAGGTATTTAGTACTGTTAGTACTAAGCAAGTTAATGTACTTTATGCTTTTCTTTCCTCCATTCTAATGAGATTGTTCTGTTCAAAATGTGTTGATAAACCAGCGTTACAGTGATAGTACATCAGTAACTTTTGGGGAAGTTGCTTTAGTTTTTCAGTATGAGGAGTAAATTCTGCCCTGCAAGGAGAACTATTTGCAAACCTTATTATAAATGATCTTGAATTAGACTTGGCATACTTCGTGTTTGGTTCTGTTGTTGTTTTGGTTTTTTTTTTTTTTTGTTACTGTGTGCTTGAGCAGTAGTATTGCCCAGTAACTGGTAATAATGCCCTGTGGGTGCTCTCAAGTCTTCCACGATCACCTTCTTTCCTATTTTGGGTAAAAGTAGTTTGGGAAACAGCTGAAATGCATCAAATTACTTTTTTTTTCTTTTTCTTGCTTTATAGGTTTATGCTATGTCAGAACAGCTACTTTTTTCTCTAATCTTCAGATTAGAGGACACCGGAGTTCAAAAGATTCCTGGGGAATTTGTTAGATAATGTGTGCTGAGTGGGGCAGTGATCTTACTGCACTAGTGCTTCAGCTTTCAAAATTTGAACCTTGCAGTGGGCAGGAGATGAGCATTTGACTCTCTGCTAAAGGGTCCTGCCACTGTATAGGGCTTTAAGCAGAAGGAGCACAGTTGTAGTTTACCTTCAAATATGAAGTTTTTCTGTGTTATTATATTTTTTGCTCTTTTAATCTACATTTTGGTACAGTGGAGGAAGGAAAAAACATTTTGGGATAGAAGTGATAATTAAGCTATTCAAAGCTATCTAACTTTGTTTCTAAAACATTTCTTAAAAGAGGTTTTGAATGTCTTGACATTAATATTTGATGCACAGAAATGATGTGAAACATTACATATATATATGGTTCATAAGCAACCATTATATTTTATATATATAGGAAGGGAATTGTATGATAAGGTACAGTTACAGGTTTTTAGATTGCAAGTGCGATCTGTCACCGACAAATCTGCCGACATCCAAGGTCCTTCTGCAAAGCAAAGTGTGCTTTAGTTGGTTCATATTCATGTAAGGAATTTTTAGTAGAAATTAAGCTGGGTTTTTTTTTGTTTGTTTTTGGTTTTGTGTGTGTTTTTCATTAAGTACAACTAGGTTGTAGGGCTGTGGCTGTATGAGAGTGTGTTCACTTTACATGATTAAAAGCTGACTTTTATGGTTTGACTTCATACACTTCTTACAGCTCAGCATGTTATTAGACTTTTGGAGGTGTTCAGCGTTAACAGAGAACCTGTTGCCTAAGCATTCACTCCTGGTGTTGCACACACATGCTTTTCAGGCATGCTTACTCCTTGAGGCAGAACCCTAAGTTACCTGCAGCAGAGTCTCAGGCATTAAATTTTATAAAATAGTTCATTTAATTGAAAGGGACACCAGCAAAAACAGCCTAGGCCCAGTGTCTCCGAAGAGAAGGACCCTGAACAAAGAAGTCCTTGGGCGATTATAATCCCTTGCAGTTCATACACCCACTCCCCACGTACCCTCCCGTGTGCTGTCCAAGCTCTTTCAGTTCAGTGGTGATTTTTTGTTTGGGATCTTCCAATATCTAATTGTATCATTTTTCTGTGTCCAGCCAGGCAGGCTCTTACCTTGCTGATCTGCAGTTCCAGTCAAAGGTTGGAGCTTCCTTCTTTTCTGGTTTGTGCTCCTTGTGCCCCTGCCTTTTCTGGTGGAACACGGAGAATTGAGGAGTCCCAGGCTTGGGAAAAACACTACAAAGACTTCAGCATGATATCACAGTGCTTCCCCATACTAAAAGATTAAACACACCACTGTACCAGCTGCTAGGAAAATTATGAAGAAAAACAACTATTGTGGCATAAAGGTTTCAACAAATATAGCTACGTGTTCAAACTGAAGCTAAACAAACAGTACAAATCACACTCTACTATAATGCTAAGTAATTTATTCTAATTAAAATTTACTAGTTTACGTATAAAAACCAATAGCCCTCGACAGCTCCTCCTTGTGTGTGTATGTGTACATGACACCATGGATGATGTGGGACTGCTGAGGCAGCAGCTCATCTTTTAACATTCATGTTTGACAGAGGAACTGGCTCCATCCTCCGTGTTCTGCAGAAAGGCTTAGTTCTCACACTGCTTTTTAAAAGATGATGCAAGAAGGTAAACTGGGAAGAAAAAGGAAAGAAAAAAGAAAAGAAAAGAAAAGAAAAGAAAAGAAAAGAAAAGAAAAGAAAAGAAAAGAAAAGAAAAGAAAAGAAAAGAAAAGAGAAAAGAGAAGAAAAGAAGTATGTGTATTTTCTCTGCAGTAGTAACACAGTTGAGAAAGAAGAGGCTTCAGCTGAATTATTAAGAAATTTTTAATGGCTGTTGAACCAGTGGGAGAGAAGACCTTTAAAGGTTCAGCTCCTTTTTTTTTTTTTTTTTTAAGTGTGGGTTTTTTAAAATAACTTTTAGAGCTCAAAATAACTTGAGAGAATTGCCATACCGAACTTAACCCTGTTTATAAATTATAGGTCTGTAAACTCTTCACCACTGAAATGTGGTGAGAGGGCAACATGCACTCTTTCACTTGAAAGTGTTAAATGATTGATTGTAAAGATTTAAGCTCAGTCAGTTGTGACTGCAGTTCAAGTAGTTGTCAAGCTTTTCTAGCAATTTGTGATCAGTAGAAATGCTTTCATTAAAAAAAAATCTGTAAAGCTTTTTTTGGGGTTTGAGTATTATTTTCTGTTTTTAACATGCAAATTTTGGATGCAGAATAACTTGAAATTACCTTATTTTGCTTTGTTCAAACTAAATGAATCCCAGAGTAGGGAAGATCTCTAATAAACTGTGTATTTAAAAAGGGGATGAAAATTGAGATGTGTAAGCGTTTAGACAAAAGTAGTTTCAGCTTACCCTTTCCAACTTGGCCCCAAATTATCCATACCCTTGACTAGAAATAACAAGAACATATCTGCTATCACAAGGAATTTTCTCTTTAAAAAAATGCTTTGTGGCAGAAGGAAAAAAAAACTTCTGATGCAGTGGGTTATCTTAAAGCCCTTCTTAGTTTGAGAAAAGTCCTGAACCTTTCTGTTTGTGGAGGACTGTGTTTTCTGATGGCTAGGATTTGTGCATATAGTTGCCTTGCCTAATTCAGAGCAAAGCTCCGTAGTTTTTCCATGGCTGACAAACAGGTGGAGCTGGTCAGTGGTGGGAGAACCAGAGGGTCTTTTTGTTCTGTAGCTCAGTTATTCTGGAGTTGCTCTCTTGTAATGAGAACTTTGTCTTGGTGAATGGCTTTCTCTTTTTATTTTTGTCTTGAGCTGGAGTACCATCGGTGTTTGGCATGGCTTTGGTAGCAAACATTCAGTTTGCTGAACTGCCTGCTAGAAAATCATGTGCCTCTTTTACCTTCTTGTTAGATGCTCACTCAAAGATGTCATACAGACTTGCTTATAGATGCCTCTGCAATTCATATATATGCTTTATTTGTCATCTTGACTTATTAAGGATTTGATACACTTGCTGTAGTTAGTTACCAAGGAAGTAAAGCAGCAACAGCAGCAACAAACTTGAGATATTGAATTTTATATAACTTTTTTTTTTCCTACTGCCACATCACTATAGTATACTTAAATACTGATGAATTGCAATCTTCTTTCCTACCATTTATAAATATTATACTAAAAATCACGATGACAAGGTGGGGGTGGATTGTCAAGCGTGTAGCTGACGGCTGAAGTTAAGGTCCCACGTGTAGTTTGTAGTGTGCTTGTGGTAATAGTAATCTGTGAGGCATTAGGTAAAAGATCATACATATGCGCCACTTAGGTACATGTACATGCTTATTTTAGACTTTCCTGAAAACTACGCGTGTGTGTACATCCACGTGCTTTTAACATTTATTCTATTCATGGGTTTCTGTATGCCCATTGATGAAATGAAGTTCTAAAATGATCTTCAGGAAGCATAAAGGAATTTTGAATTCTTTTTCTCCCTTCTTAACATGGGAATACATGGGTCGAAGCTTCTTTTTTCTTAATAAAGAAAAAATAAAGTTAATAACTTTGCTACCCCACTCATAAGCCTCAAGTATTTATACATTTTTGCATTTATATTGCCTTTTTATTTTAATCATCTTCTGATAACCTTTGAAATACCCAGTGTCACAGAAACTGTTCCCTGTAAAATAATATAGACTGTCCACAGAGCACGTGAGGTATAGAAGCTGAAAGTGCAAACTATTTTACCTTGTTTCTCACTTCTGGTGAGATGGGTTCAACTGTCAGGGCTTTTTTTTTGTTGTTGTTGTGTTTTGTTTTGGGTTTTTTTTAGTATTATTTTAATAACTTTTTTTAAATTTTTCCTATAAAATTTTTATTGACTC
This sequence comes from Heliornis fulica, assembly GCA_013399135.1. Lineage (NCBI taxonomy): Eukaryota > Metazoa > Chordata > Aves > Gruiformes > Heliornithidae > Heliornis > Heliornis fulica. Next base: position 8,395 of record VXBZ01003333.1, read on the forward strand.
CATTGAAGTTTGATGTAGCTACAATCTTCTAGTAAATTACATTTTTAGACTGCATTTTTTTGGGCTATTTTACTATTGTACTGACCAGCCTCTTATTACACTGATGCCACCATTTATATCTGTTTCTTCATGCTAAGACATTATGGGGAAAAAAACCCCAACCATAAAAAAATGGTTCTATTTATTCTGATAGTTTAGACATATAGTGTTTCCAAATGTATCTCATCCAAGTTAATGAAACCTATCTTAAATACTCAAGACAGCTTTCTGGACTGAGGAAATATATTCATTCTGTAGACTTAAAGAGACCTCCCTCAAGTTGGGTCTGTTCAATACCAGTGGGACTCTTTCCTCTGCCAGCTAAATACTGGTTAGGCAAGTTAAACAACATGCTCTTAAAATTGGGTGGAGACAGCCTCTGATCTCATGTTCTTGTCATCTTGAAGTTCTGTGATTTTTTTCTCCACCGTGGGTGGAGAAAGGATCAGGTTAGGGAACACTTAACCTAGATATGTGTAAATTCATGGGTCTTGACAGGATGCACTCATGAGTACAGAGGGAGCTGTCTGATGTCACTGCAAGGCCATTCCTTATTATCTTTGAGAGGTCTCAAGGTGATTGGCAGAGGCTCTTGTGTGCTATAAGAGAGTAAATGTCAATCCTGTCATCCAGAAGGATAAGGAGGAGGACCCAGGGAACTGCAGGCTGGTCAGCCTCACTTCAGTCCCTGGGAAAGTGGTAAATCCTAGAAACCATTTCCGAACACATGAAGGACAGGAAGGTGAATGGGAGAAGTCAGCATGGCTTTATGAAGGGGAAATCACACTTAAGCTAATAGCCCTCTGAAAGGAGCTGACTAGCTTGGTAGATGAACGGAGAGCAATGGATGCTGTTTATCATCTTGATTTCAGTAATGCTCCTGACAGTGTCTTCCATGACACCCTTATAGTGAAACTGACAAAATACAGACAAATGAATGATGAGGTACCAAAAACTGTTTGAATGGGCAGGCCCATCTGGTCAGGATTGCGATGATGCTCAGAAAGGCCCTTTGGAGAAAGCTGTTGTACCCCAGGGTTCAGTACTAGAGCCTGTACTCTTTAACATCTTCATTAATGTCTGTGACAATGGGGCAGACTTTACACTCAGGAAGTTTGCAGATGATGCAAAGTGTGGAGGACTGACTGATAGACAAGAGATTTGTGCTGCCAGTCAGAGGAACCTGGGCAGGATGGAGAACAGGATGCATGATCCTTGTGAAGTTCAGCATAGGGGAAGTGTGAAGCCCTGCATGTGGGGATTAGTAGCTGCACATGTCAGTACATGTTGGGGGCTGACTAGGTGGTAAGAGCTCTGCAGAGCAGGCCCTGGCTGTCCTGTTGGACAGCAAGCTGACCATGCTATTGGGGGCATAAGCCATGCATCCTCATGGCATGTAAAGCAAACCTCTGCCTGAGCTCCACTAGTAGGAGTGTTCCCAGCAGGTTCAGAGGAGCTCCTGTCTGTCCTCAGCCCCAGTGAGGCCAGATATGGAGTGCTGTGTTCTGCTATAGGTTTTCCAGCCCAAGAAAGATGGGGACTTGGTCCTTTGCTGAACTCAAAGAGAGAAGGCACTGCAGTGTCTTTCCTATGGGGAGAGGCTGATCCTTGATCCTCTTCATGATTTTCTAAGTACAAATTGGTCTCAGTTTTTCAGACTGGATGTTGTCTTTTAATTTTGGGGCAGATACTTTCCAGATGTAAAATTAGCAAGCCACCGAGCTTGTATTTCTGTTGTATGAAATTTTGCAAATGTGGAAGCAGTAAGGGAGACTTTATCTTTGTTATTGAAGGACTGCAGGTTGTTGAGGCGAGCCAGCAGACCCTCTGAAGGACATTGCAACGTATTTGTGTTTTGTTACGCTGGGCTATTTGGTAGCTGAGATAAATTGAAGAGTTGTGTTGTTCAGGCATTTTTCGTGTGTTCTGGGAGGTGTGTGGACCTGCAGAAGTACAAGGTAGGGTTACAATTTTTATACTGGATTTTTAGGAGTCACAACATTGGTTTTAGTGTTTACAGGTTCATACGTTGAAAGTGTAATGCTAAATGCTTTTCCTTTAGTTGAGCTACTAAAATGGAATATGATGAGTCTCTCAAAGTCCTGGGAGTTAAATGTGGACGCACATTACCTTATGTTCCACAGTCCTTTTGGATTTCTGTACATTAGTAATGAGGCTGTGTTTTGATACTTTGACCTGCTTCTAGAAAACAAAGCATGGAACTAAAGTTCAGCATGCTCTGGTTGCTTTTGCCTGCTCTGTTGTGTGTCCTTGCAGCACCCCAGAAGATGATTTCTGCCCTGCCTGCGGGCTCTCCTGTCCACTTAAACAGAAAGTGCAGAAATTCCCTTGAGGTGAATTCTCACGGGAGTCACTTTTCCAACTCCTGGAAAGTATTGTGCCCTTACAGCGATGCTTATGGCTATGTTTAGTTTTGTGCAAGTATAGAAATAGAGAGAGGGTTTGTAATGCTGGAAAGAGTTATGAATGGAAGTGAAGCCAAGGGAAGTTCCGGATAGAGGCTAGGGGTTCAGGAGTGATCACTCAAACTGTTTTGTGTGTGTAACCAGTGTATTGCAGACCTCTGTAGCCTTTGTTTTCCTGATGATAGGTTTAAGGCCAGGTTGAATACATTAGTGAAAGGATCTTCAGTTGTTTCACTGTGAAAGCAGAGGCAGTGCAGGAGACTTTATAGGAATTTCTAGTGTATGAAAGAAATCAGGTTAGGTCCTAAGAGTTGCAGTTGCAGTTGCAGAGTTAGGCTGGGTGTTTTTGTTTTTGTTTTTGTTTTTGTTTTTGTTTTTGTTTTTGTTTTTGTTTTTGTTTTTGTTGGTTTTGGTTTTTTTTTCTGTTTTGGCTTTGTAAGCTTAGATTGTTTCTAGCATTCTGTAGATAGATGGCATGTGTGTGGGGGGAGCGAGCTGGCCTCTTGCTTATCCTTTTGCTCCATAGCTTTTGACAGCACAGCTTCTTCCAGGTTTGGCGCTGCAGCTAAACGTGTTAATAAAAGTGCTGGATTGTGTCTGTAGTGCCTCTCCAGCTAACCTGCCTGTAGTGAGCCTGGTGTCTGAGTGCTCTGTGTTCCCATGTTTGATGTGCTGTGTGGAGATAGATAGGGGCTGGACGGCCAGGCGCTTGCAAGGATTTAGCGCTGTGCTTGGCCTGCGTTATCTGGTGCTTCACCAGTGGTTAGAAACTCCTGATGCCAGTGATCCATCTCGCCTTTTTGGCGCCTTTTTGGCGAGATGGATCACTGGTCAGGGGTGAAGAGGGTGAAATCCGTAACTTGACTAAGTGACAGGAGTCCCTAATTTTGGGCAAGTGGTGAAAGGATGAGCTCGCATCCTGTGGCTGATCTGTTCTTTGGGCTTCTTTTGTGTTTTGTTTCCCCCCGTGCTGCCCCCGGGGGAAAAAAAAAAACCAAAACCCAAAACCTGTAAAAAGTTACAGTTTCTTTAAAATGTGAGAAATTTTGTTTGTTAAACCCCATATAGAATCACAGAATGTGTTAGGTTTGGAGGGACCTTTAAAGGTCATCTAGTCCAAACCACCTGCAGTAATCAGGGACATCTCCACTAGGCCAGGTTGCTCAGAGCCCCATCAAGCCTGACCTTGAATATCTCCAGGGATGTGGCCTCTACCACCTCTCTGGGCAACCTGTTCCAGGAAGAATAATTTTTTCCTAATATCCAACCCAAGTCTACCATTTTCTAGTTTTCTAGTTTGAAACCGTTACCCCTTGTCTATAGCCATGTGCTCTCATGAACATTTCTTCCCCAGCTTTCTTATGGGCACCTTTCAGGTATTGGAAAGACACTCTAAGGTCTCTCTGGAGCCTTCTCTTTTCCAGGATGAGGGAGCCGAGCTCTCTCAGCCTGTCTTTAAAAGAGAGGTGCTCCGGCTATTTGATGTTTTTTCTGGCACTTGTCTGGACATGCTGCAGCAGGTCCATGTCCTTGTGGTGTTGAGGGCTCCAGAGATGGACACAGTATTCCAGGTGAGGTCTCACTAGAGTAGAGTAGAGTGCCAGAACTACCTCTCTTGATCTGGTGGCCGCACTTCTCTTGATGCAGCCCAGGATGCAGTTGGACTGCTGAACTGCAGATGCACATTGCTGGCTCATGTCTGTCAAGCACAGGATTGCCAGCCAGTCCAGGGAGGGGATTGTCCCACTCTACACTGTGCTGGTGTGACCTCACCTTGAGCACTGTGGGCAGTTTCGGGCACCACGGTAGAAGAGGGACATGAAACTATTGGAGAGTGTCCAGAGGAGGGAAACAGGTGTGGTGAAGGGTCTGGAGGGGAAGTCTTACGAGGAGAGGCTGGAGTCCCTTCATTTGTTCGGCTTAGAGGAGGCTGAGAGGAGACCTCCTAACAGTCTATGGCTTCCCAACGAAGGGGAGCAAAGGGGCAGAGATTTCCTCTCTTTTTTGACCAGTGATAGAACCCGATGGAACAATCTGAAAGTGTGACGGGGAGATTTAGGCTGGACGTTAGCAAGTGGTTCTTTACTGAGAGAGTGGTCAAGTACTGAAGCAGTCTCCCCAGGGAAGTGGTTGCAGCACTGAGTTTGACTGAGTCCAAGAAATATCTGCATGTTACACTCAGTACCAGGCTCTGACTTGGTTGGCTCTGTGTAGAGCCATGAGTTGGACTTCATGATCCTTATGGGTTCCTTCCAACTTAGTATATTCTATGATTCTGTGATTTTTTATCTATGATTACTTGCAAGTCCTTCTCAGGGCAGGTTTCAAGCACGTCATCTCCTAACCTGTATGGATAATGGGGGTTGTCATGACCTAAATGCAGGACTTTTCTTGTTTTTTTTGAACCTCCTGAGGTTCACCAGGGCCAACTTCAGCCTGTCCAGGTAGCTCTGGACAGCATCCCGCCACTCTGACTCATGAATCTCACCACTCAGTGTCATTGACGACCCTCTGGATGCACCCGTCAAGCCAATTCCTTATCAATGAAAATGCCACCCATCAAATCCATGTCTCTCCAACTTAGAGAGAAGGATGCTGCGGGGGACTGTCAAAGGCCTTGCAGAAGTCCAGAGCGATGACATCCATAGCTCTTCCCTTGTCTACTGATGCAGTCGCTCCATAGTAGAAAGCCACTAGATTGGACAGGCAGGACTTGCCCCTAGTAAAGCCACGCTGGCTGTGTCAAATCACCTCCCGGTCCTCCATGTGCCTCAGCATAACTTCTAGGAGGTTCTGTTCCATGATCTCCCAGGCACAGAGGCGAAGCTGACGGGTCAGTAGTTCCCAGGGTCCTCCTTCCTACCCTTTGCAAAATGGGTGTAAAGTTCCTCTCTTCCAGTTGCTGGGGACTTCACCTGACCTTTTCAGGTGTCACCCTTTCATGCCTTTTCAGATGTCATGGAGAGAGGGTTGTGTACATTCTGGTTGCTCAGTTATGAACCTTATCTTCGGTTACAGTGGGAAGAACTCTTGTCTACCCGGTCCCTGTCTTGCAGGCTGTCGACTGGAGAGCAGTGAGGAGAGACACTGCCAGTGAAGACTGAGGCAAAAACCATTGAGCATCCCAGCCTCCTCCTCATCTGTGTCATGAGTTCACCATGACCACTTATGATGGGGGTGTGGGGTTGGTGTACACTTTCTTTCACCTTCCTTTTCTGGGTTATGTACCTATAGAAGCCCTTGTTTTTCCTGTCATCCCTTGCCTAGTTCAGCTCTAGCGGCACCTTGGCCTTCCTGATGTCATCCCTGCACAACTGGGAAACACCCTTGTACCTTTTCTAGGGTACCTGTCCCCGCTTCCACTGCCTTTGGAGTTCCATCTTGCCCTGTCATTATGCATTTCATGACACAATTTCATATAGTCTCTTCAACTGCATCTCCTTGATCTGTGTGTTTCTTGCCCTTGCCTTATGTTCTGAATACATGGAGGCATTTGGCTGACAAGCTTTGCAAACAAAACCGAAATGTTCCTTATTCTCTCTGTAGCATTTTTTTTTCAGTAGTAGTGAATTAAAGGTTGCAGATAAGGAGAAAATCCTCCTGTGGTTACTAGCTTAGATGGTGTCATGGTTCAGCCCTGGGCAGGAGCTGAACTCATCCCTCTAACAAGGAGAAAAAAACCCCGTGATTGGGATAAGGAAAGTGAACTGGCAAGCACCGGGAAGCGGAACAATAACAGAGCCTGTGTCAGAATTCAGTCACCCAGCAGTGACACCGAACACCTTACTGACCTCAGGAAGCACTGCAGGGATGGGAGGACCGACCCAGTGCCCAACCGCACTCAGGTTGCCCCAGGGCCACACCAACCTCCCCCTCTGGCTGGACAGCCCATTTTATGTAGGATGGATGTCAGGCAGTGTGGAAAACAGCCCAGGCCAACTCAGCTCACCTGTGCTGGCTGCCCGGGGAAGTTAACTCCGTCCCTGGCAGAACCTGGACATTAAACACCCCCTTTTCCATGCCATCTACTTCATGCCCAGATCCGTACTTATAGCGTCTGCCCTGGACAGATTTGTTGTTCAGCAACGATATCATCTGTCATCCCCTAGAGTTACATCTCCTTGGGGTACACACTGTATCTCTCAATTCTCCCAGAGCCTGTTGCATGCTAGGGTGTATGATGCACCCATTCAGTGTTGTGTTCTTTGGCCCAGGTGCCTATGAGATGAGAAGGTTTTTTTTCTGTTTTTTCTTGTCCTGTTGTCTGCTGTCCTGCTTCAACCACCCAAACACTGGAGGGAAAAAAAAAATTAAAAAAAAAATACTGCAAGAAGCTACACTTTTTTTTTTTTTAAATGTGACAAATTTTGTTTGTTAAACCTGAGCTGTGTACCATAACCCCGATTTAGATAGTTTGTTCAACTGGATCTCCTTGATCTATGTGTTTCCTGCCCCCACCTTATGTGCTAAATGCACGGAGGCATTTAGCTTACACACAAGCTTTGCAAAGAAAACCAAAGTGTTCCTTATTCTGTCTGTAACATAGTTTTTCCCTTAATAGTGAATTAAGGGTGTCAGTTTGTGAATATGGAGTGTTTTCTGCTCTGCTGAATTCTGGCTGCGTTATTGCAGGGGAGAAAAAAAAAGAAAGATTTATACTGTAATTGTAGAGGGTGGTCTTTGCATGTGAAAAGTCTGTGTTTTAAGCAACACATGATTACAAGTGGTAGGGGAGAGGCAAAAAACTTGCTTTGTGGGGACACAGTATTCTCACATGGTTACTACCTGAGATGGAAAAAAGGGGGTTAATAACTACAATGTGTAAATGCATTGTGCATTGCATAGGTGCATGTGCTGCACATTGTACTACTGGCTACCTGAAATAAAATACTTTACAGACGTCTCTCAGATCCTCTGCAAGGAGTCAAATTTAAGAGGTTTTTTTTTCTTTTTAGTTTGCTATGAACTGTTTTACAATCCAAACCACAACAAAACATACTTCTTTTTCTAAATTTGTGGGTTACAAACAACTTCCTTTACTGAAGTCACTAAGCAGTAAGTGAATCAGACCCAGAGGCTATTGCTGAGACTGAACATTTTGACCAGTCTGATTAAAAACATTCAGCTGCATTTGATTCTTAATAATATGGGGATTGTAGCTGTAGTAGTACCTTTCTGGAATTGTGCGCTATGCTTCAGCAACAACCTGATCCGAGCTGGCTTTGATGACACTTTGGTTACAGGTGGATTTAGTGGTGACTTAGACATGCAGTGCTAAATTGTGGGCCTGGTCTTTTGTTATGGAGAGAGTTTCTGCAAGCAGTGGGACTGTGCTCTGGTCTGTGGTGTTTGCCTTGATAAGCTGATCTCTTGACAGCTCTACTAATGCTGTTTTGCTGGTGAGCAGCTGTTAATCTGGTGCGTGGTATGTACGTGAGAGGGGGCTTGCTAGCAGACTCATGGATTCCGTCAGTGAAACTAAAGCAGTTTCTTGAAAAGGCACTGTGTGACTGCATACTGCTGACCTTCTTTATGTTTGAATACTTAAAATTCTAAGTAGTTCTATATTTCTGAAAGGTAGAAATCCCCTTATAAAGTGAAATAAATGGTATACTTATTAAATTTGTAGATAGCAGTTGCAACCTCAATTCTGATGCATGCTATGGGGGTCTGACTGGCATAGCTTAGGTAATGGACTGGACTATCAGGAAAATGGATCAGACCTGATGAAGGTAACCTTTCTAGTGATGTGATGTGTTGCAGAATAAAGTGGCAGTCCTAATTGTTGGTCTGACTGAAGTTGGAAAGCATGCAAGGAACAAAGACGAGTACTGTAGCTGCGGGAAGAAGAAACAAGGTTTTTTTCTTGCTTCATTCTGCTCACGTTTAGCATGCTGCTTCTTAATTTAGCATCTTTTGTATTGGTTCACCTGTGTATATATACCTTTTTCTGTTTCTATACCAAAACTAAACATGATTAATAAGTAAAGTGAACTTGATTCCTGTTAAAAAGAGAAGCCATTTTTGTGATGGTTCTGTGACTAGAACTTCCTTCATTTGTTATTTTACTAGTCTGACATATTTGGATACTTTTGAAAGTGGCTCTGGATTTTTTTTTTAATGTTAATTTATAAGACAGGTCTAGATGACATCAGCAGAACACTTTGCAACCAGTTTTGTGAGACATACCTCTGGACTTGACTCTATTGATAGTGGATTTTGTGCATTGCACCTTAGAGCTTGACTAGGAATTGGAGGTAGCTAAAAGCCTAAGTATGAGTTTACAGCGTAAGAAAGAACCAACAGCTCACACAAGTGCAGTTTAACACTTACAAATCTGTTAGACTTCCTTTTAGAAGCTGGAACATTCTATTCTGTCACTGGAAATCTGCAATTGCCTCCTTCAGGACAGGATGCAACAATAATGATCAAGTTCAGATCCCCTGGCTTACTGATATTTTACAGCAGCCTTGGATTATAGTGTACTACACCTCTGCTCACCGAGGAACAGATCTGCACAGTGTTCTGCAGAGATGTGGGCACATGTTTATTTGGGTTTCCCTAATACATGCTCATTTAGGCTTCCCTACGAAATGCATGTGGGTGTTTAGCTGAATTTCCAATAGTCTGCATATCATACTTAAAATAATTTTGAATCTCTGACAATTTTGCAGTGTTTAGCTGCAGAGCATGATTTGGATTCCTGTATAATTCAGGCCATGTTTAATCCATTTCTTTCCCTTCTATGCTATAGTCCAGCTCTGGGTAATACAGTTCACTTTATCTTGCATTCTCGTGCTTACTGAGATAGGTTTCCCAGTCTGTGGGAAGTCTGTGGGGTAGAAAAAAAGTATTCCTGGATTTTAATCTTAAACCATTAATTTTCTCTTTCCCATTTTCAAACTAGAGAATTTGACTAGATTTTGAAATTGCTTCTGAACATGTAGACTCTTGTTTCCATTGAACCTAGAGATAATATGGGGTCTGTGGTGGCCCTGAACATCTAGTTTTTTTCATAAGGAATCTTAATATGGCCTCTGAGACTAACTTTTAGGGACTGATTAAAAAAATCAGCTGCATCTTGGAAGCTAGTGAAATAGCTGCTGAAATCCATTCTAGATAGTACCAGAAAGTATTTCCACAAGCAGATTTTGCCACAGCTTTCTGGATCAGACCTTACACAAAGAGAATTCATCCCATTTATAAAAGGAAATAAAAGACAGAATATTACAGTTATATTTTCATGATACATGTGATATATTTGATTAGCGCAACACTTTAGTAATAAAAACACAAATATGATGCTGTAAATGAAATGAGGGTAGTTAGATTCTATGACAGACCTGTATGAGAAAGTAATACCAGAAAACAGAAAGGAAATAATGATTAAAACACCATGAGTTAAAGCCTCCTGTAACATAAGCATCTGAAAAGTACTCATGCCTTATTTTTCCGCTTACAGGGGCTTGCCATCAGGTGCTGAAGCCTTGCTTCCAGGATTTGAAGAGGCTGCACCTAAATGGCGCAACATGACTTTGCTCCAGCCTGGCTTAATTTTACTACTGTACCGTCAACAAAGGTATGTTCTTTGTTGTTCTTTTGAAGAGGCACTCTATTAGAGAAGACTAAGTGTTGTAACCACAGTCATAATAAACTGGAAATCTCTTTATGAATATGTTGATAACAGATGATATCTATCAAGTCTTACCGTGGTTTAAGTAGTGTACTGTGGTTGTCAGTCTCATGCCTCCAGTAGAGTTTTTTGCTTGAGTAGCTGCATTTGTGGAAAGAAATGTGTGGCTGGCTACATTATCAGAGCTGTGTTGAGTCAAGGTTGCCTTCATATGTTGCTTAAAATGAACTGTAATTTGTGCTACAAGTACCAAGCAGAGGCATGGGCTTGATGTTCTTGCTTCTGATTTTGCTCTGCATCCTGCGAATTTTATGGAAGTGTTATACTACCATCAGACTGATTAAAAAATCCCTCTTCAGTTGCTGGTCGGATGCCTATTACTTCTAGTGGAATGTGGTGGTTTCTATCCAGTACTTGTGCAATTTCTCCCTGGTTGATTCATCTAGTCACTTTATACGATAGAACAGTTAGCTTGGTGACAGTAAATAGCAATTTCTGAATCGTTAGGATTTCTAAATATACTACAAAGTCATGAGTATGTCCGTCTAATAAATTTTTCTTTCTTTTCTGGCCCATCTTTCTACTCTTTCTTAATTTGTGTGACTGCAGAAGCAGAGTCAGCACTGGATATATATAATCTTTTGAACGCAGTATCCATATCTGCAGCTGTGAGAGTGGCATTGCCTTACTTTAATGTATTTATGTAAGTTTCTTGCTATGTTTCATGTCCATAAAACGTATAAACTTACAGAAATAGGCTTGTGCTGTTGTTAAATGCACAGTCAGCGTCGGTATTGTCTGTGTTAGCAGTCAGCTGTCAGTATTGTGTTGCTGTTGCTTTATTTCTATATGCCTACACACACATATATGCATGAATTTTTTTTTTTTTCTAGTCAGGTCGTTGAATGTCCTTACTCATATTGCTATATTGGTCTGTCTTATACACTGATCTATCTAGCTGCTTTGTTTAGTGTAGTCTATCAGCAGCTGATGTTTGGGAACATCAGGCCTGCCTGCTTCAGGAGGGTTCCTGCAAAATCCCATTTGGTTTCAGTCTACTTGATTTCTGATATATTCACCTCTTTGATCTGTTTGATCTGTTTTTAATGGGAAAAGAAGTCAGAGCTTAGTTTAATACAGCATCACAATTACAAAGTGGACTTCACATATTTGAAGGATATTCTGGAAGAGCTTTATCTGCATACTTGAAGTGTCAATAGAGCAGGATAAAAGTTAGTTCCAGGCGTACTGCAGTACCACTTGAAGTATAGGTTGTATTTGTCACATCTTTCCTGAATTGTGGGAAATTTCATAGCAGGCCTGTTGTGGATCTTGTTCTTTTCTGTGATTCTTTGCCTCAGGGAGTTTAAATAGACTTTCATCTTTTAAAAAAATTCCATAATATGCTTTCTCCATTATAGTCTTTGTGCTTCATTGTTTGAAATGCAGCATTATTTGCCCCAGTGATCAGCATTCTCTGATATAGAGGACATTTAGATACAACATTTGTGGAGTCTTTTTCCTCCTACCCTGTGTGCAGTTAATTCTTTTCCTACACAAAAAGGCTTTTCCTGTCATTCCTTTGTGAGACAGGCCTCAAATGTTGTGGCCTTCTCTCCCCTGAATTTCCTTGAACAGATTTTTACTTCTTCTTCACATATTTAGCAAAGCTGCGGAAGAGAAGGGTAGATAAGAGGAATGGAGATGAAGGATGGGATAAGGAAGGCAAGGTGTCTCATGTTTCAAGTAGAATGGAGTTGGATGAGGCCATGATATCAACACCACTTAGGTTTGAGAATGAGAGACTAAACTCTGTGAAGTCAAGTCAGTTTTTATTTCCCTGAAGAGACACTTTTAGGAATTGCATCTTGAGGAGTGTGGTTTCCCCTTCTTGATGTTAGGTAGCTGAGGCTTCACCTTAGGTGTAAAGGCTAGCATTGGAAAGCTCTGATGCTGGGAAGTGAGAAGGAGCTTTCTGAAAATGATACAGATGACAGCTGTATCGTCTCCCTGTCACATAGCAAAGTCCACCTAAATAGCTAGGTATTGATTGCTCAGTAGCTCTAGTTGAGGTTGGGAACTACACTGTGTCAGTGCAGTGTTGCAGTAGGGCAAATGGAAATGGGGAGTTGTTGTGAATAGTGAAGTTGTCTTGGGATATGGACAAAACTTTTCAGAAGGGATTGCTGCAAAATGTGTGTGAAGAGATTGCAAACAGACTGGTAAACTCTGTTTTTGCAAGTTTACTTTTACTTCATGTTAAGCAATAAGATTACAACTTACACTTCACAAGCCTGTGTTGCTTGATTTCTTGGCTGGATGAACCTGGTCACATAATTTTTCAACTTCCGGAAACTGCCAGTAGAATTCCTGCTACATAAAGATTGCTGTCATCTCTGCCACAAATAAGAGTAGTGGTAGACTGATAAATGGTAGGCTACTCTGCTTGGTAGGCTGATACCTCCATCATGTGGGGAAAATGCAAATTGCACGATCTTTACACACAATTTAGAGACTTTAGATTCATTGTATTGTGTGCAACTCAAACTCTATGGATAAAATCCTGTCAGTTATACTTTGTGAAAATGTGATTTTTCTTCAGAGTTCATACCCAAAAATGAAAGTTCAAATACAAGGGCAATATTAGAAGGTTGCCTTACATAAATGAGCACATGAAGCTACCTTATAAAACTTCATCTAGGATCAACATATCTGGAGCCTTGTGAAATTTTGGGTGACTTATGCAAAATCTGTTTATAGAAGTTTATTTTTTGTTTGAATATTGAGATTATTATTTTTAAAGTAATTAATTTGATAGTTTCTTGTGGTTTTCTGGTTTTGGTTTTTTTTTTTTTTTTCTCTCCAAGTATCAGGGAAGTGATTTGCTTCTCAGGTTTCAAATTGACAGGACAATCCTTTTTCATGTAAATTCTGTATGGTGTGGAAATACATGCTTTGTATTTTAAACATAACTGTTGCTTACTTGAGTTTTAATTTTAAGCAGTGAACTTTGAGCAGCACTTTGAGCTCTACTGGGCCATTGTCAGTAGAACTTGGGCATGATTTTTTTAATGTGTGATTGTCTCTTGCAAGGGATGGGGAAGATAAGGAAATAATTGTCTTCAGTATGTTCTCCAAAGTAGTTAAACCTATTACTGCCGCATTCCTTTTCTGTTTGTTTGTTTTCCCACTTGCTTTGATCAGTGGAATATTTTAAATATATTAGTATAGCTTGTTTAGATGTTAGTGCATGATAACTGTTGAAATAAAGTTGAGGCTTTTATTTTCAGACATATACCATTACTGCTGTCCTTTTTTGCCTAAATGTTTCTTAGTCTGGAGAGGGAATGAGCTGTGTGCAGTGAAGTTCATGGTTTGGGTGAGGCAAAGTTGATACTCTTTGGAGTAATTAAGCTTAGTTTGCTGGTGCATTACATCTCCATAGAGCTGTGCATTTATGCACTGGTAGCTCTTACAGTCCTGGAATGTGTCGGATCTCTTGTCCGTGTGCAGTATAGTGTACATACAGACGTGGAGTAAGTCTGATGGGAGGGAGGTAGGCTTTGCTTTGCTTGCAGCAAGGGCTGGCTGTGTCGCAGGGAGCTGCTGGGAACTAAGTGCAACCCTCTGCTGTCATTGCTCAGGCAAATGTGTGGTGTGAACAGCAGTAAGGGTGAGCACCACTTTTGCTGAATGAAAATGTTTTGAATTTTTAAGTTGTACCGGTGAAAGAAATAGTGTTAAAACAGAAGAGCCAGATAGCAGCAATAGGGACAATAGCTGCTGTAATGTAATTCTGAGTGTGAGGTTTTCTTTTATAAAATACTTAGAATCATAGAA
>VXBZ01003337.1:0-157224 GCA_013399135.1 Heliornis fulica
CCCCCTTTTCACCTGCTTCAGCTCCTAATGTAGTTCTCTTTTTTTGATTTCCTTCTTTCCTTCTTTGCTTCCTGTATTTCCTAGGTGCTGGGGTCCATCCTTTATGGAGTCTCCCTGTTTCAAGGGCTGTTCCAGCAAAACAGCTAGAATTCCTGAAGCTTCCTTACTGTTTTCTGCCATGTCTTCTCTTGCTTCTTTAAGTTGAGTATGTTTGGGCACACCCCCAGGAAAGCCTCTCGCATCACCTGGTGCCTGCAGAAGTTTTTTTATAATGTTTCTTGCAAGTCCCACTTGGCTGCATGCGAGCCTGTTGCCCCTGTGTCTCCCTCATTGCCTCACGTATGCAGATCTGGAAGTTGCCAGTAGGTGGTATAAAATATACAGACATTGCTTGCCAGGCTTTGCTTTCCATCCACTGAACATCTCTAATGCTATTTGCTGTAGATTTCCAGCAAGCATGTGGGGTTTTGAAGCCTGGTGTCTATGTAGGTTGCAGTTTGCTCTAATTACACAGAGGAAAATTCTGTCCACCGTGAGCACAGGTTACTTCAGAATTTTATTTTACTGTGGAATTCCTGAATGAAAGTGCTTTCAAAATATTCTAATCTGAATAATGCATTTAAAGATATGAAATATTTAGCTAATGCTTCAGGAAAATCAATCTTGTTGCAATGTGTTTCTTAGGATATTGTTGTCGAAAACACCATGCAATGTGTATGTTAAATTGTAACAGCAAGAGAAAATTCTGATGAAATTATGGAATTGCATGTGTCTCCTGACTTGCTCTGACAAGCTCCTTTTTTAGGAAAATTACCTATGTATCATGTTAAACTCCAGAGTTGTATGACCTTCTGAGTCACTTCTTGGTCATCAGTGCTCTGTGTTTATGCTCTAAATATTGCAAATACCACTTTCAGAATTGTTCCTTCACTATTTCAGCAAACTTTCCCTACTGCTTTTAGAACAGCATAAAACAGAAAGTGAGGTATTTGAAATTATGTGCTACGGGCAAGAGTTAAAATGATAAACATGCAGCATTTCTTTGGAAACTTCTTCCTGTACTTCGGAGAGAGGGGAAATTAGTCAAAATGCTAAATAGTAAATAGTTTTTTCACCACAAAAAATCCACAAATTATTTTATTGCTTTCTCATGAAGGAAAAAGCTACTGAGGAAGTTCATCCTACATAACATCTTTCAGTGAATCCTGAGGCACAGTATGAAATGTGGAACATCTATTATTAGACCATTGATTTTTCTTTTATTTAGATAAATTTTAAAAGTTAAATAGAACAGGGATGTAAAAAAAAAAAAAAAAGACACACCTAGCTTTATAGCTAAAGTATCTTAAATAACTGGAAAATAACCTGAGGCTCAAGAGGTTAGTAGCTGGTATATTCACAATGTCAAGCACAAGACATTTCCACCCACACATGCCTAATTAAAGGAGCAAGAAAAATAACTATAATGGGGAAATGTCCTGTAAAATTAATCTCTATGCTATAAATAAAGATGCACCGGAGGAAATCTGAGTCTTAATTTTCTGTGTAATGAGAAATAGATGGAACTACAGAAAGAGAATTTTGTCTTTACTATTTTGGGCAGCAATAAATTAGAAAGACATGACAGGGTGCTGTTGTTTATGAGGTTCAGCTGACAGTCATTTTCAGCTGTGCCACTTTGGGGAGAAGGCAGGTCCTTTGTTCCACTCATGGAAAGCAGTAATACAAGAATGACCTGTAATAGATGAGATGTTCTGCTTTAGAGCAGCTTGATTTCAGTATTCACCAGCTATTCGAATTTAATTCATGCTGATATGATGGCCCCAATGTGCAGAGTGAGATCCTTGATATGCAGCGTCACCAAACCAGAGAGCTCTGATTTTATCTAGTGAAAGTCTCCTTCATCTTATATCAGACACACTGTGTCGCTTTGATTTTAGCTAGTTGCTGTCATCACAAAGCAGCTCCTTTTTTCAGTGGCAGAATTCCCTAGGCACACCAAGCAAATTGGCTCACACAAACTTGCTTCGTGTGAGTTTAAGTGGATCAGTGCGGTACTGATGCCTCTGTTTTTCCAGCATATGAGACATGTTCCCAGTGATGAGCATCTTCTCTGTTCTGTTCTATAGCCATTTGTTAGTGTTTTGATTAGCTCAAGTCTTTCTCTAGACTAGAACACTAGTCCCTTAGCTATGCACAGCGCCTCTTGTGAGATTTTTTGACACTTAATTGACTCAAATAATGGATTTTTTCCCAGCAGCTCTCTAGCCTATCTAGTGCCTCAGACATCTGCTTTTTTTCCCTCCACAACTTAAGTCAAAGACACCAGTAAACATATACTATATGTATATAATGCTGTGGATGTTGGAATTTGACTTCATATATCTAATGTTTCCAGTATTTTGGACAAGAAGTTTTGCTGTAAGTTTGGGTTTTTTTTTAATCTGGATGGCACTGCTTAGCTGCTGAGTATGAACACACACTTCATTTACTTTTTCTAGTTCTACCAACAAGTCGATGTGCGCCCTATTACCTGAATGAGATGCTGCTTTGAGAAGGCACTTTATTTCAAGATGCTTTCCATCTCTATAGGACTTTTCCCAGTACAGCCTGATACTGACTACCTGCATAAAAAAGCTCACCATGTACATGTTCCTGTATTGCTGTATGGTGCTTGGCAGTCTCTCTAGTCTCTTTATCCCTGATAGTTTTTCCAAAGGTCTCAGCATAAAAGCAAGTCAATGTCCTTCATTGCAACCCAGAGATAACAGGACAGACATCTCCCTCTATCTCACTAAGGGGATATTGAACAGGGTATGTTGAAAAATGCTTGCATCAGCTCCTTCTGTGGCTTCCTGTTATTTATGGATATTCATTCCTGGTCATAATGTGTGGCACAATTTAGAATAAAAAAAATACAGGGTGGTGTGGATGAAATCTAGTAGCTTTTCACTGGTGCTAGGACCAGTATTTTGTAGTAACTGGGGAAGTAGAGCATGTTGTGTGAGGTCAGCGTCACAGATGATCAACATCTCCTGTCCTCAGAAAGCTGACGTGTAATGGGCACCTGGAGCATCTCTGAACTTCCTTTCCGAGACCAGGCAGGCCCAATAAAGTGAGAACCTCCTCTGTTTGTCGTGGCCACTGTCAAGAAGATCAGGTCTGCTAGTTGAGGATGAAAGAAGGCGATTTAAATAGACAAGGGTAATAGAGAACTGCCACACAACCCTTCCTTTATTGTGTGAGGAAAATGCAGATAAATAGATATGTCCTTGCAATCCCTGTATATGGAGCACTAAATAAAGCACATGAACACTGGAACACTGAAAATACTGTGCTGCTGCATCTATTTCATGCTAGAATTATTGCAAGGGAAAATGCCAATTTAATAATTGACTGTTTTCAGCTGTTTGCCCTTTATTGATGAATTGCATACGTGCAGTTTGGAGTTGTTTAGTGTAGTTACTCCTAAGCTCTCCCAAGTTTGTATTTGATTTCAGGACTAAGATCAAATGTCTTCATATAAATCAAATTTGCAGCCTGGCACATGAAGTTTTGCCTCAGTGTCATATGCTGTTAGAGCACAGCAAAGATCTTGAAGGGGAGGTGAGGGGGAAGGTGTGTTGCCAAGTATCGAACCACACACTTTAGATTTGGATTATTTGGAAAAAAACAGAGCACCAAGAAGCTCTTCTGGGTTCACTACAAAATTAAAAATACATCAGGTCTTCTCATGTAGCTGTTCACAACAGAATAGCGGTGTTTTACATAGCTATAGTGAATTGGCTACAATATGTTAAGAAACTCATTCCCATGACAACCGGAAGAAATTAATATCATCTTATTTCTGTCACCAGGCAAACTGAGGTCCAGGTCAAGTGTTCCTCACTGTCCCCGTTTTATGTTCATGCACCTCATAGTTAGCTCAGATTGCTTGCTAAAGTCATCCTTCCTTAAAGATCAAGGTGTTGCCAAATCAATATTAGATTATGTTCTCTGCTATTGCCTGAGCAGCTTTTTATATTTCTCAGAACTTACTAATGTGCTGTTGTACAGAGGTCATCCTTTTGCTGAACTGCTGAATAATCCATCAGGGTTCAGGGCTGAGTTCCTTCTCCTGAAGCAGAGAGCCAGAAGCAAAAGTCGCTTCTAGGGTACAGCTGAGAAGACCTTGTTCACTTTCATCACCTCAGCATCAATTGGAGAATATTCAGTGAAGAGCAGCAAAAGGGATTAAAGGGCTGAGGAGACTGATGGAGGTAGTAAAATAAAATAAGGAATAATATAAAAACATTTTTGAGGTTTTCTGATTAAAAATAAATGGAGGGGTTTTTATAAGATGCATGTTGCAATCCTGCTTCGCCTTGCCCTTTTTGCTTTGCCTGTCTGTGTATTTGCAGCACAGCTGATGCCTCCTGTGTCCTGTACCTCAGCTACAATTGTATCTCTGTCTCCAACTGAACACCATGATGTATGGTACCATATGGATCGCATAGGTATCTTGGGTGTTCATATAAAGTCTCAAGTCACAACTCGCTGTGCAAGAACCCTAATGGCAAAACAGGATCTCCCACCACATTTCACCTTGTGACATCCACCTCAACCTGCACACACCCTCAGCAAGTGCTGCTTTAGGACATCTGTGTGTATGTCTCAATGGAAATGAATTTCAGGTGCCCCAGGCTTCAAAAGGAAGGTCCTGGTTCTACACCAGGTATAGCATCTAGACCTTGCTGAATTTTATTTAGACAAATTAACCTTTCTGTTTTACACAATACATCCCGCACTCTGTACTTCTGGAATGCACTCATCTCATCTCATCTCATCTCATCTCATCTCATCTCATCTCATCTCATCTCATCTCATCTTCTGTCAACTCTGTTATGGGCCATTTCTCTTGTTCTCAAGGCTCATGCTTTGCAGTCAGCACTTCTTTGGGAGTGACTGTTTTCATGCTGTGAAATTCTCCGTCCTGTGAGGAAGGTTCCTCTACTGTCCTCTGCGCTTCAGGTATTTTTTCATGGTCTTTGACAACTGCTTCTTCACATGCTTTCCTTTGGCTTTCATCCTTCAAGGCATCTACATTTTCACATCCTTCTGTGCTTGCTTTCCTTGCAGCAGGCATTTCACTTCTCTCTGAACAGTCATCACGTACAATGCTCTCTTCAACTTGGTTTTGGCCCTGAATGCTCTTCTTCTGTCTTTAGTCACAGGACACAACTGGAGAAATCTCAGGTCTGAAGGTAGTATTCGTATGACTTCTTTTCAAGCGTGCCTGTATTTGAGAAACCAACAACCAAATCTGCTCTGGCATGGGCCTCCATCTCTCAGTCTCTGATCTCTCTCTGCAGGCTGCGGGTGCTGCCAGGGGCTTGCTCCAATGTAGGTCATGGATTCCTCTATATTCCACAGCTTCAGTATCTTCCTTAAAAATTACAATTGAATGTTGTTTCTGAAAAGAAATATGGGAGGTTGGTGAACTTTGGGACTCAGGAGCGCTTGATTTCGCATGTTCCTAGGCAGGGATCACTGTGGGACTGCTTCCCGAAGGCCCTGAGGACGTCTGCTTCCCAGGACAGCAGCTGGCTTGCAGGTGCCTCATAGTTTCTTACGAGTCCCTCTTGTTTTGCTGCTTCGAGGAGAAGGCATCTTGATGGTTCTTCCTTCTTGTCTTAGTAGCAGAGACAGAGACATGTCTGTAGGCTAGAGTATGAAGACGGGTTCAAGCTGCCACAGGGTTTACACAGAGGCCATCCCCAGGAAGCAGCTCCCACAGCATGTTGGACTTCTGCTGCCCTCATTTCATCAGGAGTTCGAGCAGAGCCACCACCAAGGACTGTGCTGTGTGGGGTTTCAAGCTCTGGAAGGGGATGTCCTTCTCAAGGAGGAATAGAAGACATTCCCTGAAAAAAAAAACCACCACAGACACACATTAGAACAAATCCCTAGTTGTGTTTTATTCAATCAATGAAAAACTATCTACAAACAAAATCAAGTTTGGTGACACAATCCTTTTTAATAGAGAAAGGTTCAACCATTTGAGTACCAGTCAGGCTCACAGTCTCAACGATAGTTTCAGATGCCAGAGCACTGCACTGGGTCAAGATGGTGTCTTTATGTGGTGGTGCACCTCTGGCACCATTAGTGTGGTTTCGGGTGCAGTATTTTTTTAGCTGTTGGTTATAAATAGCAGGCTTTGCATTTGTGTTATCGTTAAGTTTGTTGCATTGCTTGTCGAGGCCCTGGATTAACAGAGGAAACAGGTCAGTTGAAGCTCTCACCTGTCCAAGTCCTACCAACAGGCACTATGGTAAAGCTAAATTTATTTAAATGAGGTTCAGACAAGGAATTATTTTATATATTATGGACAGCTTTGGTGCTATAAACCATAAGAATGGGGGTTCATGCTAGTCATTCACAGGTCATGCTATTGTTATTTCCATTTCCCTGCTGCAGTGACTGCAGTATGGCTTAACGTACGTAGTTAGACAATTGTACAAACTTAGTCAAGTCTGCACCTGTGAGGCGTCACTAGGAGCACAATTAACTCTCAAGCCAACTTATACCTGCGGAAACCAACCAAGGTCGTTGGAATTGCCCAAAGCAAAGGGGGAAAAGATGCTGCTAATGATTGACAGAGATTGACTGGATTGTTTGAAAAAATGTGCTTCAGATTAAAATGTTATTTATCTAATTTGCTCTGAGGTAAGGAGAAATCTTTTGATGCTCCCACGCAGGGGCAGCACCAGAGGGTGCAATCACACCAGCTCACTCAATCCCATTGCTTGCTGAATGCACGTGAAACAGACAGCCAGGAAGATGGTGGGGAGGTAGAGAAGAAGATTGGAATGCTCCAGCCACAGTAACTCCTGCTCATTTAAAGTTGGACATAGCAGTGTCATGTCAAGGGGAAATGTCCTTTGACTGCACCAGGGCAGGTTCAGATTCGATGTTAGGAAGAAATTCTTTACCAAAAGAGTTGTTGGGATGTGGAACAGGCTACCCAGGGAGGTGGTTGAGTCACCATCCCTGGATGTATTTAACAGACAGATGAGGTGCTCAGGGATATGGTTTAGGAGAGGACATTGGACTCAATGATCTTAATGGTCTTTTCCAACCTAGTGATTCTGTGATTCTGTCATTTCCTCCCTTTGCAGAACTAGCTGAGATTCTGTGATTCTGTAGCTTTGCGCACCACTCGAAGCAGGGAGCAGCAGGGAGGACTCAGCCTGTGCTCCAGCTGGGTGTAGGAAAGACCTCCAGAATGGCACACGCTCCCACTGCTGCAGCTCCCCCACCATCCCCGCGATGTAACCCAGTGCAGGTTTCCTGTACACTGGGAGAAAGTCAGTTTGCATTTTGAAACAAAAAATTCTACATCTCTCACAAAGCCCAGCCTGCCTGGCCTTGCAGTCACTCCTGTCTGTTGCGCGTGGGGAGCTACCACTTCAGTGTAGACATCATGTCCCTGCACAGATTTCAGTATTGTACCCCTAGTGGTTTTTCATTCTCTTTGCAGGGTTACATCGTTGATGAACATGCAGCCATGCAAGCCCGATGGGAAGAGGCATCCAGAGAAACAATTAAGAAAACAACCAAGCCATGCCCCAACTGCAATATTCCAGTGGAAAAAAACGGTAAATTTATTAGATATCTCATAATTAACTGTCTTTTAAAATTAATTTTACAATATAAATATATGAATTTGCATGTGCACACTATTATTCCAAGAGAGGACACAGAGCTTGAATCTTCCCTCCATCACTTTATCTAAATGATCCTGAAAGCACTAAATCTAAATCTCTTCAGATCTGGTGCTGCTAACTAAGTCTCTTTAAATGCCCTACTATTTTACACATAGGGAAAATGAGACACAGAGAGACATTGGATGTAGCGTTCCTATGACTGAATGTCCAGCTAAGTTGTCTAGGTTTTCCATTACCAGGGAAAAAAGTCAGACATATGTAGGGCAAAACTCATCTCACCATGAAGCAGAACATGTTTCTAATGTGAGCCAGAAGAATCACACCTAAAAGTGGGGTGTGGAGAATTGCTCCTGCTGTAAATGTCTACTCGATATGTAGATAAATTTGGGTGAGACCAATCTCTACCTAGTGACATGCCCATGAGCAAGTCACAGGAAGAAACATGTTTACCACGTAGGAAGAAAAGTAATCTGACAGTGGGGTGGTAAATAGGCTATACCCCATAGGTTCATGCTGTTCCAAGATTTAATTGTATTTATGTTAATTAATCAAAATATATTAAAATATTGCTGAAATATTATACAAATATTAAGTAAAAAGGATAGTTCTCGGTTTTGTGGCATCTGTTGTTCAAATGGGTTGCTGAAAATGACAAATATATGAGACTGTAAACTGCAAGGAAAGAAAATTCGAGCAGTGATACCACAGAAATATTAAGGAAGAAACAGGACATAATCCCGAAATCTGGGGTTTCATGAAAGAAAATAAGGTAGTTGGCAGATGGAAAGTGGGAGATTTCTTCAAGCACAAAAAGCAGAAGGAAAGAAAGCATGAATTCAAGAGTGGAAGGTAAGATGAGATTTGGCAAAGTATAGAGCACAAGGTGGGTGATAACAGAGGGGTAGGTCAAAAAACTTATTTGCAGACATGTAAAACAGGCTGGAAAACAGAAGTTTGAACTGGATTAGAAGTAGACAAATAATAATCACGACTGTTGATACTTAACAGTTTGTGCATAGCCAAGTAAAATAAACAACCTTCTGGTCAGGCTAGAAGCAGTGCTAGGACCTTTACTTTCTCTTAGACTTTGCTACAAAACACTTACTGTTAAATTACAGGCAGTTGTTGCTTGTCACAAACAGGATGTCCTAATCTGACACAACTCCCACTAATGTTTAGGGAAGTTGCTTGTAAAAATTCCCCAAGTGTCAAAAAGGAAATATAGCCAATTCACATTTTTATCTGTGAAACATTTATTGAAAATGGCTAATAAGCAAGAGAAGATCTTTCCTTGCTCATAGCCAGACCCATGCCAGAACAGCGCCTTGTAACGCAAAACCCCAAAACCGTGGCAGCAGGCTAGAAATGTTCCATCATCCTTACGATGACATCAGCATCGTCCGATTGGGCTGCCATTAAGAGGGACCTCAACAAGCTGGGAAATGGTCTGAGAGAAACCTTATGAACTGCCACGAAGGGACACGCACCCGTTTATTGGTGGCCAGTCTGATAGAAAGGAGCTGGGTGTCCTGGGTGGGACGTGAGCCAGCAGTGTGCCTTTGCAGCGTTAGGGAAAGAATCACCAGCAGGTCAAGGGAGGTGCTCCTTCCCCTCTGCTCAGCACTGGTGAGACACATCTGGAGTGGTGGCTGCAGTTCTGGACTTGCCTGTACAAGAGAGACCTGGACTGGAGCAAGTCTTGTGAATGGATACAAAGATGATAAAAGGACTGCATAAAAAAATATGTGTTCAGTTTTGGGCCCCTCACTTCAAGAAGGATGTTGAGGTTCTGGAGCGTGTCCAGAGAAGGGCAACGAGGATGGTGAAGGGTCTGGAGAACAGGCCCTACGAAGAGCGGCTGAGGGAGCTGGGGTTGTTTAGTTTGGAAAAGAGAAGACTGAGGGGAGACCTTATTGCTCTCTACAACTACCTGAAAGGAGGTTGCAGTGAGGTGGGGGTTGGTCTCTTCTCCCCAGTAACAGTAGACAGAACTTGAGGTAATGGCCTCAAGCTGCGCCAGGGAAAATTTAGGTTGGATATTAGAAAGAACTTCTTTACTGAGAGAGTCATCAAGCACTGGAACAGTCTACCCAGGGA
The DNA here is from genome assembly GCA_013399135.1 of Heliornis fulica. Taxonomy (NCBI): domain Eukaryota; kingdom Metazoa; phylum Chordata; class Aves; order Gruiformes; family Heliornithidae; genus Heliornis; species Heliornis fulica. The sequence goes on from VXBZ01003337.1 coordinate 9,804, forward strand.
GGTGGTTGAGTCCCCATCTCTTGAGGCGTTTAAAAGACGGGTAGATGCAGTGCTTGAGGATATGGTCTAAGGGTAGACTTGGTAGCGGTGGGTTAATAGTTGGACCAGATGATCTTAGGGGTCATTTCCAGCCTTAAAATTCTATGATTCTATGATTCTATGAATACCTGATTGAGGGAGTAAAGAAGATAAAGCCAAAGTCTTAGTGGTGCCCACTGAAAGGACGGAAGTCAGTGGGCACAAACTGAAGCACAGGAAATTCTATTTAAATATAATTAATTTTATTGTGTGAGCACTTGAAGACTGGGACAGGTAGCTCAGAAAGAGCTTCCGTTTTAGGACTCTTGCAGAACGCAACTACACACATCTGTGAGTACCCTACTTTAGTTGACCCTTCTGTGAGCAATGGAATGTAGACTGAATGATCCCTAGAAGTACCTTCCCACCTCAGTGATTCTACGAATTAAGGCTTGGACCTGAGAAAGTGCAGTGCTTGCTTTCTTCTCTGGTCACGGGTACTGCATGTGCCAGCTTCTAGTCTGGCATTTGTAAGCTGAAAAACCACTTTGCCTCAATACATCTGGTGCCGAGAGACAGACAGCTGTGCACCGAACAACTGCCAGCAGTCCTCATCTGTGAGGTGTACACTGACTGCACACCAGAGAATGCACACAACACCTTCCCTCTCCAAGTGTCTTTGTGGTCTCTTACAAGGGACAGTGGCAATGTGGACAACTTTTCTGTAATAATCTACATTTCTCTGTGTCAGTAACAATTCCACAGTAGCCTGTATAGCTACAGGCATTGTAGAATACTTCTTTTCTGTAATACCCAAAGTGGAAGAGTGAAACACTTTCCCACAGCTCAGTTCCCAGTCTGAGTGAGTTTAAGCACACATCCCGTGTCTCTCAGAGGACTGCTGGCCTTACAAAGCTGCTGGCCGTGTTGCTTCAGGCACTCTCACTCTGACTGCTGATCTCAGCTACCACATAGCAGAGAATAAGATGGTCTGTGTAGCTCGGTGGTGAGAGCACGCATTTGACAGGAGGGGCCTGACGGGGTTTGTCCTGCACCAGGACTGAGACGTGGTTTGCTCAGCGACGCTTTGATAAAAATCGATAAGAGAGGATTGGGTCTAAACTTTAGGTGTAACATAGAGGCTGGCCATTGGCATGCTTACATTTAAATAAGATAACAATGTCTGGCAAGTGTTACGCAGGGGTATAGCTGACAAATAGACCTTGCTACCACAGCTGCTGTTCTCTCGCTCTCAGATGAAGCAGACTTGCCTGATTTAATAAACATTGCTTTTACCTTCTGAGAACCATTTTGTAGTGGCATTTATAAAAAAGGCAGCGTGCGGGTAGCAGGTCGTACAGAAGGGAACACACCCTGCCTGTACCTCCTATCACCACCTGGAGTCAAACCCAGATGACATTTCAGCACGTCTTCATACTGCCTGCTCTTCTTTTTGTGTGAGTTATACAAGAGGGCTCTTTGTGTGGCGTGCAACATAGCTTCCGTTTGAAGTGTATTTCTGTAGTGACCTTTGGCAGTGCTGATGTCTTATATGTTACAAATTAAACATGTGATCAAGGCTGTGAGCAGAGAGATTAAAGCTGATCTCAAAGTACAGGCAAGCCAGAAACCCAACACACAGGAAACACTGTTGTGATCAAAAGGCTACGTCGTATAGTAAGAAGGTCAAATCAACTTTAATTACTAATGTCATTTGGATATAATCAGCAGTCAGCCACCAAAGCCTGGATCTTCTGATTTAGTCTCTTTGTAAATCTCAGGTTTTGAATTCAGATTTTGAAGAATTCAGTTTTGTTCATCTTCTGGCTTACAGCTGGACTAGTGTAGGGTGCCCTTGACCAGACACCTCTGAGACGGCTTTGAGAGGCCACAGACTGTCTTTTCCTTACCCTTGGCATGGCCTCTTCTGATTTCCTCATACTCCTGCAGTCCCTGAAATGAGACCAGCACATTCTACCCCAGCAAGAGAGTGGGTAGCAGGTTTTAGAAAGATCAGGAAAAATATTCTTCAGATTTGTACTTCTCTTTTGTTAAATATTCTACTTAGTAAAGGAACGCCTTAAAAAGTTGATTTTAACTCTGTTAATTGTGGATTAACATCTCTGTTTACCAAGTACCAGAGCTGTTCTGTTGCTCTTTTGCAGGTGGCTGCATGCACATGAAATGTCCTCGCCCTCAGTGCAGATTTGAGTGGTGCTGGAACTGTGGCCTGGAGTGGAACAGAACCTGCATGGGAGATCACTGGTTTGATTAGTGGTGCTGGGGCCAGCCCACGTTCCTGCTCAAGCTTGTTTTAATCAGGGCCAAATTCTGATCTCCTTGCTTAAACAAAAGCCCCTGTGGTTTCAGGAATACGGAGTTTAGACGTTGGCCCAGTTTGTTGATTTTTGCTTTCTGGCATATGCAAGAAATCATACCACTATACACACTGAAGTTACGCCAAGTGTTTTAAATACACTAAGTAAAAAAAAAAAAGTAATAGTTTTAATGGATAAACTTGCTCATCATGGTGCAAAGAGGGGTAAACTGCATACTTCTGAATCTCTGTGATCTGTCAGCACAGACAGCAGATAGGTTTACTGTGAGGAATTTGCTTGACATTCATATTCAGAAAGCCATAACTCTGTGAGAGAAAGCAGCCTGCATACGTGTGTGAGTGTATGTGAGCATCAAGGGCGGTGGAGAATCTTCCCTACATCAGCTGTTTCTCCTCTGACCACTCCTTTGCTCGTTTGGCACAATTTTTTATTTTGAGGCAGTATTTCTTAACAAAAATATCCAGTTGCTAAAAGCAGTGGAGCATTCATCTGTCTCAGCTGGAAGTCAGAGGAAACAAAGGGACAAAGACATGAGGCACCAAAAAAATAAGAGACTGAACTGGTAGACTGGTCTCACAGGCTTCATTTTTCGTCAGAGGGAAGACTGTGGCTTTTCAGTGTTTTCTCAGGGTTCCTTCCTAACAGGCTTTTTGTAGGGGGTCTTGCTTTCAAACCAATTTCTCACAGAAATGTAGAATCATTGAATTGCAGAATGGTTTGGGTTGGGCTTTGTGCCACATCTGTGCTTGTGTATTTGTAACATACCACTCAGACCTGCCTACACGCTAATTAGAGAGTTACTGTTGCTGTTGAAAGATGAGCTTAGAATGCAGTTTCAGATCTAACCCTGACAGCTGTTGCAGCGGTGGCTGGATGCAATTAACTGTGTGCAAGCTACACTCTGTTTTTTTCTTGTGCTTTTGAGCAAGAGCAGATTTTGGGACATGGCAAAGGGAGGCAGAATGAGACTTCTTGGGGGGTTTCGACATCATCGTTCTCCCGAATTGAATTAGAATACGGGTATGTTTCTTAAAATGCATTCACAGTTCAAACAACCTGAGGCAGAGCAACATCTTTCATTTTAGAACATTAACACAGTAAATAAAACCAGCATTTCTGAGCCTGAACAGTGTCACAGTTTGGTGAGCTTTACATTGCTGTCTTGTTCCGAAGTGAAGTGGGTAATGTCCACATCCAACATGCCATGTAAGGATTTGCACAATTCAGTTTTGGAAAAAAAAAAACGCACAATAAATAAAGTGGTTAGAATTTTAAGATATGTTTCTTTTTTTTTTTTTCATTTAACTCCAAAGTAAGTGAGTAGAAAGATGTTGGGCGGGTCCTGCATTTCCTTGACGGATTCAGACCCCCAGCTTGCCCCTTGAGTTAAACATTCTGCTAGCACACAAAAGAATCCAGAGCCATGGACTTCTTTTATCAAGCTTGAATTTTTCTGTATTTTCTGTGGTAGAGTCCTCAGAGTATGGATGTGCCTCAGATCAGTCAGCAAAGATCAAGAAGCTTAAGGTATAAAGAAATCCCAGACTCTCTACAAAAATGTCCAGTTGCTAATCTGTCTCAGCAGGAAGTGACATTAAAAGTCTGAGGAAACAAAGAGATGAAGGCACAAAAATGAGGGATTGGACCAGTAGAATTGAGGAAATGAGATAAAGGAAGTGGCAATGAGAAGACAATGGCCATTTCTTAAAGGCCATTTTCCTTTTTGGCACTGGTGAACTGAAATGTATACATACATTAACATGTAGGGGTGCAGCAGAACGATGCAGTGTAAGCTCATTTAAGCTCTGATTATTTCATGATTTGGTTTCCTATACCTGGGTCTGCTTATTTTAAAGCAGAGCTTTGTTTTTACATGGCTTGTGGCCAACAGGCATGGGGGAAAAGTCATAAGGGTTAACTTTACTTTGACAGTGTGTTGTACAGAGCTCATCACTGTACGTCGTACAGCAAACTTTTGGAATAAAAGAAGTCTGAATCTCGTTCCCATATTTTAGTGTCTTTCTCATAAAGAACAACCTGTTCAGTGTAAGGCAATTTCACGGAGCTAGAGCCTGCCCTAGCAAGTTAATGTTTTAATTGTCACGTAGAAACATGTAATTTACGCCCCAGGATCAAGGTCCATTGAAGTCAATGGACTACAGATCAGCTCCCATGTTTCTTTCTGTCTTGGGCAGGGCATGGCAGGCATGAGTCATCGGGCTAGAACAGAAACATCTCTTTCTTGGGAAGAGCTCTTCAGAGGATGGGGTTATGAGCATTCGTCTAAGACATAAGCAAGGGCAGGAAAGGAGAGGGAAGGACGGAGTTTCAGCATGGACTCAAGATGACCCACTTTTAGAGACTGACTTTATGTAGGCTCTTGACACTTAGGGTTCCTTCATACAGTCCAGATTTTCACCCTGCTAAAAGAAAGTGTCTCCTGCAGGTTTTAATAGACTGTGTCCTGATCTTCTCTGTGTTAATACAGATAACGTCTGCGTGCATCCATGCACAAAGTTTGAGACAGTACATACTGCAAACCTGATTTCTGTTTACAGAGAGATTCTCACAGTTTTCAACATTTAAAGGACATGAAAGAACAGCTTTAGTGCTATGTTGACACTGTAAGAATAGTGGAATTTCTATAGAGATATGTGAACTGGACCTAAAATTTCCTACACTGGTATTCTTTGCGTGGAAAATGCCTTCTTTAAAAAAAAATTAAGGAAAATTATATTGCAATTTGAAACAAAGCGGATCAGAACAACACAAGTCTTTGGTGTCTGTTCAGACTGTTCCTCTTATTTCAGTTCTGAATTCCTCTCACACAACTTTCATTGCTTAGTTGGTAGCCTCAGAGACTGGTGCAGAGACCTGTTGTGCATGTGTGTGGTGGGGCCTGCAGAGTTTTAAATACAGTTGGTCATCGCTAGAGGCAAGATGGCAACATCCCTACCAGAAACAGGATACAGAGCTCCCATATACTCTTGGCTCTGTTGGCACGGAGAGGGGAATCTTCCTTTTTTCTAAAGGATATGAACTGGCATTGCTTGCTGCTGTCCAGGAATCCTGGCAAACACTCCCTCTGTGCCAGCACAGGCGTCTCTCCAAGGGGTCCTGGGTAGCCAAAGGGATAATGAAGAGAAACAGGGCTTTTGTGATGCAGAGTTTTCAAGAGCTTGGGAGTTTCTGTTTTTCTACTAGCAAGACACTCTGGAAATGCTATATGTTCTAAGAAGATAGATGTATTACAGTGATATAACTCCAAAAAAGAAGTCTGTGTGGTTTTACATCTAGATTTGCCTTTGTTAATTGAATTCTTTTTACCTCAAACCTTCTTCATCTGTCAGATTAAAACAATTACGGACTTGTTCTTGGTACTGCAAGCTGGGCTCCTTTGGTGTGTGTTAAGTGGATAAAGTACAGGATGTATGCTGAAATATTCAATAGTAATTATCTCTAATAATTCAGCTCTATAACAACAACAAAAATCTCTAATATTTAATTCCAGCTGGCAGTGAAATCTGAATACTGAGTAGATTAAGAAGAAAATATATAACAGCTTGGCTCCCTCAGGAAAAAAGCATATCTCAAAGCTTAGCATAAATAATATTTTGGGAGCTGTGACTTTGACTAAAACATCATTTATGTGTCTGCCTTATCTCGTCACAAACTGCAAGCCTAATAATTTCATTTAAAAATACAGACTTTAAAAACACTTTGGTAAATGGCACTCTAGAAGAAACTTTTCAGAACGGTTGTGAAAGGAAAGTCTCACTCTGAAAGGACAGCAAGCAGTGGGGTTTGCTTTCTGTTACGAATAGTAAGGCACCATCTTTAGTGCAAACCAGTATGGTAGCAAAGCTCTTTGTCCACACATCTTGTAGAACATGTAAAAGGAAGCAAAATTTGCATTTGTGGAGAGGAACCTGAGGCACGTGGAGTGGAGATTCTGCTGCCCTGGAAGACTGGGAAGACTTAGCCCTTTGTGCCAAACTCCCTCACACTTTGAGGTAACAGCAAGAACAACTGCTGTGGTCCTTGTATTCACTGTGCTGCTCAAACCGCTACACAACCAAATCAGGGGGTGCAGTAAGCACACTATCAACTCTGAAGATTGGTTATCCCCTTGATGACGATTTATCTGATTCAGTGTTTTACTGGTATGGTGGTGGCTGATCCTGAGAAACCCTACATAGAGAGATGAAGTATAGTTCTTATCAGCTAGATATTGTTCCCAGGAAACAAAATTTTCATCTTTCCTTCCACTCCCCTTCAAATCCTGAAGAAGAATGGACCAGCCCAAAGCTGCCTGAAGAGGTAAACCCCATCTAACTGTTCCTGACGGGTACTTCAGAAACTTCACCCAGATGTATCATCAGCATTGACAGTGATTTAGAAAAAAAGAGACAAATGTACTACTTTACTTTGTATCTGACTTGATTACAGATTATAAGGAAATATTTCTATCTCTAATTAGCAAATTTAGAACAGCACCTCTCTCTTTTTTTATTCAAATGTATTTGTCTACTGATTCCTGTTACATTTATTTCTGTATGTGTTCGCCTGTGTGGTTCCCATTGTGCATCACCCACCGATTTCCAGCTGTGGCTCCTCTTTGGATAGTTAATGCTCCAGCAGTTTTCAACTGGAACTAGGAACTACTAGAGCAAATGCGCTGCATACACCCTCCTCATGTATTACCTCCTGGATAATAAGCATGTGCAGACCAGAAAAAGTGTAAATGGCTTTAAGCAAGTAGCAAGCTAAGCAAGTTTACAAGAAGCTCATTTAATCATATGGACAATCATATTTAATCTAGTGATTTCTGTATCTGCAGGGATTTTCTTTGGTAGAAAGCAGGTCGTATGCCATTTTGGTTTTCTTCATTATTATTAATAGTGCTTTTCTTCTTTGCTTTTAATTTGTTTTTCTTGTCTGTGACTCCACTTTTCTGAATAATGGAGTAATGGTTGTATGCCAGTAGATAAAATATGCAGCAAGACATCACCTGTTACATTACGTTTTGGCTTTTATCCCTAGAAAGCTTGAGGAATCCACATAATCCATGTAGGCAGGGAAGTGTTTTTAGCTGTATTTTACAGTCAGGAAATTCAGTCCAGCGAGCACAACCTGACTACATGGATGCATTGGCTCAAATGCACATCAGTAAGTTTGAAGTTCAATGTCCAGAGGACATTAGGAACACAAAAAATAAATAAAAAAAGAAAAGTGGGATTTTTGGTGGCCTAAAGAACAGTGACCTAACCTGACTTCCTTTGCAACCACTGGGAATTTTACTGCTGGCTTCACTGGGAGAAGGCTAATTTAGAGACTTTGAAAACACCATTTAGTTTGACTTTTTAGCAGTACATAGGAGATCTCTGGGAGAACTTGATGTCCCTGTTTCTTCTTTGTCTCTTTGTTAGTTGAATATTTCATCTACAGAACATATTCATTCCCACTCTCGTTCCAGCGCAAGCTACACTCCACCAAGTGCTGATGTCAGAGTTGTTTTAAAGCCTCTAGTTAAGTACAGCTGAAGCAGCACACTGCATACTCGTTCTGACTTGGAACATGACTGTATCCTCTGCCTCATAAACAGTAATCTCGACTGTCTGCCAACGTCATCTGCTGGTTACCAGACCAAAAACTGGTTGCATGAAGACCTTAAATAATGTTCAAAGGATAGTGCTAAAATGAAAAGCAGAGATCAATGGAACGAAACAGTATTCAGACACTACTTCTGTTGGGGCCAATATAATGTTTTCCTTGGAATGGAGTGCTCCTGAATAGGCCCAGCCAACTGAGTTTATTTATGCCTGGAAGCTAAACCTGGAAAACCCTGCACTGGTCTTTTCCAAAGGAGAGGTCACGACATGGTAAAATGGTCTGAAAAATTTCTAAAGAATAGATGAAATCCAGGTGCTCAGTGATACAACAAATGTGAGATTTGCTTTTTTTTCCGTTTAATCTGCTCCTTAAAGGTGAAAATGACTGTGATATTTACATTAATGAAGCTGAAATCAATTCTGATTCGAGCTTGTACGCTTTAGTGGTGATGTAACTGAATCTAACACTATACCAAAATGTTACTCAGGCTTTGCTTAGCAAATATTAAGGTGCTTATTAGCTGAGTTGCAGTCACTCAGGTCCTTGTTTTATTTCAGAAGTACAATGATCAAGGCTATTCCTATTGCCTCATTCTGTTGGATTTTGCAGAAAGCAAACATAGGCTTCAAACCAGTGCTAGCAATAAGCTCCTGTACAGTAGGATATATTCTCCTGAACTAGCAGTCTTCTCATGTGCCATTTACTGTGCACAAGTTGAAAACAATCAGTGGCATTTCATTTATAGTCCTCTTTATTGTGTGGGCTTTGGCATAGAACTGAATAAATGAAAATATAAATCCAAGTCTACACAAGAGAAAGCCTATTTTTCTTGCTGTTCCAGTACAACTGTACCACAGACCTACCAAATCAGTATTCCAGCTAGGTAGACCATTGCAGTGTATAAAACTAAGCTGTAGATCAGCAAATTTACATATATATGTATGCAATTATATTGCACTATTTTCTTTAAGACTTAGGCTAGTCTAGAGAATTTTTAAGCCCCTTCCCTCCTCAGGGAGGCCCATTCCAGTAGATCCCTGTGATGAGTGATGGCTGTGGCAGTCCAACTGCTTGCACATCAACTCTGTCATCATCTGAGTGAGGTGAAGTACAGATTGCTCTCATACTGGAGTTTCATTCTTGTAAACACTAGGCACACACTCAGGAACCCAAAAATGCCAGGCTGTGTAAGGTCACCGTCTTTCAGTGTCTAAGCAAGGGTAGAGGTAGTGAACATATATAAAAGAGAAGTTGAAACTTTCTCTCTGATTCTGGATGCTGAGCAGAGATTAAAAAAAATATTTTAAAAAAGTGGAAAAACCTGGCCCTGAGAGACTTTAAATCTGTAAGTTAGTTTCTTCAAAGCCAAAAAAAATCCTGTGACCCAGAGCCCTTTGTATTCAGTACACCCAGTGTCATTTTTCTGTTATGTTTCCAGGAAGCAATGTACATGTCACACTATTATGCTAGTTGTGTAATTTAAACATTTGTATGTTTACGCCTTAGCAAAGCTTTAGCTAAGTCTCAAATGATGTACACTTAGTGTTATGCAGCACTGTTTGAACCAAAGAAAAAAATGCTGTTTCTTATTGCCTTCACCCCGCTATGGAAGAGTGCTATTTTTACAAGCCATAGGCCTTAACAGATAAGATGATATACTTATGAGGTCCTTTCATATATGTTCCTACAGCATTGTCTTGGCCAAGTCCCAAATAAAAATTCCAACTGTGGGAACTATCCAATCAATTATTTAATAGCTTGAAGGAAGAGATGGATATCTAAAAGCTTTTCTTATTGATGCAGTCATTGTCTCAGATCTGGTAGCTTCCTTTGCTAAGCAGTGGCATCACCAGACAGATCTCCACATGAAAAAGTTTTCTTTATACTTAACACCACCTAATTTCTTCCCTTTTCATGATACTGAAGTCTCGGGAGTAGAAAGGACTTGTTGGTTTGTTGTGCCCAGCCAACCATCACAGCCACCGTGTGCGTCTGTAGTGCTGTGGCAAGCAAATTTTAAGTCCAATTTGCTTTCATGGCAAGGTAATTCTGGAACATGCCAAAGGGGGGTGGGGTGCCCAGAGCAGTTGTGGAGTCTCCTTTTCTGGAAATATTCGAGACCCATCTGGACGCCTACCTATGCAACCTGCTCCAGGGAACCTGCTTTGGCAGGGGGGTTGGACTCGATGATCTCTCGAGGTCCCTTCCAACCACTACAATTATGTGATTCTGTGCATCTGTGAACCTGATTCCAGCTGCTAGCAATGAGAAACCTTTTAATTCCAAGGTATTAATGGCCATTTTATAATTATTTATTATTATATCAATATCATGCATAAGCCTAAGGTTGCCTTTTTCCTGTTCATGTTTGTTGTTCCCTTTGTTCCCTAGTTGGACAGAGTAGACAGCAATTATATTTCCACTCCAGTTTTTTTATTAGGCTTCATAGGGCAAACAAACATTTGGACCAACACTTCTCTAAACAGCCTGGAATCATGCTTTTTTTCAATTTTATTTTCCATTTTTCAAGTGCAGGTGATGGACTTTTGCATATGATGGCAGGAATGGTTGTACCACTGTCTTCTGCGTCATTCATCCCTTCAAGTCTCCACTGGAAACACTTCTGACACATACCAGATCACAACATGTTGTTCACAGACACAAGCTGGAAATTTATAATCAGGAAGCTGGCAAGCTGGCAGTTCATAATCAGGACCTCACCCAAAGCTGTGTCCACCTTGTTTCAAAATGATGGATGCATCTCCAGTTTGTGAGATGTCAACACTTTCTAACTTTGTCTCAGTTTCTGCATTAGTACATTACTAGCTGGCTGTTGCTGCATATCTCAGGATACAAGCAAGTTACTGCAAAGTCAGTCAGGAACATCCTTTGATAATCACCCCTGTACACATCTGTATTGCTATAATTTTTTTCCAGGTGCTGAAAGAGCATTTTTCTACTTCTTTACAGTACCATAAATGTGCTCTGTTCAGTGAATCTGGGAGTTTGATAGGTTTGGTAACTAATTTAATGATTTGCCAAATGTGTTTCAGTTCTTTATCCTCAAGGTTCATTGATACTGCTATTGGTAGGCCTCATGTAGATGTTGATGAACACAGTGGGTTGACCCTGGCCAGCAACTAAGTACCCATCTGAACACTCGCTCACTCCCACACCCAACAAGGTGGGGAGAGACTAGGAAGAGTAAAAGCAAAAAAAACCCAAAACTCTTGAGATAAAGACAGAAAGGGAAAACAAATAGTGATGCAGAACACACACTCTTGGCCTCTCACAAGCAGACAGATTTGCAGACAGTCTGAGCAATGGCTACTTTAGAAAGAGAGCCTCCCAGGTTTTGTTGCTGAGCACACTGTTATTGGACATGGCATATTGCCTTGGTCAATTTGGGTCAGATGCTCCCAGCCTTTTGTCCACCCCCAACCTACTCACTGGGTGCCCAGAGTAGGAAAAGCAGAAGGCCTTGATGCCATGCAAGCACTGCTCAGCAACAGATAAAACATTGGAGTGTTGTCAGCACTGTTTTAGTCACAGATTCAAACCCCAGCACTATACAGGCTGTTATGAAGAAAATCAAGTCTGTACCAGCCAGACCCAGTACAAAGAGGTTGCTATAAACTAGCTGGCACGGGGTCACAGCAGCATGAATTACCTCTTACCTTGGCATCCCAGAGTGATCTGATACCTAGCAAGGGGTGAACTAGTGGTGGGGTTTTTTCTCAGTGCGAGTATCAACAGGTTTTCTGTACTTGACTGGCAGCCTATTCTTATGCATTTAGTGTCTTTGAGATCATTGTGGCTTGGCAAAATCTCGTTGAAATTGGCTAACACTGAAAAGCTGCTGTGGGAGGACTGACAGACAGCTGCACTGACAGACATACGTAGGCAGCAAGGAAGCTAGGTTAAAACCCAGATAGCTATATTAAATTCTCAGCAAGCTACCAGTGAGTGTGGAGTAAAGTCAGAGATGATGCTAAGGAGGCCTCATTTCACAGAATCACAATCACAGAAGTGTCTGGGTTGGAAAGGACCCCCAAGGATCATCGAGTTCCAACCCCCTTGCCACAGGCAGGGCCACCAACCACCAGGGCTGGATCAGACAAGGTTGCCCAGAGCCCCATCCAACCTGTCCTTGAACACCTCCAGGCTTGGGGCACCCAGCACCTCTCTGGACCGCCTGTTCCAGCACCTCACCATTCTTTCTTTGAAGAACTTCCCCTGATATCCAATCTAAACCTCCCCTCCTCTGGCTTAAATCCATTCCTCTTTGTCCTACCACTATCTACCCTTGTAAAATCTGATTCCCCTCCTGTCTAAACACTCCCTTTAAGTACTGCAAGGCTGCAATGAGGTCCCCCTGCAGCTTTCTCCAGGCTGAACAAGCCCAGCTCACTCAGCCTCTCCCCATAGGGGAGTTGCTCCAGCCCCTGATCATCTTTGTGGCCTCCTCTGAACCCCCTCCAACAGCTCCACATCTTTCTTGCATTTAGGGGCCCCAGATCTGGACACAGTGCTCCAGATGGGGTCTCACGAGGGCAGAGGAGAGAGGGACAATCACCTCCCTGTCCCTGCTGGCCACCCCTCTTCTGATGGAGCCCAGGATATCACAAAGCATTAAGCATTTACTAGTCTAGGCTTAATTCCTACTTTAAACTGAGATCAGAAGTTCCCCATTAAGTTGAGGGGAAAAGTATTGCATGGATTTGGATGGGTGGCTGTGATAAATGGTTCTATTATTTGATATTTTACATTTAATAGCAAAACACACCCCAAATAAGCACTAATAGGTGCTTTTCCTTCAGTTTTAGCTTCTTACTGTCTTAAATAAACAAAGCAGCAAGCCCCTAGCAATTGCACCAAGGACTGAGTCTTGAAGAGTGAGCAGTAGTAGAGAATTTCAGATTGAAAGCTGAATGTTTTCTAGGGTTACATGGAAGACCTTTGTATGGAAGCGTTATTGGAACAGCCTTACTATGAAGAGAAGTATTAGGCATGCTTTTCCCTTCTGCTGTTGCAATCTCTCATATCCTGGCTCTGTAGTTTCCATTGACTACAACAGTAGCAGTTATATCTAAGGGATGATTTTTAGACCCTGTACACACAAATGACTGTGTTGTTATCAAATGTCCTGTATTATAGCACAAAGGAAGTTGTTATGCAGGATGATAAACTAGTTTCATCCTCTTTCCTCTTTTGCTGCTTCTGCCAGCCAGGAGTGCTGTGCATTATGACAGAGAGGCTGTGTATGAGGATTTATGCATTTGCAGAAAATAATTTTGACTTCACGACACATCCCTCTCTTGTGACAATCCAGATTCCTCTATGGACTTGGTATCAAGTTCATTCTACATCTCTCTGGTGAGAACCTAACTCATCCCAGATGATGATTATCACATTCTCACATACCTTTCAGGGGCGGGGGTGGGGGAGAGGGGAAGAATTTACAAGAAGCACAAATACACTCACAGTAAATCAGGCCTGAATCCTACTTTCTTTTTCTGAAGAACAGCACCAGTAATCATGAAGGGACTTACTCACTGCTTACGGTAAAGATGGCAGGATCAGACTCATGCCCCTGGCCTCACTTCACAGGCAAGTTGTGAAAATAACTGTCACAGTCAACACAATTAGAAATGCCCGTGAGGGCTGAAACAACATGCAGTGAATATTAGCTTGTGTTGTTGCCACACACATTGAACAAGGGTGATACAATAGTTTTGCACAACTTTTCATTAAATGAGGCCTGCTTGGTCTTTGGCCATATCCTTCTGCATATGGGAATGGATCTGTAGGTAAAGAACCACACAGTCATGTAAACTGAAATCTATTTAACATCTGAAGACCCAAAGAAGAGGCAGTAAATTTACACTGGACACTTTTATTCTTTGAGTGGTTGACTTTGCAACCTACCTTTTGCTGTTTCTGTGTGTGTGTTTAGTGTACAAATCTAAACTGAAACTGCATTAAAAGACTTATTAGCTCTATGAAGTCTGAAATCGCATGCTGTCACCACATTGTGCTGCTCAGATTCATTTCAGGATCTGCTGCACTTCTCTGCCCTCTCCTCTCTCCTGAGGAGAGCTAACTGTAGGAATTAAGTCACTGTACCTTCTATACCTTTCTGTATAGATCCAATGTCAGTAAGGACCTTAGCAAACGTCCTCTGAGGAATTTGCTGAAGGGGCTGAAGACACAACCATGCTCATCTGTGTGCCCTGACCTTCTTCTGTTACTTGCCTTGTTCCAATCAACAGCATTGAGCAGTTCACCTTTTGGGAGTTTTGCTTTGATTTTTGGCGGGTGGGACTGGGGCTGGTATATTGTTGAAAACTTGGCTATGCCTTGGAGCAGTTAAACACAGGCACATGTTGTTCCTTCATCTTTCACCAGACCAAAAACCCAAGAGGACAGGAAGGTCAGTAAGGAGACCAGTAACAGCTGAAAGTCCCCCTGCAGGATTTGCCAGTCTGCCTGTTAAAAAGCCCCTTACCTATGTTGGTAAAGCATGGTTAAATGGCCACAGTTTCCTCTAGTGTAAACCAGTACCTAGTGTCATGGAAACTCTTGGACCTACACCAAGTTTGCGCTAATTGACCAGTTATACCTGTTCATATAACCAGTTCATAGTTCAAACCCAGCACAAGGCAAGGTTCCCTATGCTCTCTGTTGCCCAGATGTGTGTCAGACTAGGGCATTGCTTCCTCTTTACAGGCCAGCAGGTCCATCACATTCCTGCCTGCCCCCACCTCACCCTGAGCAGAACCGCCACAACCTTCCCCAAAGTGATTTGCAGCAGTTGCTCAGGTAATGAGCTCAATGCAGCATTAAGGAATTCAACTCTTGTCTAATTAAGACGACGCAATCAACTGGTCCACAAGCACTTAAGGATATTCTTGATAACTCTATTTTTATCCACTCAAGTGTCAGACGCTGGAGTGCAAGGTGATCATTAGTGCTGATATTTGAAGCCAGGGAAGTTTGAGTTTGCTGTATTTTCTCTCTGCTAACCCACTCCCTCCACCATTACTGCGCAGGCTCCCATTTGCTGCTAGCATCCAATATCGAGTAATTTGCTCAAAATTACTTTAAAAGTACTGATGGCCATGCTTGCAAAAATACACACATAGTAACCAGCTTCTAGGCACAATTTTAGGATACAGAAACTAAAAGGAAAAAAAAAAAAAAGGAACAAACTCCAATTGCTTTTAAGTAAAAAAAATTGAAGAAAGAAGGTTTTAAAGAGCTACTTTCTTGTGAGAAGATGCATATTCTCTATTTGCCTTCATTTCATAATTCAGAATGGCTTTTAGATTCCCAAAGATATTTGTAATAAAATCATTTATCTATAAAATTAAACAACTTCTGCTGCCCAAGCCTGTCACTTGTGGCCTCAATTCAGTTGTGGAGTATTATTAGTAATATTTTAGCAGTTCTTACAAAGACTCATTGTGCTCCATATTGTCTAGTGTTATATCAAAGAAGACTTCATGCCCTTCAGGTGTCATGACCCAGGTGGCTGGTACTTCCTCCTATGCCTTCTTGTAAGCTCTGCTGTAGTAACAGAGCAACAGTCAGAGGACAAGTCACTCATGGAAACACGTGAGGTCCTATTCTATCAAGAGAAGAAACTTGATAGCAAAATCCACAAAATGCTATGAAGGCAGCTGGACCCCTCCAGCTATAATGCACAGTGGTTCAGCACGGGAGCCCAGGAATCTCTTTCAGCTGTTGGATAAAGCACTCCACTCTGTGTAATAGTCTTTGCCACAGGATTGTGTAAACTACACTTGTTTTCTCCTGCACATGCAGTGCACTCCTGTTCAAAAGTCTTTATGTCCTGGTAAATGAATGTAACACTGGATATAGGCTCCTTAGGCTGCACTAAACTGAGCCCTGGCAAATAAGTGGATTTTGGGAAAGTCTTCTTGACACACTTCAGTGCAGGAGGGAGGGTCCAATTAGGATTGCAATCATTTGACCTCGGCCAATGTATAGGACTTGTTTTCACAGTCTTCTCTTTTTCCTAAAGTATTTTAATTAAGAGAGAAAAAAACATTTCATACCTGCCAGGTAGAAAGTTTTCTCTCTGGCAAAAGTTTTAATTATCTGTTTATGATGGTATCACAGCGCCTGATGTAGGTCTTGTAACAGTGCTAGCATGAGGCGGAGATTTTTCAGCCATGGGTTTTGGAATTGTATTATCTGTGTTGAAATAAACACTGATATTTTTTTCTTGTTTGTGATTTGCCTTATGAAGAAAGGGAGATGGGAAGAGAAGACAACATGACAGGAGAGTCTTTTACTGTATATAAACAAACTCTTACTACTTAGAGTACCTACTGATGTCTCAAATACTACAACTCATTGGGGGTGGAAAAAGAGAGCAGTGCTTAGGGAGTCAGCTGCTCCATCTGTCTCAAGGATGCTGTTACTGATGGAATGGGACTGCTCAGTGCT
Source organism: Heliornis fulica (assembly GCA_013399135.1). Lineage (NCBI taxonomy): Eukaryota > Metazoa > Chordata > Aves > Gruiformes > Heliornithidae > Heliornis > Heliornis fulica. The sequence goes on from VXBZ01003337.1 coordinate 26,249, forward strand.
GATTTACTGTAGTTGCAGTAGCCAGCTCTGATTCATGCTACCATTATGGCTCCCGTGCCTGGGAGGCAGCAGGCTTTGCTGGTAGTATTGATAATACTCTGGACATCTGGGGTTCAAATAAAGCATGAAAAGCAGTAGATTCTGAGATCTTAAGTAGACTGTTTTGTGTTTGAAACACTGGGTGACTGATTGATGGATCCTAGAGTTCTGAGTTTCTTGGGCTAATGATTCTTAGTCATCTGGGAGTTGGTGAGTAGAAAATGACATTAGATATGTTATTCCAATTGGGAAAAAAGTATGAATCGGTAGGGTTTGTAGGATTAATAACATAGTGCTAGCATGGAAGTGAGATATGAGTAAAACACTGTCACATCACTTGGAACAGTTGTGCTAAACCTGTAGTTAGATCAAACAGCTGGGGCTGAGCTCACAGATCGAGGCACTGGTAAGGACATGGGCTCACCAGGCTGTGTGCGTGCACAACAAGGCCTTTCTTTGCTAACACCGATGGCTTGAGTCATCATAGTTTGAGCTCAGCACTGCTGAGTTCAGAGGCACCTGAACTCCTGTGGTACGTGGCCCTAACTGGAGTCAATGGCAGAAAGCACCAGGGGAGACTCCAGGTTGACTGCTGGGGTTTTGGAGTTGGGGCCACAAGGGATCCGAGGCCCCGCTACACTCCAACAGAAAAGGACATACTGGACAGCACATGAAGGGGTTTGAGCTGCTTCCAAAGTGACTGGAACGGAAGCACAGCTCCTCCTGGCACTCCAACTGCTGGTGCTGGGCTGGGTGTTCAAAGGGAGGGTCCCCTCCACACATCATGCAACTGATGCTATGTGGAGTAAATGGGTCACACTGATCACACAGCAGGCTCGAATAGGAAAACTCAGTCACCCAGAAACTGTGGAAGGGATCATGGACTGGACAGAAAGCACATATTTAAAAATGTCACCAGAGGAGGAGGTGAGGCATGCTGACGAGGCCCCACCATACAGTAACATGCCAGAAAATGAGAAGCAATCACCAAAGGGTCGTGTCAGTTTGTGGGATTGCATCAGACGTGGCAGTCTGCTATGCAGAGTCCTACATGATGAGCTACAGAATCTGCTGAAAGAGAAGGTGAATCCAGCCAGTTGGCAGAGGTGAAAGCCATCCAGCTGTTTAACATTGCCAAATGAGAAGTGTCCAATGCTCTACCTCTACATTGATTTGTAGATGGCGGCAAATCCCCTTTGTGGTGGTTACAGCAATGGGAACAGCAACTGGCAGCACAGAGGTAAGTCCATCTGAGGTACTGACTTACAGCAAGATATTGCTGCCCAGATGGAGAAGCTGGTTGTAAAAGCACATCAGGCAGATGCCCACATACCCAAGGGCCGAGCCACTGAAGAACATCAATACAACCAGCAGGTGGATCAGGTTGCTAAGATTAAAGTGGTCCAGGTGGACTTGGACTAGCAACATCAGGGTGAATGGCCAATGTCATTGGGCCAAAGATATCTCAGGCCATCAAGGAAGGAAGAGATGCCACATATAGATAGGTTCATTAGGGGTAGACTTGACCAAGGACACTATCTCATGGGTTATCAATGAATGTGAGACGTGCTGCAGTCAAGCAATCCAAGTGATTAAAGCCTCTGTGGTACAGATGACAGTGGCTGAAATATAAATATGGAGAGGCCTGACTGATTACATAACACTCCCATAAACCCACCAAGGCAAGTGCTACATGCCTAAAATGGTTGAAACAACCACTGTCTGGCTGCAAACATATCCTGTGTCCCATGACACCATCTGGGACACAATCCTGGGCCTTGAAAAGCAAGTCCTATGGCAGCATGACACACCAGAAAGGACTGAGTCAGACAACAGGACTCATTTCCAGAACACCCTTGTAGACACCTGGGCCAAACGGTGTCTGTATCACATCCCCCCACCATACACCAGCCTCTGAGGTAATGGAATGCTACAATGGTAGTTAAAGACTACACTGAGAACAATGCGTGGTGGGGCCCTCAAACACTGGGATACACATTTAGCAAAGGCCACCTGGTTAGTTAGCTCCAGGGAGTCTGCCAATCACACTGGTCCAACCCAGTCAAAACTCCCATGTACTGTAGAAGTGGATAAAGTCCCCATTGCACACATGTAAAATCTGTTGGGGAAAACACTCTGGGTTATCCCTGCTTCAGGCAAAGGCAAACACATCTGTGGGATTTCTTTTGCTCAAGCACCCAGGTGAACTTGGTGGGTAATGCAAAAGGATGGGAAGTCCATTATGTACGTCAAGGGAATTTGCTTTTGGCAAGAATAGCAGATAGATATAATGGAACTAGAACTCACTTCAACAACCATTGCCCAGCATCTCCCTTGAGATCAACACCTTCAACACACAGACTGCAAGCATGGACTACAGCAGGTTTGCCAGCCACAGGATCCAGATGTAGTGTGCAACAATCCAGCATCACACACCATCTCTCCTGCCCCAGGGCTAAGGGAATGATGTCTGTGTATGCATATATATATTTGAAAGATGGGGAAAGTGGTAGTGAAAACGTAGGATCTGGACATGATGTAGATGATATGGAGAAAGGGGTGGATAATGTCGTGGGTTTGGATAGATAATTTTCACAAGGAACCAGCACAGGTGAGCTGAGCTGTCTAAGGGTGTTTTCCATACTATGCGATATCATGCTCCCCACTAAAGGGGGCTAGGTGGGGAGGCGGTTTCTGCACAGCTCTGGAATGGTCTGAGTGTGAGCTGAGCATCTGGTCAGTTGTTGGGAGCAAGTGCCTTGTGTTATCACCATTGCATATCTTCTAATTCCTGTTGTTGCTCCCCTCTCCCTTTGCTGTCCTAGCAAACTGTCCTTATCCCAGCTCCTGAGGTTTGCTTTTGTCTCCCCATATTCCCCTCCCCCACACCGATCCCATGGAAGGGAGGGGGGTGAGGGATGGTGAGCAAGCAGCATGTGGTGCTCAGCTGCCAGCTGGGGCTAAACCAGACACTCATCTGACACAAGATGTCACGTGTGTGTTTAGGTCCCATTAGTGAAGCAGGCAGCCCTCTGATGAGGTCTTGCCTAGCGACTGTTCTAAGGTATTGCTTTGGCATCAGGTATAGGTGCCCATCTCCAGGAGGTTCACCCCTCCAGGGCCAAGTAGGAGAATTGCTCGATTTCTGACTGAGCCATTCAGGCACTTAGCCATAAGCTCACTTAGTGCAGTTTCATCCTGGAGAGGTATTTGAAACAGGGCCTTTGCCTCAGGTTTGAGAAAGGTATTAAATTGGTGACAAGGGAATCAGCAGTCTCAGGCAGCGCAATGCCCAAGAAACCTGTGGATTGGTTTCAGGACAGCCTGCCAATGGTTTGTAAGAGGTTGCTAATTACTATCAATTGCAGTGATTCTTCCAAAGGAAGTGGATTACAATTGAAATTCACAACTGCAATTTCACACAGACCACAGAGGAGTCATCTGAATAAACAGCCTTTGATTCAGCACCATCTTTGGCTGGATTCACCCAGGTGTCACATCCCCGAGCTATCTGATAGGCCTGGAGCCTTTCACAGAACCAAAGGACAGGAGGTAGGACCATGCAGTGGAGCAGCTTGAGCCAAGAAGCCAAGATGGAAGGGTGGATTTCTAGGGTACAGAGAGAATTTGGGCCTTACACTGGAACAGTGATGGGGGTTGCTGTGCTCTGTGCCAGAGGCCATGCACATTTAGGACTGAGGCAGGTGTGAATACAGACAGCACAAGGGAGCAGCTGGTGGTAGAAGCAAACTCTGACAGAAATGGCCTGATCTTTTGTCTGATCATGGTTATGGAGAGGCTCTGCCATCCATGGCACAGTGGCTGGCAGTTTTGGAAAGGAAATGGTGCGTGGCATCATCGCTTAGTTTGCACCTACCAAAAGGGATTCTGGTGTTACATGCCTTTCTTACACCTCTGACGAATCTTTTTGAGCTCTGCCTTGTGCACAGGCTGTAGGACAGCAGGGCACGGTCCAGAACTGGAACCAAACCTGAATAACATTAGTGTCTGGTTGGTAAGTGTTCTGTGTTATCACTGTGTGTGGGTTGTGTGTGTTCTGTCACAGTTCTATTGCTGTTGTTCCCCTCTTCCTGTGCTGTGTCAGCGAATTGTCCTTGTCCCAACCTTTTGGGTCCCTGGACCTGCTGGGGAATGGAGGGGGGAAGGAGTAGTGCTTGGTTCTCAGCTGTTGGCAGGGGCTGAGCCACAAACAAGTGAACAGTATTTTTTTCAGTGGTATCACAGGTATTTGTCAGCCAAAGGCAAAACAAGGACAAACTGACTCTTTCACCCCTTTTCTCTAAGTCCTGAGCTTCTAATGCTGTCTCTGTATTCCCTGTTACCATGTCTTGTTCAATGTATTTTTGCAATTTTGTATCAAAGATGTTGTACCAAGTTTTTTCATTCCTTAATGCACGTAGAAGACACAAGAACTGCAAGTACTTGGTTTTCTTCAGTTAGCTTTTAGCTAATGCCTTTTTATTTTAAAATCTATTTCATCATCCACTGGCTTTTTTCAAGAAAGAAAGCAACAGTGCAGAATGCCAGTTATCTCCCTTTTTGAGGGGGTCAAATTTTCTTACACTGAGTATCTCAGTCTACAACGTGTACCACTGAATTTAACCCTTGTGTCTTCAAGAACCATGTTTCCCAGAATGACTCACAAGTGTGGGGTTTTCATGACTTTTTAAGTACTGGGCTCTACTAAAGTATACAGAATATATGTACACAGTATACAGAATGTATGTATAAAGTATACAGAAAATTTGACACAAATATGTTCTTCAGACCATATTAAAAAAAAAAAGAAAAAAGAAAAAAGAAAAAAAAAAAAAAAAAAAACAAAACCAAAACAAACCCAAAACCAACAAAACCGCAGCCACTATCCATATAAACACTGATGCATATTGGATATTTCCTGCCACCTAACCAGGGTTTATCCCACACTTTTCTTGAGAAATAGCTCCCTGGTGATCCTTTCAGATAAAGCACCTGTTCCAAGAGTAGCACAGAAAAGAATGCTGGATACAGACTGCAATGGCTGAGCACAATGTGTCCTGGCTTGTGTTTCCAACATGTGCAGGGGTGGTGAGAGGAGCTGCAGTAGTCAAGGCTTCTTCAGTCAGCAACATGCAAGGGTGAGTATTTTGCCTGCAGCTTCTTGGGTTTGGTTTGTTTTTTTGGTTTTTTTAATGACCTTTCCAATCTCTGTAACTGAACAACGAGGAAATAACCAAATGCTAGCTGCAGTGTAAATTTGGTGAGGGACCTAGAGCTGTGCCCTGACAGAACGAAGATGAATGCTTGAAGTGTGGCTTAAAGCTGCTTTCATGGGCAGGGTGATCACACACCCATTCACAGGGAGAGGACACTGCTCCAGAGTTCATTCTGAGCTAGATCAAGAAGCACACACTACTGGGATTGATGTTTTCTCCAAGTTTTTAAAAGTTCAAAATGGCAAATGACAGGTTCCCACAGCTTGTCTCTACTGCAACTTAAAGCAGCCTTGTCCTCATCATGCTGAAGTATTTCCTCTTCCAGGTGAGGAAATGTATGTATACAAGCAAAAACAATGGTTGTGTGGATTTGTTTCTGACTCTTAGTGTCTGTGCAACTATATATGCAGATTAGGTATTGCCCTTGAAGGCCTGGAGAGCAGCCAGTGTGCATCTTCCCCAGTAAACTTGATGTAAACAGAGTTATGCATACACGGTGTTTGTTGATACAGGGTCTGAACTGCTCCAGCTTCCAAGAAGTTCAGATCAAGACTTTGCTCTACAGTTTCTCTCTGCTTCTGGAAGAGTGGCAGTTTTCTGAGTACCCTCTAAACAGCACTTACATTTGTGGCTCTAAAGAGATGTTTTCCTCTAAGATCTTTGAGGAATTTTACCCCCCACACATACCTATGACCATGGCACATGCTGACACCACTGTTTTCCAAGGAGCCATTGAAACCCTCAATGTTTTGTCACTCTCTGAACCATGTTTGATCTGAGCTGTAAGATTTCTTCCTGCCATGGAGGAATACCAGGGGTGTAACTCTTATTTACTGACTCTATTACTACTGTTGTTCCACTCTGTGCAGGGATAATAAGTTCAGGAGGAGTGTCTGTGCATGTGTGTAAAATTTCTGCTCTGTCATCTGCACATACAGATATCTGTAAAGGACACTTGAAGCACCAAGTTTAGGCCCAAAGCAGTCCATACAAGTCTTAATTTTAGTTTAAGAAAAAAAAAAAGAAATAATCTGTGGCATTTTGTATTAGATATGTCTGTTGAAACAAACAAAGGTCCCTCATCTTCATAGGTAGGCTCAATTACAATACTTAAACCAACTGATTGGAAATAGTATTTGCACAATGTGTACAAGGAATGCTTATTGTGTGGATTCCATGTGAAAATATTTGGTCTAATTCTGCAAAGTGTAATTTAGAAAACCTTTTGTGTCGTATGATGCTTGGTATTTATTAAAGGAATGGTATTCTTGAAAATCTATAAATGCACCATAATTGATTAGTAGCCATAGGCTTGTTGCAGTAAATGAAGCACGATGAAAGAAGAAATGTGCTAAAAAAAAACACCTTTTCCCCACCTCATTCTTTCTGTATGTACTAGGCTTTGTAAAGAGTCAATTTGGGCAGTTTGGAACTTAAATTCTTGTAAAGCATCTCACACAGTTCTTTTGCTAGTGCATATTCAATTACAGAATCTGTCTATTCTAAAATAAGCTGTGGCCCCATGGTTTAGGTTTAACAGGTGTCCTGGTTCCATCCAGGCCAGGGGTATTTTCCCCAAACAGCCATCACAGGTGAGCCAAGCTGCCCCAGGCTCTTTTCCACACCCCATGATATCACACCCCCATAAAAGGGTCTGGTTGGCCAGGGCTGGGCCTATGCTGCTCCAGGAGTTCTCAGTCTGAGTGTGGTTGGATGTCAGGTCAGTCCTCATGCTGGTGCGGTGCTCTGTGTTACCATCTTGTTGAGTCACTTAAATGTTCAGTGTTAGTGCTTCATGCATTTATTCTGTGACAGGCTCTATTTTTGCTCCCCCCTTTGTGGCACTGTGTCAGTAATGGTCCTTGTCCCAGTCTTGGGGTTCTGTCTGTCCTCCTGGGGGAGAGGGGAGTGGGGTGCTCAGCTGCTGCTGCCTGCGGCTGAACCATGGCAACAGGATATCTCAATTTGTGGGAACTATGTTGCTTCTTTGTAGGGAAGGGGGCTTTCAGTATGAGAACAGCCAATCAACTGTATAACTGAGGTAGAGGAGAAGCTCCTGGTACCATAGTTTGGGTTAGTCTGCCCTAGGAAAACTTGCCTGGAAATGCTGGTTACATGGGCTAGAGGGTGATTTTTCACTACTATGCTCCCACTGGCATTTTAGCTAATACACCTGTATCTATATTAGGACCTCTGTCATTACAATGCATTGCACTGGTGCCTTTTTTTTCCCATATGTAAATAAACTGTTGGCATATGTTAACCCATGTGCACATTCATCTGGTTTGCTAAGGGAAAAAAATTGTGCAGTCATGCTGTATGCATCAATCCTTACAGCAATCTCTGAATGTGTTACCTGATTTTAATCAGGCCCTAAAAAGCAGCAAAGATCTCAGACACAATTACTTTCCCACAGATTTCATAGAGGCTGATAAGCCAAGTACAGGAAAGACTTCCTGTTATTGCTTGCACTGAGGGACAGCCTGCAGTTCAGCCTTTATTAAGCTCAAACTACACAGAAGAGGAACACTACAAATGCTTTTAAATGCAGGAAATGTGTCTTTTATAATCCTCACCTTATTAGATATTAGAAAATGTAACCATAAATCATGCCACAAATGTAAACTGGGCTCCTTGAATGCAGCTGCTCATGGCAGTGTATCATAGTGTGTCCCTATATAGTATGAACACTGTCAGTCTAGCAGCATCAACACTATGGGTGCTGCCTCTTTCGATAGGCTGACACTTCTAGAACCACAGAACTTTCCAGAATAGACAAGCTTTTTCCTGCAATAAAATTTGTGAAATCAAATTAATAAGGCACTTATGGTGTGTGTGTGGGGGGGGGGGAAGGGAGCAGAGTTGCAGTCCTGCAGTTAGAACTGCAAGCAGTCCATCTCACATCAGCCACAAGAGATACCTGGGTGCCTTACTGACTGGCACATGTGCTTTTCTCATCAGGAGCCTGGGTTTTCTGGTTTGGCATTTTTTTGTTTGTTTTTCGTTTTTCTTCTTATAGAGAAGCTCATTGAAAGGCACCTGTCTCACAGAGTGAGAAATCACCCTGGAATAGCTCGGAGGAGCCACTGCCTGGATTAGATCCCTTCCAACTAACATTCTGTGATTAAGTTCCTGACTCAAGAGTTGAGTTTTGCCCAAAGCAAATAAGGAATTTGCATGTCCTCAAGCAATGTGGAAAAGATTTCATTGAGGTTGCAAACTCAAGTGTTCAGAACAAGGAAATGTCAAAATTGAGACCTGAAGAAACTTGACTAAGCTGCTCTTTGCTATATGATCTTTGGTTTGCTTATTTTAACTAGCTGTACAAATCTTAATATTTTCACTGCTCTGGAGGGTAAAGCTTAAGTAAAGAGAAAAATAATCTGGTTCATTTTTATCCCCCTTGTTCATAGCACCCAAAAATATACAGTGAGGATCTCACAAACCTTGCTTTTAATACAAAAGTTTTGGTTTTTGGTTGGGGTTTTTTGCTATGGGCTTTCCAGTCTCAGTCTTTACCATGGTATCTAGCAGTTTCATAAGATTAATATATTTACCTCTTAAGTCTCCACTTAAATAAGAGTGTTTTACTATTCCTGTTTTCCTGATTAGACCTTTGAGAAATAGATGCACTGCATCAAAACTAGGATTCCTCTCTCCAGTGGAGTTCTCAGGTGTAAAGCATCCATAAATGCTATTATATTCAGCTGCATCTTAATGCTAATAAAACAGGAAGGCAGATTTTCATCATGGCTTCCCAGAAAGTGGGGAGCATACAAATAACCAGCTGCAGAGAGTTTGGTCTCAAGGGCAGGTAAGAAAAATATGTTCAAGTGCTACCAGATTCAGCATCAGGGTACCTGACTTTTGGACCCTTGCCTCTCTGATGAGACCTAGACCCTGAGTAATATGCCTTGGAATAATATCCCCAAAATCTGTACGTGTAGTACACAAAGCTGCTTAAAGATGCTAGTAGGGGATGCTTAGGATATAGCTGTGTTATAAACCCAGCCACTCTCCAGGATTAAGTATGCCATTTAGGGTTTTTAAGTCTTCTCTCTCTGCTTGGAAGTGTCCTTTTATTTATTTTTTTTTAATGCAAACACAGGGTTAGTCTTTTAAACTATGTCTGGGGAAATATCCTTTACCAAACTTTTTCCATGTAACAGTTCAGCAATTAAACCACTGACTGAAGGATGCCAGTGAGCTGGATTCAGCTCCTTCAGGACCAAAAGAGAGGAAGGTCACTCAGTCTAGACCTCCTGAACAGAACAGGTACTCCTCCACACCACCTGCTGGGCTCTGTCAGAGCCCTGATGACACCCTTAGGGCTCTAACCAGCCTCATCTGGGCATCCCACACACTCCACCCATGGACCACTGCTCCAGTCCTGGGCCTTTGGTTCCTGGCTGAGCTACTTATTAGGTACATATGCCTTTGATTTGGTCTCTTGTCTTGTTTCCTGGATGGGTCTGTGTGTAGCTATGGCTCTACCATCTGCTGCTCCCGACTGGATCTGCTGCACAATCTCTGTGACTGATGTATTACTTCATCTTGACCAGGACTATGGATGGACCAGGGTCCTGCACTGTTGACTACCTTGTTCAGGTATTGTGGGGCAGTGTTCTGGCTAGCGAGAATACTGTCTGTGGTGTAGTCATTCTCAGCTCCAGGCTTGTCCTTCCACGAGCAGCAACCTTAATTTTGCTGTTCTGAGTTTTATCTTCTTATCCTTTTTAAGTGTGATGGTCAGGATACTTTTCTTTTGCTCACTAGAGAATGCTCTCCAGGAACTAGCCAGGGAATTCTTGCTTATAACCTCCTTTTGTCTCTGTTTAATACATAGTGTGTCTTCCATAGTTCAGTGTTTGCTTCAAGTGCTTTTAAGAAAATACATTGAGGGTGAACAGCGATTGCTGTGTGGTTGTTATGGACCAGGGCTGTAATGGGGTGCTCCTCCAGGCAGCTCATCCTAGCCTTTCCCTCGCAGCCCTGGGAGCCTGCCAGCCCAGGTGTGATCACAGACCCTGCAGAGCTCACAGCACTGTCCCAGTGGTATGACATCTGAGGTGTTATCACCTTCCAATATTTAATAGACTCAACTCTGTCCGCTCTCTATTCAGGGAAGCTGCTTTTCATTGCACAGAGCCTGACCGCAAATGTTTGTGTTTTCACAGACGGCGAGTACTGTGCATCAGTGTCATGACTGCCATCTGCTTTCTTTTTCTTCACCGCACCCTGGCCGTGGAGTTGGCATTTTGTTCGCCAGTCTCTAACTTGAAGTGGCGGATACTTCCCGCGCGCCCCTCACCCCGCAACAGCTTGCAGCCTGCCCTCCAACAAGGGGGGCTCGGTGCAGCCACAGCCCAGCCTGTCCCCTCTATCTTTACCACCATCCCGTAAGGGATGACGAGCAGTCAGCGGAGAGCCCGGCGGGCGGCTCTCAGGGTGCCCTGCGCCGCTTTCCCCGGGCCGCCGATCCCCCTCAGAACCGGCCGCCCTTCTGCCCCGAGCGCAGTCTCTCGGTGCCGGGGGCCGCGGTGGACACCTCAGACTCCGCCACGGCCTCCGTCGGGCGGCGCCCCGAGAAGCGAGCGAGGCCGGTGCGAGGAAGGGTCGCCCCTTCCCGCCGCCCCGGGAGGAAGTGACATGGCGGCGGGGAGGAAAAGCGAGGGGCGCCCTTTTCTTCACGGAGCCGCCCGGCGGGTGGAGCCTGGCGGCCCCGCCCGAGCCGGCCGCCTCCCGGCGCGTGCAAACTAGTGGCAGTCGGTGCGGCTCGGCTGCCGTCCCGCCGCCCGCTCCCGGCGCCTCAGCGCGGCACGCCTGCCCAGGCCCGGCGGTGCCAGGTACGTGCTCTTCCCCTGGCGGCCAGCGAGCTCCTCAGGTGCGCGGCTGCCCTTCCTCAGCCGGCGCGGCACCCTGTTGGGAAGAAACCAGCCCGAAAACAGCCCTGCCCCGGCCCCCTCCCCAGAGCAGCCGCCACCGGGCGTGCTGTGGCGGCGAGGCGAGGGGCCGGAGGGGTGTGCGAGCGAGGCGGGGCGGGAGGCGGGCTGCGGACACGAGTTCCCTGATATAGTCGCCGCCGGGCCGTGTCTCCCCCGCCGCCGCCCGCACCCGTCGCGCCTCTTCTCCAGCGGCCGCCGAGGATTTTCCTGCCGCCCGTGGAGCCCCCTTTGGGTGGCGAGCGCGGCCCGCGCCGCCGGGCTTTCCGTGGAAACGGCGGAGCTGTGGCGGCCTTGCCCCGCCGGGCTCCCCCCCCGCCCTCTGCCGCGTCCCCTCCGCCGGCGGGCGCAGGGCGCTGCCGGGCGGTCAGCCGGGCGCGGCGGCCCTTTCCACTTTCGGTCTTCCCCTGTCTCGGCGGCGGCAAGGAGGAGGGGGCAGGCAGGGCGGTCGCCGTGGAAACGGGCGGGTGCGATTGCCTGTTTGCTGAAGCCTTCTCGAAGGCGCACCTCCGTAGCGGGAGGGCGTAGCGCGTCCCTCTCGCCGGGGGCTTCAGCGGGGACATGGGAGTGCCCGTTCCGAGGTTGCAGTGGCTGGCTGGCGTTTGTGGNTCCACTGTGGCGTTTATTTCAACAAGTGAGCACTCACCCCTCTATAGGGCTGAGCAGACAGCCAGCAAAAGAGCCCGTTTGAACAGTCACACGGAGATTTCTGGTTTTAGTTACGCATTTCCAAGAGCTGTAAATGTCTCAGGACCATGTGCAGACATCATAGAATGGTGCACCTTATGCAGGTGCTTGTGTGGCAGAGGGCAACCTTGCTGCTACCTGAAAACTGAAAATAGGAGAGGATGCAACAAACTCTCACAAAGAAAAAAAAAATCCCTCACACTTCAAAAATAGTGATGTGTCCAGCCCAGGAAGTCTTGCCACACGATTGTAGCCTCAGCTTATACTGATAATCACTTCACACTAAGAGTGAGTTGCAAAAGAATTAAAAGCTGTTGGAGTAGAGAAACTACTGTGGAACAGCTTAGGCTGAAATTTGCAGCTTACTTTCTTCTCTCACTTCTCAAGTGAGTGATATGTTTACAGTAAACATATGGACCTCTGTTTATAGTGTGCCAGGGTTACTTCTGTATAAAATAATGGCTGCATGGATCACTAGAAAAGCTAATGTAGTGTGGAGGTTTGTTGTCATTTACTGACCTGCAGCTTTGTCTCTCTGCCTGTATCTGATCTATTGCTGTCTTTTTCAAAATACCGTGGATTAAAATACGTTTTAGGTATTTGTGTAAATAGTATGCATAGCTTTGCTCCTTCCTATGAATATTCTGCATAACAACGCCTGAATAAACTGTTTCTAAAAATGAAACTTTAACTGTTTTATGGAAGAAACAGGTCCAGGATTCATATGGAAAGAACATATTGGAAAGCAAGCAGTGAACAGAGGCAGTATTGTAAGCTGCTGACAGATAAGGATCACTATTAAGCAATAAGTTGCCTTGTTGGCAAGCACTTAAATAACAGAATTTACTAATTGCTGTGTAAGAAACTGTAAGTATTTTTAGGAGGGGAGAAACTGCACAGACAGGTCAGTACTTGCCCACAGTCACAGAACAGAGAATGCTGTGCCCAGAGCATAGTAATTAACTTGAACCCCAGAAGGTGTTATCTTGGTGGAGAATTGTTGGTGGTTTGGGGGTTGGTTTTTTGGGGGTTTTGGGTTTTTTTTATGTTTGTTTGTTTTTAAAGTAAGCCTTACTTTGTCTAGTGACAATCTGGAGGCAGTAGAGCAGGGTCCATCTTCTCTCTGGAGGGAGGTATGTTTCACTGGACTGTTGTACATCGATCACAGTTTAATGGACTTACTGTACCATAACAGAGAGAACTTCTGTGTAGAAGGGTTCTCTTGCAGATCATAGATGAGGATCCTGTGACTGAACTCTGCCCTGCTGAACAGAGGTGGTTTACTGTTTTCTGTTGAATGCCCTGATTTTATTGATGGAAGGTAAAGACGGTGAATAATGATCCTTGAAATCTCTTCAGTGCAGGAAGATGCTGCCACAGCTGTGCTGAGGTTAGCAAGGTACTAGTGTCACGCTTTTGGCCCTTCAGACTTGTATTAGCAATGTGTAATATTAGTAATGTCTTAAACTTTTAACTGTCAGATGTCCACTGTGTGATATAGAAGAACACTTCCCTAACTATTGCATCAGTTGGTATGTCCCAGTAGGGGAGCAGATGAACAAGGGAGTGATAACACATTGTAGAGCAGTGTGCATGTGCTTTAGTTAGTGGAAACTTTCGCAACTGTGGGCCTTCCCCAGTAGAAGAAATGTTATAAATGAGTCAAGGCAACTGTCCCCTCAGGTGTGTTTGGTTTTAGCTGTGCTGAATGCAGTAACATTTTTGTGTAAGGATACTAGAAATGTTTCTGAGGGCAGTACCCTGTGTGCTTTGTTACATTTCAGCACTGGTATGTGCAACAGAGTACATGTCTGTTCCCAAGTGCTTCATCTGCAAGGTGGCTTTCCCCAGTGATTCAGTTCCAGGTGTTTGGAAATATTTACTCACCAATCTGCTGTTTGGTGGTCTTAAGCTCATTTACATCTGCCTGTGTGGTGAGTACCCTGTGATCACCTCTGACTAATGCTCCTGTGCTTCTCAAACTGCTGACTCACATCGTTTTTGTATGTTTGGTTTTTTCTCCTGTGTTCCTCGGGTGCCTGGGACTAGAGATGTGGTAGGGTCAAGGTAACGTCAGGGAAGGAGAAAATGGAAATGTTGAGAATAACTGTATGTTCTGGCATGGATGAAGATGCTGTAAAGACCCCTCTTTGATAACGTGAGAACAAGATGATAGCTGTAATGGATTTCTTGACAAGGCACATAAATCATGTAATAGGAACTGGGCCGAGCAGTCTAATAACTGTAGTGAGCCCACAGTTGGGAGATGCTGTGTTGTGGTCCTGCTGGTGGCATGCTCTTCATTTTGAAATGAAAGCCTTTTACGTAGATGACTCTGTTGTCACTGTCAGCCCTTCTATTTGTCTTTTTATATTCTGCCATGATGAGTTTTAACACTGAAGTCATTTTCTGTTGCTTGCAGAAGGGCTGACCTTGCTTAAGGTTTCTGCTGTAGCATAAATAACAGGAACAGAGAGAGACAATTAACCAGCTCTAGGCTGGAAGGAAGTAGGAAATAAAAGTCACTGGGAGAGGATTTACTTGCTAGAAGGCTAGGAGCTGCTGGCAGAGACAAACACAGTGATTTCACGTGCATGTGTGACTGTTTAATAAAGTCTGAAAAATTTCTGACATATATGATGTGCTTTTAATCTGATCTAGCAGGACCGAGGTGAATGAAGAGTTTTGCATATGCAGATGCAATTGACAGATTTTTAACTATCAGAAAAAGGGCTGGCTTAAAACTTGCTGTTAATACAGGGAAAGACATACTTGAGGGGAATCTATATGTAGAAATGGTGCATGATATTTTAAAAGCTTTCAAGTGACGATTATTATGTGAAAGCTACTGTCCTGCTTCTTTCCCTGTCTTCATATACTGTGGTTTGCTGCTTCTTCACAGATTCACAGAATTGTAGTGATTGGAAGGGACCTCAAGAGATCGAGTCCAACCTCCCTGCCAAAGCAGGTTCCCTAGAGCAGGTCGCACAGGTAGGTGTCCAGATGGGTCTTGAATATCTTCAGAGAAGGAGACGCCACAACCCCCCTGGGCAGCCTGTTCCAGTGCTCCATCACCCTCACCGTGAAATAGTTCTTCCGCATACTGATGTGGAAGGTCCTGTGGTCCAACTTGTGACCACTGCCTCTTGTCCTGATCCCACAGGCCACGGTGAAGAGGTTGGCCATCTCCCTTTGTCTCCTACACTTCAAATATTTATAAACATTGACAAGATCCCCTCTCAGTCTTCTCGAGTCTGAACAGCCCCAGCTCACTCAGCCTTTCCTCATAGGGGAGGTGCTCCAAGCCCTTAATCATCCTTGTGGCCTCTGATGGACTCTCTCCAGGAGATCCCTGTCTGTTCTGTACCAGGGAGCCCAGGCCTGGATACAGGTGAGGCCTGACCAGGGCAGAGTACAGTGGGAGGATCACCTCCTTTGACCTGCTGGCCACTCTCCTCTTAATGCACCCAAGCATCCCATTGGCTGCTTGGCCACCAGGGCACACCCATGTTTTTCAGCATGTAGGAAAATACCATGACAGTAGATGCTTCTTTGCCCTTCTGGAAGGTCTGGAAACATTCTGTCTGCAGCAGCCTACACCTGCACTTGAATAATTCATGACATTTTCCCCCTGCAAGTCACAGGTAGTTCGTCAGGGGTTAAGAAGGCTGAAGTTTATAGTTCTGATGATATGCTTAGACAGTGCTGAAACCTGCAGAGACATTTCCTTGGTTTTTTTCCTTCTCCTACTTTGATCTGGTTTTAGTGAAATTTACCATAAAACAGTTCAGTAACATGAGTGTTGTCAAACATACAAACCATAGGCAGGAGTGATACCACTGTATTCCCACAACTAACAAACAAACAAGTATCAAGAGGACCTAAGTAATTGAAAGAAACTCTCTGTTCTGGTTGCCCAGTTGTGGTAGAGATGGTAGGATTATAGTTGAACAGAAAGATAACTAGGAAAGTACTGCTCCCAAGTTCATTGAGCCTTCAGCGTGTCGCTGCCTGATTGGGTTTGTTTTGGTTTTTCTTTTTACAAGGCTGTGCCTGTACCTGTGAGAGTGTGCATAAATACTGGATTTCTTCTAAAATGAGGACAGAGAAAAGCTTCTTTCTGGATTTAAGCCTTGTAAAAACTCCCAAATTTCAAGTTAGCAGGACAAATGCTCTAGGCGAGGCATTTAAAAGGATTTAGGCACCTGTTGTAGAAATTCTAGGTAGGTCTTCATGTACCTCATGCCTAATTTGGTACAAGATTTATAAAAATGTACCTGGCTTCTTTTCAGTGGATTTAGGAACTGTAACATTAGCATGCTTGCCAACAGCAAGGTAAATGCTGTTGTATCAAGCACTACTCCCAAAAGATTTTGTTGGAATTTTAAGGTGGCTTTGACTGGCCTTGGCTTTAGATGCTGAGAATGTGAGTTTGTAGATTAGTTATATTGCACTCAGCTTTTTTGAAGGCTGATGTTTTCTAAACAACAAGGAATATTGAAGTTTTTTCAGTTTTCTTTTGGTTTCAACAGGATTTTAATTGGGTCCAAATACAACCTCTCTTTATTACTGGACTTGATAAATCCAGTGTCTGTGATAAAGGCTTTTATTCTCTAATGTTTTCAAATTAAATCAGACTGTTAAGTGACTGATGATTGGGAAGAATGCTCATTTCTTAGAGGCAGAGGTGAGTGAAAACTGCTGTGGAATGGTACTATTTAAGTGTGGGTATAGCAGTAACCATGTTTGCATTTTTACCTGACATCTGGATATCTGATTGTTTTGTGTGTGGGTGCAGCTGAACCTTACACTGAAGCAGGCATCTTTTTTTTTGGAACCATACCAACCACATCTCAGCTCTAAGACATGTTTTTCGAAGTATTGGGTGTTATCTCTTTAAGGCAGGAATTGGTTTTCTTTGACTGATAAATCTGGAAGCTTCCCTGCCACATTCATTCTTCAGTTAAACTCTTTTGTACAGAAAGAAACATTAGAAAATACTTAACAAATAAATATTAATATCCTGTGTATCCATGTCTTGATGTGGCTACATCTTGTGTGCGCATTGTCACTTCCAGTTCTGGGATGTGACTTTCATAAAGGAGAAATTAATTTCTTGCTCTTTGGTGTCTGTCATCTGATAGAATACAGCCAAATTAAGTGAATATTTGGCGGTTTTAAAAAAAATTTTTCAAGTCTTTTTCTGTTTAACATTTCCTTAGTATTCAAAGAGCATGCTAAGCACATAAGCGAACATTATATTAATTAAAATTATGCAAATAATTAGCTGAAAGAGGCAGTCTACAGTTGCAGAAGATCAAAAAAACCTAATGGCTTGCTTGGAGTTGTAATTGGGTAGGTGGCATTTTTAATTTCCAGCGCTGTTAACATCTTATGATTTGTACTGGAAGCTTTTGGATCCCCTCACAGATTGTGCTGTTCCCTCATAACCTTGTGATTAGGAAGCAAGTAAGATGTGGCCTGTCCTGTGTACCAGCTGTGCGTCTGGCAGTGCTGCCAGCAGGACTCAGATCTGCCAAGTGAGAGAATG
The DNA here is from genome assembly GCA_013399135.1 of Heliornis fulica. NCBI lineage: Eukaryota > Metazoa > Chordata > Aves > Gruiformes > Heliornithidae > Heliornis > Heliornis fulica. Next base: position 43,684 of record VXBZ01003337.1, read on the forward strand.
GCCTGCTGGAGAAAACCACATAGAGCTGCTTGGGAAGAGACACTATGTTAAAAGTATTCCTACTGGTTTTCTTGGGGGGGAGACAGTGGAAAGTATGTTACCAAGCCATAGTCTAGTGGTGGAAGTCCCACTTGTAAACCAGTGCTACTGCCACCATGGTGTTTTTCTCTGCTGATTTATGCCTTATCTCTGCTGCTTTCCAGATCTCTTTCTAAGGCTTTTGCTGCCACAAATCCTATAGTGTTTAATAATTGCATTTTCTGGCTTGCTTGAATAAACAAAACAGCAAAGCCACACAAGCTAGGAATTAGGCTTCTAAGAAAAGGCTTAAAAGAGACTGCCCAAAATCACCAAAATAGAAATCACAATTCCAGAATATATAGAAAGCTCATTTTATGGGAGCATACCGAGGAAAGAAAATTCTTTTTCTCAGTGCTGATATTTTTTCTTCTGATTGTCCTTGGAGCATCTAGCAATGCCTTTAATTCCTTCTTGATTAGGAATAACAAGATGTATGTTTGTGTGCATGTGCCCATAATACTGTCAGCTTGGTACTGAAGTGGCTTCTGGTTTGTAATACAGAGCCACCCAAGTTGCTGAATACTTAGTTTTCCTTTCTTGAAGAATGGAGAAAGGAAGGGAAAGCAGAGTTCATGAGATCAGCACATAGTTCAAACCAAGATATATCTCCTGCATTTTTTCGTGTTGCACTGTCTGCTGCCATGGAAGATCCTGGTGATGTGTGTCCGTTCCCTCTCGGCTCTCTAAGTGTGGATTGTCAGAAGTGGTAGAAAGTGAAACCTGAGCATGGGCAAGGTGGCAAAGGAGGATGAAAGCTACCGGTAAGGGTTGATCGCTGGAGCCCGGGCAGTCGGCAGGTTGTGGTTCTGGTGGTGGCTGTGCCATAGTTTTGCAGTGTGACTGTTGCGAGCTCTCCGGCACTGTTGTTCCACGTTCCTGGTGTGTAAGACAAGGGGCAGCAAAGCAGGTATTACTTTCTGTATTGGTATATTCTAAGTCACTGGTGCTTTTAATATGAAAAGGGAACGGATAAACCCAGGAAAAAATTGTCAAAAATCCACACTGTTTTGTAATCCTATCCACATTGGATAGGATTTGGTCTTGCATATAGAAATGGACTTGCTCATACTACTAAGTCTGTTGGGTGGATGTGAAGCTTCTCTGCCTTGATACAGTTGCTTATAGAGTGTCAAGCTGCCTGTTGCCAAACTGGAGTTAGTAGGTGATACTTTCTTAGTGTAATTTTGTAACTATCTCACTGTGGGTAAGAACTGAAGGATTAAGTAATTACAACTTTAAATACTTGATCCATTTTTCCCTGTTGCATCATGCCTAAAGCTGGTATGGATGCAGGTAAAATTATTGTGTCTTTATAGAATACAGGCAGTTCCTGCACTTTGTTCATTTCTGTGAATATAACTTAGTTCTTTAAAACAAGATAAGTGATCAATGTTTGATAGCAGAAACCATGAGTTATCTTAGGAGAGACCTTTACATGCAAAACTTATTGAGACAATGTTTGTGCTCCCAGTATGATTAATAATACTAATACTACTAATAATATTAATGGAGCCTGGTTGGGTTTTTTTTACCAGCTCCTGAACGATCCTTAATCTGGCTCCTTCCCTTTTCCCACTTCTTAAGGATCTTCTGAAATAATTTTTTTTTTATAATAGCTACTGGAGAACTCAGTAGCTATTGTGTACTGTGTAAGCTGAATCGCATATCATAAACATGAAAGCGTATGTACTTACATACCTACATATATATATACACATATTTGAGATGGTTTCATTTGTTTGCAGGCATTCAGATTGCATTTATTTGATAAGCCACCTGTACTTTGCAGCAACCCAGAATTTATTTAAAATCCATAAATTGAGGTGGGATGTAGTTGAAGAGCAACCATTGGTATGCTGGAAAGAAGCAGCTTTCCATTACTATTTTTTGTGACCTTGATGTTCTGCATCTGAGAACTGCTGTATTTCACCCCTAGATATTTTTTTAAGATCTCTACAAGAGCTTTGAATAGAAGTGCTTAAATGCAAGGTGTTTACCATCATCAAATAAACCCTTAGCATCAAGCCCTGCAGCCCCTCAACACTGCATCTCCAGGAGTTCTGTATTGCCTTGCACCTGCGCCCAGCTTGTTTCCTTGTTCATTACATGCTGTGGTGGTTTGACCCTGGTTGGAGACCAGACTCCCACCAAAGCTGCTCTAACACTCACTTCTTAGCTGGACGGGGGAGAAAATACATGTTGAAAGGCTTTGGAGTGAGATAAGGACAGGGAGAGATCATTCTGTCACGGGCAGAACAGACTCCACACAGAAGAAAAGCAAGAAAAATCTCTAATTTATTACCCTACACACACACACAGAAACCAGAGTCAGATAATGAGAAGTACAAAACAGCTCAGTACAAACACAACCCCCCCACCCCTCCCTTCTTTGCAGACTTCATGATGTTTTTCTTCCCCAGGATGACACGGGGGAAAGGGGAGAAAGGAGAGAAAGGAGGTAATGGAGGCTTCAGTCTTCAGTCAGTTCCTCATGAGTTGCTCTCCTTCTTGGGGGGGTATTTTTCTCCCTTTCCCTGTGCCAGTGTGGTGTCCCATCTATGGGAGACAGTCCTCCATGACCCTCTCCATGTGAGTCCTCTCCCATGGGACCTCAGCTCTTCACCAACTGCCCCAGCGTGGGTCACTGCTATAAACTCATAGAATGTCTCTCAGTCTCTCAGCCCCAGACTGGCTCCAGCCTGGTCCTGCCCAGAGTCACAAGCTCCCCCAGCAAACCTGCTCCAGAGTTGGGCCTCTGTCTCTCTCTCTCTCTCTCTCTCTCTCTCTCTGCCTCTTATCTCTCTCCACAAGCTGCAGGTGCTGAAAGTGGCTTGCTCCAATGTGGGTCACAGATTCTTCCATATTCCTCCCCCTGCTCCAGGGTGGGCTCCTGCCTGGCCCAGGTATCTTTCCATAGGCTGCAAGTGGGGTCTGTGTCCTCCGTGGGCTGTAGGGGGACACCCGCTTCACCATGGTGTTCTCCACAGGCCACAGGGAATCTTCTCTCAGCGCCTCTTCCTTTCCCCCCCTTCACCGACCTTGGTGTCTGCAAAGTTTCTTACATCTTCTCACTCCCTTCTCTGGTGGCAAAACGTGTCTGTTTGAAGTTTTCTCTCTCTCTCAAAGGTGATTCCCAGAGGTGCTGTGACTGGCGCTGATTGGCCCATCCGGCCTTGCCAGTAACAGGGTTTGGGGGTTCGGCCAAGGAAGCACAGCTGGGATTTACTTTGTTGGACCCTTAAACTTTCTAGCTGCTTCTTAAAGAAGCCACGTTGTAAACACACATGTCCCTGGAAGGAGGAGTAAGACCAAACTGCTTCTCATAGAACTCTGGTCAGTGGATCCCCATCTTTCCCTCTCCTTCCTAGAATATGGATGCCTCTCCCAAGCTGCTATATCACCCTTGCCTTGTATATAAACACCTTTCTTTCTGCTTGGTAAAGGGACAAATACTGAGGCTGTCAGGTCTAATAGCAGCTATGCTGTGCATCTTAACAGCAGAGAGTATGCATACACAGATAGAGAAATCATATCTTAGCAGGCATCCGTAGTTTACGTAGCCGTCTTGCTCTACATCAGATTACAGTAGGAAGAAAATAAAAAGGGGAAGGGGAAAACCTCATTATCAGGCATCTATTACAAAACTTCCTGGTTTACTTTAATTTTTTCATTTTATCCTCTGTGGTTCTACGTATCTGTGCCCGTTAGAAAAACAAATAAAAATTCATTTTTATAGCAGGGCTGTTTCTGTCATATCTTACTCCTCACTCTCAACTACTGTGCAGCATTTTTTACCCTTTCTTAAATGTGTTGACAGATGTACCACCAATATCACTGATGGGTTCAGCTTTGGCCTATAGTATGTCCCTTCTGGAACTTGCTCTGTCAGAAGTGTGGGGCAGTTCCTGGTGTCTTCTTACAGAAGATATTCTTGTGTTTCCCATCCCCTGCCAAAACCTTGCCATATAAACTTAACATAGGAAGTAATACCGTAGTAGTTGCCTTTGAGGGAGGTGGGAAGTATTCAAACCCTAAGTAAGCATAAGGGAAGTAGATGGATAATTTTTCCTCCAGACATGGGGGACTTTTTTTTGTTTGTGGGTTTTGTTTTGGCTTTTTTTTTTTATTAGGTTTTTGGTTGGGGGATGATTTTTTGTGTGTGTGTGGCATGTTCAGATATATTCTCCTTGAAGGTGAATACATGCATGGGTACAGCCTTACTTCTGCTAACTGTGATGCTCGTTGACAGGGGGAGAAAAGCACAAGGGCTTCCTGTGACTTGCTTTGTATACGTATTTCACATCCAGAAGCATTATTAAAATGGCCTCTGAAATGAAATACAGTGCTGCTATCTGTGCTGTTCTGATAGCAAATAAAATTCACTTAGAGGTACTGCTGAAACTGCTATAAATCTGACCTGAGCTATTTCAAGTCTTGATCTCTGTAACTCATCTCTCCAAGAACTTGGTTTAGATGAGAAAGTGCAAGAATGAGGCATCATCATCACATCCTTGGTTATTCTTAACTTGCAGCAAAGTCTTTAAGGACTTCATAAAAAACTAGACGTAAATGAAAACCTTTGGATAGGCTTGAAACATGCTGATCTGAAAATAACCAGGTGTAGTGCTGTCTTGCCTCTGTAAGTATGGACAATATTAGCTTAGTCTAGATGCTCTCAGGCACTATATTGCTTTTCACATTCCAAGGACTGTAATTGCTACATACACTTTGGACAGAGTGGGTGACAGCTCTTTTTGCTGTATTCATGTGCTTTCTGTAAAAGTGCAAACAGTTGTGTTGTTTGAGATCAGTAGTTGTTGTCCTGAAACTTACAGATTTGAAATATAAGGTAGCATTGCTAACTGGCAACAGCATCTGCTGAAAGAGAGTAATTCATCTTGCACAGGGCTGGTGTAACATTGCCTTATCATCTGTGTCCTCCTGTGGTCAGTTATTCTAAGCAGAAGAAAATGCTGAGAGTAGTTGAAGTAGAAAACAACATATCTTACTGGAGGATAAAACTTGGGAGGAACTATTTAATAGTTGTGGAGCTCCTTTTAAAGCTAATTCTGGGATAATTTTTTTACATTAATAAATGCTTGGTGACTTCCTTCCTAGATACACATCTGAGGTTTGAGTCTTTTGGATATATATGAAAAAAAAAAAAAAAAAGTTGTTAAAGAATGGCCCTGTCTGGTTTTGGTGCTCTGGCAGGCCATTTTCTCCTAATTTGTTTTAAGGAGTGTTTGATAGAAGAGAGCTTCTTGGCAGCTCTCCGATCTTAATAGCTTCTGAGCAAATGCATTGATTGGTCTTTTTGTTTTCAAAAGATAGCTGTAATTTTCAGTCATTATCCATAAGGAAATAAGTGTAATTTATTAAACCAGCATCATAGATTAAGAATTAAAGACCTGATTCTTTTATCACTTAAACTGGTGTTATGTTGATGTCACCCATGAGGAACTTAGGTAAGACAGAGAATGATTGGAAGAAGTTGCTATGAACTCTTGAAAAGCAGGCTTCTAGATGTCTTTTATAAGCTCAGAATTAATTCTTGAAAATAAATTTCTACTTTGCTGATGTTTGTAGCAAGAATTAAGTGCCTTTCTTGGAATCTGGATAATGGAAACAGTCCCAAAAGTATCATATTAAAAGTACCAACCCCCCCACACCTTCAAAGAAATGGCATGAGAAACAGAATACTTAGCTAGCATTCTGCATGCAACATTAGAGTTACGAATTTTGTACAGAAAACTGTTTGCGTTTAATCAGAAGAGAAAGTTAAACTCTTTAGTCTCCCTACTTTTCAGAATGGCAAAATTTAAGCAGTAGATTTAATTTCTTGTTCCTTTAAGAAGCAAGTAAGGTTTAACACATTTTGGTAGTGCTGCTTATGTAAATTGGGTTTGCCTTTAAATCATGTTTTAGAAGCTTTACTGAACTGAAATTTGTCTAAATTATCAAAGTGAAGAATAAATTACTTTCAAACAAACATTCCGTTGTGACTTCCTAAAATTGTAAGACAGTAATTGTGTTTTATCAGGGTCATCTCACCTTTGTTTACTTTAACTCTTTGAAGCTTTGTTTTGAAGACCCAGTATGAAGTCACTGGTTGACAGGAACATAAGATTTTGACTGTTACTAGAGTGAAAAAAAAAAATGAATTGGTGAACCAGTGTTCTGTTGAATTCTTCCTTGTCACAAAGTCTGTTGATCAGCTGCTTAACTGCAGTAGATTTCTACTGATTATATCAAATAGTGATTTTTCAGGTTTCTGCTGTAAGTAGACAGTGCTTTAATCTTATTTTATGGTGGTTTTTTTTTTTAACCTAGTCCCTTACTGATCTCTAGAAGTTGTATTAGAATGATTCTGAGACAGATTAAACAGGCCAGGTAGCACACAAAATTTTCGATCAGTTTTAGCAGAGGATGGTAGGATAAACCCAGTCATCAGTGTCTCAGGCTCTGAGTAGACTTTAAAACCATCCACTGATTGCTTCCATTCTGACTGTTGTAAGGAAGTGATTTAATCCTGCTACTTGGTGCAGTAAAGTACTGTGATTCAGGGAAGTGAAATCTTGTCGCTTTCACTGTAAGCTGATGAAAAGCTTGGGTTGCATTAAGTGTTTGGCTCTATCTTCAGTGTGTGGTGGAGGGGCTGGGGCATGAGTCACTGCAATGGTTCCTACTAGGCAACATTTCTCATTCTGCTTAACCTTTGACAAAAACAAAGCCTTGGCCAAAACCCATGCTAATAAGTTGTCTGCCACCCTCAGAAACATATCTTTAATCGAATGGTTGGTTAAAGCTGAAAAAGCTTTTTGCAAGTATAACGACTTGTGGTTAATACAATGAACAGAGGCCTGTTCTGCCTTTGAGTGTCAGATGCTGTCTGCTTTGGTAATGAATAGTACAGCGAGAGAAAGGGAACAAAGTCTGATATACAAAGAACACATTTATCTGCTAATAATAGCTTTGTGACTGTCCTAAACTATTTATATAAATTATATGACGATACAGATTCTCTTAAATCTTTCTTCATCTTCCTTGAAGTTGAAAACCTGGACAAATAACATCCTATTGTTTTGCAGCAATTCTTGTCTGTGTTCTTTGCTGTGGTAAGCATAGTCAGCAAGAGCAGTAAAACAAATGTTTCGGGCCACTGATCAAGACTCAGTACCTCACTAATGGGGTCTTGTATAAACTAAGAGGCATAAAGATTTTTTTTTTATTAGTTAATTTCCAGGGATGTTGACAACTGCTGTTTTGTTATTTCCTAAGACTGGCACATTCAGAAGTACTGCCTCAGGACTTCCTCCCCGGCCAAATTCTGCTGGACCTTGAAAGGGGAAGCAGTGTGGGAATGGAACAGCAGGGTGGCAGTACCTCCTGCTTAGCTGTATTCAAAATACTGGGGTGGGGGGTGTGGGTGGGGGTGTTTACTGAGTGATCATGTCTTCCTGTTTTTTTTCTCTTAACAAATGAGACTAGCATTGGTGGCAGTGATAGCAGGGAAGGGAGGTCAGTATGGTATTTGGTAGGCCAGAATGCTTGCCAGATGACACTGTCAGTGAATGTTCAGCTGCTGGGGTTGGACTGGGCCTTCACAAAAATTATAAAGTGTTTCTCAAGTAACCTAAGAGTTGGTTTTTATTTGTGTGTGGGTTTTTTTTTCTTCTTTTCTGAAAATGCTGCTGGGTCATAGGTTAGTACTGTTATTGACATTTGCTTTCTGAGCTTATGGAGTATAACTGACAGAATTACAATGTCGAGGAATAATTGAACAAATTGTGTGTATTGTGCATAGCCAAGCTCTTATTTTCTTGCCAAAATCAAAGATACTTGAATGTGACAGGCAACAAGCCAATAAAACTAGATTTAAGGGGCTCCTGCTACCTCGTGGTTGGGGAGCATGGCTGGCATAGTCTGCAGAGGAAGGCACAACTTCTAACTTAAAATGCCAAAGCTGGCACTTGCTTTGAACCTGCTTTTGAAGATAGTGGAGGCCACAGTATATATTATGAAGCACAGATGATTCAAATAAAAATAAATGTATTATTTTGCTCATATTTTATCAGTAAAGACCTGTAGTGGGAGTATTGTATCCCATGGAATGGAGTCATGTCCTCATGTATTTTGCAGAATTGGGACTGAAGTGAAAATTTGTTTCCAAAGGCAAATAGAAATCAATTCATAAGTATGGTATTCTCTTTCTGAGCTTCCTTTTGTAAATATTGTCATCGGGCCTTTTTATACAGTAGAGTTAATTTTCATTTTAGTATATTTAAGTGTAAAATGGGAAGTCTGTATTAACATTCTTTTTATAGAAATTTGTGCACTCTGTAACTGCTGATACTATTTGATTTTGCAGGTGTTCTGAATTTTATGGTCTGAAGGTACCCTCTTGCTTTCTCAACAAACCATGGACATCGTTGGCTTTCTGAAGTCTCAATTCATTTGCCACCTTCTGATCTGCTACATATTTATAGTATCAGGACTGATCATTAACTTCATTCAAGTCTTTACGCTTATACTTTGGCCCATCAACAAGCAACTGTTCAGGAGGATCAACTGCAGGCTGGCTTACTGCATTTCAAGCCGTAAGATTTACTTCTGGGTTTTCTTTTTTTGTGGTTTTTGTTTTTGTTTGTTTGGGTTTTTTTAAAGTATTTTCATATATTGTCTTGAAGGAATTGGTAGAAAAGTTCTGCAACACATTTCAGAGTAACCTACGTAAAGGTCACTACTGGTTCCTATAGTACTTGCATTTGTGTGAGGAAGTCTGTTGAAATGTCCTGTTCTGATGAAATGTTTTGCTCTTTTATATTGGGATATTTGCTTGACTCGGAACATTGAAGAATGAGTGCCTTTCATTTGGCTATCCATCATGTTCCATTAAGCCAAGTGAGGAATATTGACCAAATAGTAGCTGAACTTGCTGACATGCATTACCTGCAGGCTTAGTGTTAACAAGTCACCTCCAATAATGCTTTCAATCTTACTATCATGCGTGATTTTCTCTGTGGTCTTGGTTTAAGTGTTTCATGTGCAAATACTCTTCAAAGCTGGAAAATAACAAAAAGAGAACATGGTGATTCCATGTGCTTCTTTAAGCTAGGTGTAAACTGTTTTCTTTGGATAGGCATTTCAGACCTTAAGCTGCATCTGTATGTGTCAGTGTGCACATACAGTTACAGTGTAAAATACAGCAGGTAGCCTGTAAATGTTGAAAAGCTCGGGTTACAATTATTTTGATATTTATGTGGAGGTGGGGGGGAGTGGGCTGGGGTAGAGGGATTGGAGCATAAGCTCAGGCTATTTCTTTTAGAAAGACCAGTCCTTTGTAGCTGCTGGAAGACTTGATAATTCACTGACACTTGACTAAGCAGGTAATTCCAGTGACATGAATGAGACTTGTATCCATTCATTTATTGTTTATTAGTAGGAGGTTGATAAAATCTCTGCATGTTAACAGTCTTGTTTCCCCGATATTATCAGTCTGCTTATATATTTGTTTTTAAAGAGCTATGACTGCCCTTTCAGCACTAATTTATTGCAGTGCACCTTCTGATTTCCAGAGAGCATTCTCCAGAGAAGCTGCTAAAAAAATACAGTAATGTGCCCATGTTCAGTAGCTGGGAGAGCACTGTTAAATGTGTCTGCCTTCCAGAGAGATTTCCCTGGATCTTTCTGAAACTAAAAGGACTTTCTAAAAATGAAGCTGTTGCAAAATGCATGCCTTTCCAGGTTCTCTTAAGATTATTCGAGTGAGATGCCACTGTCAGTGCAGAGGAAACAGATTGTTTCCTAGGGGGGGGGGGGAAACAGCCTTCCAATACAGTGCTTAAGGTTGTGTTGAAGAAACACAGCAAAATTGTTTCCTTCAGGACACCTGCTCTGCTACTGGGAACCTGAAAAGGGAAGACATTGTTGGTATTTATAATGAACTGTTTAAGGGAGAAATCTGCCACGTGCCTCAAGTTGGAAGCCACCGGGGATTATTTATCAGCAAGTCTGACGTGCAACTATTCAAAGTGCTTTTTAAAACATACTTCTGAAGTAAATTTCAAAGCTTAAATAGCATGTATATGCCAAAATAATTTGTGGGTGCTGTTTTATTATTTCTATGACACAGAAGGAATGTTCATGCTGAAAAATCTAATTTTTGCTGTCTGCAAATATATTTCCCTGAAGTAGCAAATTTGCAAATACTATTAGTTTGTATGTACAAACAGTGGCATAAATATGGCCAAGTTTTTACCTTTTGCCTGGTAGTAGAGTATGTGTTTAAAGCCATGGAATTTAGAAGATAGCACAAAGATATTAACTACTTTACTCTCCAGACAAAATCCTTCAGCTGCTCTCGATCTAATCACACTACACTGGGGGCTGGTCGTTGGGTAAGAACAAGTAACGCTGCACGCATGTCCTTAGTTAGGCTTTGTGATGATCTAGTCTTTAGTATTGATGCCACTGGAAAAGGTTTTGTTGAGACTTTTGACCAATCACTGTCAGAACAAACTAGTTTGAATACAGTTAAGTTAGCTTTACAAGAGAGCATGCTAGCAATTGATGCCAAACTCACCCTTATCTGAGGAATATTTGAAAAGGGGAAAATGATAGTTAATTTTAAGAGTATTTGGGAGAGCTGAAGAATGCAGTTGACTAATCAAAATGGATGTGTTTTTGTGGTGTGTATGTGTAAGACAGTGGCTTTTGGGGAACACTGATGTACTGACTAATGAATAACTGAAGTTGGGTTTGTATGGGTCTGGTGAAGGTCATGGAAACAGCCCACAACTTGAGACAATGAAACTTAGCTTTGGAGAATGTGGAGAGGTAGGTGCTTTGCAGTGGTGTTAAGCATCATGTTGCTTTGAGTATCCGGTACAGCCTGAGTTACAAAGTCACCCAAAGAGTGAAAAAGAGGGGATATGGTTTAAATTTAGGATGATAGGAATGCAGCAGCTGCTTTTAGATCTTGCAAGTTCAGTCAATTTCCATGTGATGTCAAAGGCAGAGATAAATTGATTCCATAAAATCAGGGGAGAAGACGTAATCTTTGACAATACACTCTTTGGAAAAATTCTGGGTTTTTGTTGTTTGGTTGGTTTTGTGGATTTTGGGTTTTTTTTTCATTTCAACTAGGAACAGAGTTTTCTTTTACTCCTTTTTCTTCCTGTTTCCTTACTAACATAAGGATACTTCTCCACATGTAATATCTGCTGCTACACTGCATATGGGAAGCTAAACTGCTATTAATGACTTGTCCTCACTTCAATAGTCTAGCTTGACTTGCTTGTGTTTGTCTGTTCACATGAATCAAGCCAGACTAGCTCAAGCAAAAGTATTCTTACAATCATTTAAGGTTGGAAGGGACCTTTATGATCATCAAGTCCAGCCATTAACATAACACCATGTCCAGCAGTAACATGTCCCTAAGTGCCAAGTCCACACATATTGCAGATATTTCCAGGCATGGCAACTCAATCATTTCCTTGGGCAGCCTGTTGTAAATGCTTGGTAACTTTTGTGGTGAAGAAATTTTTTCATATGTTCAATCTAAACATCCCGTGGTGCAACTTGAGGGCACTTCCTCTTGTCCTGTTACTTGACACCCAACTCACTACAACCTCCTTTCAGGTAATTGTACATAGCAGTAAGGTCTTTCCTCAGCCTCCTTTGCTCCATACTAAACAACATATATCTCTCATAAGACTTGTTCTTTAGGACCTTTACCAGCTTCGTGCCATGAAATGGCTCTATGGACTAACTCTGGTTTCGTAGTTGAAGACATGTAGCTGTGTGAGCTGCTGCTTCTCTACTTTGAGTATGGTAACAGCACTACAGCTTTTCACCATAATTACTGACAACCCAGAAGGTGAAAGCTGTGGATTTCAAATTTCTCTTCATCAGTGCAAGCAGTAGAAACCTGGTTTCCAGTTTGAACTTCCAGTGGAAAGGATTAACCTGAGCAACAAATTGCTTTTAATGGAACACAACAGGTGTAATGGCACACACCAACTTACCTTCCATAATTGGTGTTGAGAGGTTGTTGTCTTTCTTCAAACCTTTTGTGAATCCTGTGGTAGTCAGGGTGAGTTTAGCTTCTCTACTCGCTTCATTATATTTTAGCATCGAGGAGAACTTTCTAATGTGTGTTCCAATTGAAAAAATATAATTCTGATAAATTACCAATTGTTCTGCCATGGCCTTGTATGAAATGTGAATTGGGTAAATATAGTTTAATTGCAGATTGGTTGGGTAAATACAGTTTAACTGCAGATGGGAAGCCTTGTTCAGCTCTAGTCTCCTGCTCCCCAAAGGGTGTGTTAGCCACTCACTAGATTGCAGTTTGAGTTGCTTTTATAGCTCTAATATACTTCTCGTGTTTTACTTTGAATAAACTCTTCCTGTTTGACCCCATTATCCCTTTTGACAAATATCTACAAGGTAATTGTTATTTTAGTCCTTTTTCATCTGTATGTCTCAACCTTAACTGAAGAGTGCTAGTGCAGACAGTGGGCATTCGACTTGAAAAGAACAGACTTTTGTCTGTGTTGGTCCCGAAATGAGCTAAAAGACAAGTACAGGGGTTGCATACCCTCTGTTATGTTTCAGTTTTAAATCACATAAACAAAACAAAAAACCCAAAGCCTTTGGGTTTCTAATACTCAGAAAATATTTTTTGTTTCCAAGTATATGTTTGCTGGCTGGTTCACCTGCCTGCTAATCCCTCATTTGTAACACTCCCCCTAATACTGAACAACAGAGTGCACCTCTTGAGGTTTGCAGTGTTCAGTTTCCTTAACAAGGTAACAATAAAAGTATTAAAAATAAATGTGTTTGGAAAATGGCATTAGAACAAAGGTTGGCAAGCAATCAATCTTATTTTTTATTTTTAAATAAATTAGGGACATCTTGTCCTCAGTCTCTTTTCCCAGAAGACTGAGCACCAAGACGTATGCCAAGGAAGGAAGCACTTAGTGTGGAATACATCGTAGTTCTTTTGCATTAGCTTCTAAAGTTGGTGAAACACAGAGAGGGAGCAGGTGTTCTTGGGTGTTGGTGCCATGTGTGTACATGGCTGCATAGTTTGAGGCAGTGGGGAAGCGGTTTGTACTTCCTGAACTAGTTTGTGCTTGGTAGGCTGGTGCAGTGGAGCACTCTCCCAAGGTGAGCAGAGCGTGTTGGGCTCCTGCAGGCTGTTCGGGATGTAACTGCCATGTGCTAAGACTGTGAGAATGGGACATACACATACAGGAGAGATAGATTCTTTAGTGGTGCTGGGTGTATCTACAGGTATTTTCCTGAGTGGAACAGTGGTTGATAACTTGTCCTCTTGCTGCCACTGTGCTGGGGGAAAATTGGCTCAGATGCACCCTGTGCTCCCAGACTGAGTGACAAAGTGGTGTCCCACTGATGCTCTGCACGAAGTGAACTTTGCATAAACAAAAGATCTGCCAGCAATGGTACAGTCATGTGGACAGATGCATAAGAGCTTTGAAAGCAACTGACTTAGCTTTTAATTTGCCTTCATAAATAAATTATAGCAGTACTAATACCTATTCTTGTTCTGTGAAAGGGGTGTTATTACACCTCTGGATAGAGTTGCGCTTTGTGGGCTGCAGTTTGTAAGTCCCTCAGAGGGGCAGGCCCTTTGCATGGAAAGTGCACCCTGATGCCTGCTCATTGACTGCAGCTAAACCAAGTTTGAAACTGATTCTTCTTATGACTGAGCTTTCTAGCAACAAAACCAGAGGAAACTGAGAACTGCTTCAAGCTCATTGTCTTGGCTGGCTGTTATGAGACAGTAAAGCTAATTACTTCCACATACAACTATTAGATTTGCAATGAGAGAACTGGGCATCTGCATAAGACACTGTGGTAGTATCAGGGCCATGTTAATCATCAAGACTATTTTGTTTCTCTGCATGCAACTCGCTGCCCAGATGAAGTTCACTTGGCCATGTTGCTGTTTCTTCATACCAAGGTGGTTGGAGCAGAGAGAATTCTCTCTGCTGGTGCCGTTGTGTAGGTGGGAAGGGTTGGGAAGCAGGAGGGACACAGAAGCAGGGCTTTCTTCTTCCTCCCTTTACCTCTACCACCATTTTACACTGCAGAGAAAGCAATCTGCTATTGTTAAAAAGTATTCCGGGTGTCCTTAATATAATCCTGTAGTGCTTTATTTATGCTTGCCAATGTAGATGTAACAAAGATCTTTCATAGGGCACTTAACATTGCTTTATTAAACTATTTGCAATGTTGTTTCGGGTAATGTGTACAAAATTACTTTTTCTCAAGCGCCACTTATATGCCTTTGTTTCCGTGTCCAGCATCTGTATGAAGCCACTGATAAAGACTGTGAAAAATTTACAACAAATAATAAGGGACAATTGGAGGCCAAATTTGATAGTCATGCAAAGAGAAAATGTTGATTTGAAGCTTTGGAAAGTTAGACCATTACTTTAGCCTTCTTGTTTTCTCTTAAGCCATGCCATAAGAATAACTGTACAAATGGAGTACTATGAAAATGCCCATGTTAGTTTTAATTTAGATTAACTGCTTCTGAGGGCAGGGTAGTTATGGTAGCAGAGATCTGTGTAGACAGGTGCCCAAGTACCTACCCAAGCGGTGAGGTGTTTGTTGCAGCCTGAGTTTAGCTCCATGCTGCTGTGGCCATTTTATTCTCAACACTCAGACTAACTTGGGTATCTCTAGAAAAACCATTGCCGAACCTCATTTTTAATGTAGTCTTAGGTTTCCTCCCACATTCCCTGCAAATCTGAAGTAGCGGTTTACAGGTCAGACTAGAGGGTTGTACTGCTTGTAAGTTCCAGTTTTTGGTGTTGACCATTGAGCTGTGTACAATAAGGTAGATGATCAGCTTCCTCAAAACTCCACTGGTTCTAGAATGATGAATACTATTGAATTTTTGATTTTTTTTTCTCATTATATTTCTCTATATGAAATTAAATTCATAGGGGTACATTAGAATCATAGAATCATAGAAAGGCTAGAGTTGGAAGGGACTCCAGAGGTCATCTAGTCTAACCCCCCTGCAAGAAGCAGGGACACTCCCAACTAGATCAGGTTGCTCAGGGCCTCATCCAACCTGGCCTTGAATGTCTCCAGGGATGGGGCATCCACCACCTCTCTGGGCAACCTGTTCCAGTGCTCCACAACTCTCACAGTAAAGAACTTTTTTCTAGTATCTAATCTAATCATTGTATATGACAGTTTTTGTTATATAAGAAATATGCTTGGAGCAGAGAACAATGTATATGTATGTCATTATATCGTGATGTTTAATTTTCTGACTTGCGTTGTCTTCCCTTAAGTATTGAAATAACATATTTAGCACTGTGTTATAAAAAAGATCTGGTGAAAAATGGGTGAAGTAGTAGGATTGATCTCACTGTTTATTGCTAGCAAGGACAATAGAATCTGAGAAAGTAGTTTCTGACTTAGTGAAGCCATCAAATTAAGGGCAGCAGGAAGTATTCCTCTGATGTAAAAATAATATATGACAAGTTATGGACTTTTTAGCAATATATCGCTAGCTTTTACAGCTAGAGTGCCTTTTAGTGTTACAAAAATAATAAAGAATTCCATTAATGTGGAGCAAAATATACTCTAAACAGTCTGTGTTTCTAAATTTTATGGCTTCTGGGTTTTGGGTTTTTGTCCAAAGCACATCAGTAGTCAGCAGTCTTGCAAAGAGCTCTTTGGATTGTGCCTCAACTGAGAAAGTGTTGGTAAACAAAAAAGGTATCGCTGTTTGTTCATACCATGACGTTGAGAGATCAGTAGATTGAGTAACTCAAGCTATGAAGTCTACTGTGGACCCTATTGGTGTGTTTTCCAGATCCTGCTTACTTTATTCTGGAGTCTGAACCTTCTAGGTGCAGGGGGCAGAAAGTAGACTTAGGGATGTACACCATAGTACTGAAATATGACCCTTTTGACTCTTCAAGTGTTAGACTGTTTAATGCCATTCATAAAAATCAGTCAGGGTCCATTTTATGGGTAGAGGGAAGTACCAGCTTCCTTTGCTTTGACAGTGTAGATGTTTTGGTAGTTTGACAGTTGTAGATATTTGTAGAGTAGAAATCATGTAAAGCATCATCTACTCTTAATTGTTAATGCTTTCTTTATACCAGTTATGTACTTGTGGCAATGCTGCTGGCTGTCTGTACACTGAGACCAAACCTTGAACTTCTCTAATTTGGAAAGACTTGAAGGAGCCAATCAATGCAGCAGGTTCTCCATTGTTTTGCTGGTAAAGTAAGATGTGTTCATTCTCTGAATCCATCACAGCTTGAACTCCCTTTTTTCCAGATTGTGTTAGCAGAATTATATTCATCACTATGAGTAAGTCCTCTGTGGTGCCTTCCAAATGCCTCCATAATTTTTCCACTGCCTTTTGCTTGCTGTATCAACTAATAACACTTCAGTCCCTCTCATTTTATGCCGCTTGCAGGCATTGTTATCCAGTATACATAGTGGTTTGGGTATTGACAGTGAGCTTCAGTGGTCAATGGAGACTGCAGTGATTACAAGCATTGCTGTGTGGGTGTGTGCTGTTCTGTCCATGCAGGTGAGATTGAATGACACCTGTGTGTGACCTTTAGCAGAGTTCCTAACTCAACCTAGAAGGGATATGGTCTGTCTCTTGTGACCAGCTCTTCGTTTAGGAAAAAGGGACTGCTTTCTGGGAAAACAGAAGGAAAAAACAGTTAATTGTGAGGATAACAGAGCACTGGAACAGACTACCCAGAGAGGTTGTGGAATCTCCTTCTCTGCAGACATCCAAACCTCACACGGACATGTTCCTGTGTAACCTAATCTAGGTGATCCTGCTCTGGTAGGGAGGTTGGTCTAGTTGATCTTTCAAGGTCTCTTCTAACCCCAACCATTCTGTGATTCTGTGAAAAAAACTTTTGATACTGATGCTTTCTGTCCAAGACTGATGAAGTGCTAAAAAGATGATTAGTCTGATCATTGGAAAAAAAAAATCTTTACTATCACTGATATTATTTTGCTGGAGCCTTTGTAAAGGTTTCTTGTTTTCATTTTCCTTTTTTTTCCTGCTTCAGATTCCTGTTCTGAAGAAGGGTGATGGTCATAGCCTGCAGACTGGAGAAAGGGATGTCAGGGAAGCAATTGAAGGTGAATTGCATTCTGTTTGTTGTCTGGCATCTCGCATCACAAGTTTCTAGCATGTCTTGTTAAACAGTTCTGGCCAGCAAGCTTCCTAGGTTCCTGAACTGGGGTAAATCTGGACTATTTCTATGAGAACACTTCCATCTGACATGACATAACTCAGGAGCATGATATCAAACAATCCAAGTCATAGTGTAGAATATGCGGACATTGATGTTTGTACAAGTTTGGTGCTACATTTGATTAATTAAGGGTGCATATCAAAGAGGATAAGATTCTTAAGAGACAATGTGTTTTTGTAGAAACACCATTGTAGCTTTAGGCCTGATTCAATTGCTAAAATGGTACTAAATCTGAAGGGTAGTTCCTTGATCCTGTAACCTTCCAGCAGCGATGCAGTGTTGTCCTTGATCACCATCACCAGTTGCAAGGAAAAGCAAATCGATTGTCATCCAACCCTGTGAAGGGAAGTACACTACCTCCGTAGGCAGAGCTACTGAGGGAATTGTTAATTTTCCCATGTTTGGCCAGGGAATAGATCTACTGGTGTAACACCCAAGTGAGGTGCAGTACCTCTTGTCTCTTTTGCTCTTGCTTAGCTGCATCTTCTCCCTCCCCTGCTCCCTTTAGAGCAATGTGTACCATTGGAAGTGTACACCTAAGTGATTCTCCCTCGCTTAAAAGCATGAAAGTCACACAGCAAGTTGTTGTGGAGTAGGCTTTTCAGTCTTGTCCTGCAACAATGATTTTGGCAGCTGGTCCAGTGAAAGTATCTGCTGTCTGTTTGCAGGAACATTTCAAAACTGGTAGGAAGGAATATTTCCCCTCAGCAGGTATTTGAGGTTTTCCAGTATGACAGTTAAGATGAAAGAGTTTCTAAGAACACATGATTAGTACTCCTCTATGACTAGGTGGTTATTTCCTGTGACTTGCTTGCAACCTTCAGATTTAGGTGTCTTTATTGAGGATTATCTTGAAGGTTGTTGCAAGGTAGTAGGGTTGTGTTTGGCAATCTAAATCTCTGTTGCTGAATTCTAAGTCTGGCAGGGAGGTTGGACTAGGTGATCTTTCAAGGTCCCTTTCAATCCCTAACTTTCTGTGATCCTTTACAATGATCTTGGCATAGTCTGTGCTTAAACATGTTTTTTCCAACACTGTTCAGAAGCAGAAATCCTTTAACTCTGAATAAGAAACCAAATGGAAATGTGTGCAGAACAGTACTTCTCTCTGCCAGGGTTTGGGGAGGCACTTACCCTTTTGCCAGGCCGATTTTGGTCCTTGCCAAAAAACATGTTCAAAACAATTCTCTCAAAGAGATTACATTTCAGTTGGTTGTGGTTATTATTATTTTTTGCTCTTCTGTTAGTCCACTTTTTTTTAGTGTTTTGTATCTGTGTCCATTTCCTGTACTTCAGCAAATTGCATTGGTGGGTCAATAATGCTTCCTTTCTCTCATGTTGTTAAAGCGGGAAGTACACTCCAGTCTGGTTATTATTCAGTTTACTTAGCTGTGTTTCTAACCTAAATCTCCAGTATATTGCATTTCTGAGTGTGGGATTTTCTTTTAACAAGTGAGCTTCATAATACTTGAGGGGTTTTCCATTGTGCATAAAATTCTTCCTGCTTATTGGTACTTACCTGACCGGCTCTGTTCAAACAAAATCCAGAAATCAGTATGTTCTGCTAATGAAAGATTTTGATGAATGAATGTATCTGCTGCCTGTATTAGGTAAGGAAATTTAGAGTAATTGCACAGACTTAATTTCCCACTGTCTTTTCTGAAGAAGCTTACCCCTTTTTTTTAGGAAAGCATGGGAGATGTGCAGCCATGAGGCTCTTGTCAGGTGCTCTCATTTATATAGCTTTGCTACTGTAAAGAAGCTCCTTTCCTGTATCACCCTTCAATGCTGTGAGGTGTCTTACTGGATTTTTTTTTCTCAAATCAGACAAACTCATACCATTCTCATATATTTCCCAGGCTTTTCCTGTAGTTCATATGGCATCTCATCTAAAGATGTGCAGTGTGCTAGTACTCTGTAGTCTGTTGAAGATTCTGTAGTGGCAAGCTGCTTATAGAAAGCTAAAGAATCTGTTACTGCCATAACTCTCAATTTAGCTGTAAGGCCATGTGATAGATTAGTAATGCTATTCTGTCTACAAAGGAAACTGTAAGGAGGGGAATACCTTGCAGTATTCAGAAATGTGCTGGATTGGGTTCTGTTTTCAGAAATTGAATGCAAACTGATCTTAGCTGATTTTTTTTTCAATGAGTTGTTCTACTCACCAAAATATATCAATTGAAGTTTTATAATTTGAACATGTATTGCCTTTTGTGCACATAAAGGAAGAAGTTACACAGTCAAAATAGCTGACATACCTCTTTACTTCCAGGTATTCTTAGTCTCTCTAGAGTTTAAAATTGAGATCACAGTACACTTTCCTTTCTATATGATACCATTTTTTCAGTATTTATTTATTATTTTTTATTTAGGACTATGATTTCAGAAAATTTCTAGTTTGATTGAAGTTTACCATGGAGTTCGTCTTCCTTGTGTCTTCATAGGCTCTGACTAGGTGCCAGAAATCTGCATTAATTGATGCCTAAAATTCAAGGTTTCCTGAAAGGTAATTTAAATTTCCATACTTGTATGGTTTGTAGCTTCCTGTAGGTATGTGCAGTGCTCATGTGAGATTTGTAAAGGCTGGAACAGCAGACCCAGGAAAGTGAGATACAGACTTTACTGTGATGAGAAGTGATAAATATGGGGTTTTTGTATGCAGAAAGCAAACGATTGTTGATAAATAGATGTTATGCAAGTGCAGGTGAGCAGAAGGGCAAACAGTGTCCTAGGAGTATCCCAAAGTCTGTGGCTTACAATATTTGACTTAGTGACTTAAAGCTAATGGGAAAGACAGGACCTACTGTTCGATGTATGTGCCATGTAAAGAATTTTTTGAAAAGTTCCTATGTTGGAAAGATGGGAATTTGACCTCTAAGTTCTTCCTATGTTATGCTGGATGATGCAGAGCTGTAGTAATCTTCAGAACTGTTTTCTCAAAAGTCATTCTGTGAAAAATATGAGAAGGTTAAAAATACTGTTGAGTACTTTGTCCCAAATGGGATGGAAATGATAATGCTGTCTCTGGCCTTCATACAAAGAGTAAGAGGCCAGATTCTGAAGTCTGTCCTACTTCCAGATTGTCACTGATTTTATTTTTTTTTCCTGTTGAAAAATCCTATAATCACAAACATGTTGTTAAGAAGGTAACACAAAGAAAGAGATAGGAATGTTTTCTGTTCTCACGAGCAGTGACTGTTGCAGGTGGATACTTCTATAGGTTTTCTTTCTTGAGATAAGAAAAATAGCTGTTAGTAGAAGAAAGCCATGGGACCATCTTCTGTCTGGAAGGGCATTACAGCTGTAAGGTCATTCCTGCTGTTCCCTTCGGTGCCTCATTATGCCTTCAACAAGGAGTCATGTGCTGGCCTTCAGGCGCAGTCTTGGTGGACAGAGGAGCAGGAGGAGATGCCTGCTTGACTGTTATCTGTACTGACTGGTCCTATTGCCACAAGGAACTGCTGTTTTTTTTTTCAAATGTAGCAGTATTGCTAAATTCCTTGGGGAAGAAGGATAAGAGGAGCCTTCAGATATGAGACAAATATCTCTGACACGTGGCTGTTTAATAATTAATTTCCCCAAAGGGTTTGAAAAGAGAATTTCAAAACACTAACTACTGCAGCTCTGTATGTGTGTTAAGCCCATTGTACTTGTGAGTTTGGCTTTGTTCCACTGGCTGTGTAACTTGGAGAGAAGAAGCTGTTTGTAGGCAGATTGTGTAGGGATAAAAGACAGAAAAAAAGTTAAGAAATGAAATGTTTGAAGTCTGCAGATATTTTTTTTTTAAGTAGGAGGGTTGCTTTCAACTTTTAGTGTGGAGGTAGCTTAAAAGGAACAGTGGCTAAATAAATGAACAAAACCTGTTGCTATGTTTCTCCAGTCCTCTTGCTTGGGACTGCACTAGAGAAGGCAGCATCAATTGAAACCTTTTAAGAATACATATTCTGACTTAATTTCTTTTTCATCTTATAAAATCGGTCTTTTTAACATTTCTGTGGCTGTTAGACTATAAAGAGAATCTGTTTGCTCAAACCTGTATGATCAGTGTGTGTTTTGAGAGGGAAGGTGATATGGGCATGGGAGCTGGGGCGAAGCTGGGGAAGTGAGGTGAAGTGCTAGTACACATTCAGTAATTGGAAGGGTCCTGTGCAAGGGTCAAGTACCAGAGGATTGCCTTAATGTACAGGCTTTAACTGCAAGTTCTCAGTACCTGTCATGGCCCCTGTGAGGATCTGTGGGGTTTAGCCCCACCTGGCAACTAAGTACCATGTGGCTCTTCTTACTCCTCCTCTCACCCCAGTGGAATGGGGAGGAGAATTGGAAGGAAAAAAGGTTAAACTTGTGGGTTGAGATTAGGACAGTTTAATAGCAAAGGAAGAGGAAAATAGCAACACTTATAAAAGAATATGCAAAGTCAGTAATATACAGTGCAATTTCCTCACTTCCCAGAACCTGGTGCCCAGCCCATCCGTGAGCAGCAACACCTCCTCTCTGGCCAGCTTTGCCTTATATACTGAGCAGATGGTGTGAAATACGCCTTTGGCTCATTTGGGTCCTTGTGAAAATTTGACACTATGAAGCCTGAAAACCAGGACAATATCAAATACTAACTTTCAGGATACATTGAGAACTTGTGCATCTAAGATCTTGCATTAAATCAGATCCTAATCTTGGTTCCCAAAGCAATTGCAGCTTGGATATGTTATAGTAACACAAGTTTGGTTGTATTAAACTGTAGTTTATCTCATGTGGTATGTTTCATCTGAGAAAACACTGATGGCACTCCATCAAAAAGGGTGAAACAAGGTTTGTCAATAAAATGTTGTCTTCATTCTGTAAGAAAATTAAATGGATCATTCTCATGGAACTGAGGCACAGCAAGTACCAGAACCACTGTTGTGTAATTTTGGCTTTTAAAGTTACAGCCATAAACTTTTATTAAAACAACCTGTTTTTTCACTTGCATCCATAAACTGGCTAGTGTAGTAAGCGTTTAGGTTGAACTGCCAAGAAAAACAAATCACAGATAAAGCCTTAGCTTTGTAATGGGTGTGAAAAGTCTAATCTGTTTTGTGTAACTCAGCATGGGGTAATAGTGACTACACTGGAATCAAGGATTAATTTTCTGCCAGTTGAGGATCTGACCAACTTTAGTAAATGTCAGCAATGTGCATTGGGAGGGTGAGAAATGCTCTGTGTACTATCAGTCTTCAGGAACTTATGTTTAATTATGACTAATGCAAAAATCACGCTTCAGCTTAGAGTTGCATTCCATACTTAGAGTTTACAGAAACAGCTGGGAGGGTAGGATGGGCTTTTATTGTTTGGTTTGATTTTTAACTACATAATGTATCATCCTCTGTCCTAATCTGTGATTTTTATCTTCAAGTTGTGTTGACAAATTTCCTAGTGTTGGGAGGAGGTAGTTGTTATGACTTTAAATCGGTAGCTTTGTTTGTACTTTAATATTCCAAATGACACACTTCTGAAGTGTTCCTTTTAGCATACTGTTCTTTGCCGCTCACAGGCTGCCTTTGCACAGAGCAGCGTGCCTTTGAGCAGTTACCAGTGAGCTCTGCTTTGAGCAGCTTCTGCGTGCCCTGTGCTTTATAAAAGAGCGCTGCCTTGCATGTGTGCCTGGGGACTGCTACTGCACGCTGCGTGCCCTGCTTTTGCTCTCCGCATCTGCAAGGTGAGCAATGGTAGTGGGCTCTGCGGCCACCTTAGGGCTCCCTCTGTGCCCTGACCACCCCACCTGTGGATGTTAAATGAAACCCTGCTTCCTCTCAAAGTTCCATGTTGTGTGAGCCTTTTAATTATAAATAGACAGCTCTGGCTTAAAATCAGTGTGTACTTTAAAACAAATTTTTGAAAGTTGTTTTAGATATTTTTTTTCTTTGCTGTTTAGCTATCTTTCCTTAGCCAAGAGACTTCCTTTTCAGATTTGGGGCTGGCCACTTGATCTGAGCCCTCTGTAGAAGAAGCTCTACTCCCTCCTGTGCTACTTTCTCTGCAAGAGGATGTACCTCTTGCAGAAAGTTAATAAAATAAAGTCTGTCTTGCTCAATGTTTAGGATCTGCTTGCTTGGCAAAAAGTGATCTGATATGCTGCAACATTTGGGAGGGCTGTGATGAGTTCTTCCTTGTGGAAACTTCAAGTTTCATCCCAGAGAGCCAGGTTGTTGGAGGACATGCAACCTTTGCATGTCATCTGGCCGGAGTGTCTACTGCCCTGTGCTGTTTTTTTCAACCCTGGAAGGAATTATGCTCACTGCAACCTGGGTCACAAGTGACTTCTGCCCTTCAGCCGAACTTGTTGACATTGCCTTTTCAACTGCTAGCAGGGTACATACCTCTTCTTGGAGGAAGATCTGAACTGGTAAAAATAGGAAATTTTTCAAATAAGACACCGCTTGAGGTACCCCTAGACTGTTTCTGTACCATCTTGGTCCTGTTGTGGTGCAAGCTATTGAAAATACATTGAAGCAGCAGTGTTTGTAATACAGGTGGCTATTGTCTAAGCCTTAAAATAAAGTCAGTAAGTTTAAATACTATAGTGCTCATTTGCTTTGGCTTTCTGTTTTCTAGCTTTTTAGGCAAGGCTTTCAGAGACAATCCAAAATGGCCTATACAGATCCTCAAAGATCTTGGGCACAGTGCCAGTTGGCAACTTAACAACTCTTCAGTCTGTCCTTGATGAGTCTGATATAGCAACCAGAAGGGGTGGTGCTATTACCATGCTTCACTTAATTCCAAGTGGCTGAAGTCCTGTGAGAAGTCCAGATGACCATCAAGAAGGGTTGAACCTAAAAAGCTGTAAGTCTTACTAATGCAAAGAGGAAATGTCAGTCTGCATGAGCTAAAGGAGAGCATTTCAGTCAGTTGTAAATCAGTAGTGTGTGTATCTAGAGGATAGGAAAGGGGATAACTCTCTCCATCACCTTGCAAGGTGTTAAATGCTGCATCCAAGTCAGTGACTCACATGGATCCTGTGTATTTTGAGAAAATTGGAGCAACAAAGGTGGTAAAGCTAATTCTGAAAGGAATTATCTTGCTAATTTCAAGGAAATCACCGTCTCTTGCAGTATCCTGTCTTTGTTCTGGGATTTCCATACAGTTTTGACCAGTTTGACTTGGAAGAAAATCCTGGTACCTGTTACACTTTGTAGTACTACATTCCCTGCTTAAATGTTGAAGTTTTTTCTCTTTCTCTGTGATTCTCTTGTGCCAGAAGTACTTGTGATAAAGTTGAAAGAAAGATCAATATTGCATATGATCCTGATTTTGTGATACTTTTCCACATGCATGCCTTGTTTGTGTGATGGGTCTTTACTTTGCTACTACATGACAACTCAGATCTTGCCTTTTGAAACAGCAATAGCTGTTCTTCCACTTGAAGTGGCATGTCTGGCTGCTAGTCTTCCTAATTTGCAAAGTGCTGAATAGGAAGATGGCCTTAGGTTACCAGAGGAGCACAGCCTGCCTTTTGTAACTGGCAAAGGCTGCCCTTTTGGAAACTGAATAAAAGAATGTAAACTGGGGACCTGTTTACAACCTGTGAGGTTGTTGTGTGCCACCTAAGCTAAACCAGTGTTTGTTATGAAAACTCTTAAGACTATGGATGGTACTGTCGCAGTAGACATGTGAAAGCAAGAAGCTAGTTACCTCCATGGGCAGTATTTCAGAGGTGTTATGTTGAGCCACTGGGACTACAGAGAAGGAAAACAGTAATGCTTTTTTTTTTGTGTAGGCACCCTTTTAGTCTGAGCAGTGAGTGGTTAGGCAAGTTGCAAGTTAATGGTGGTTTTGCATCCTCGCCAGTTGGAGCACACAAACTGCAGGCTGGCTGAGCAGACCCAATGTTCCACCTGTGGATTCATTTTCTAAATTTCTTGTTGCACTTAAGCTTTGAGGAAATATTAACGCAAACACAACGTGAATTGAGAGGCACCGGTGTCCTTCCCTGTAGCATGATGTTGTATACTTTGGGCGTATGTCTGTCTTAACAGAATGTACTATTTCCAATGTGTATTATGTCTTCAGACAAAAAAAAAATAATTGGGTTTTTTTTATATATTTGGAAAAATTCAGCTTGAGGAGGTTACACATACACCCAGTAGAAAAATTAGGTTTTTGTGTACTTGGTAGGTATATTTGATCTGTAGTACTTTATTTTTAATTCATGAAAGCCATTTGTCTGATATGTACTTTCTGACCTTATTGTCCCTTGAAAGAACACTTTGTGAAAGTCGCTGTTAGGGATTAAGAAGCTAAAATAAGCACCAGGACATAGTTCTTGTCTCTCAAGAACCTCATGTGATGAGATGCTGTAAAACTGCAGGCAGAGACTGGGAATTCGTGGAATGCAAGTGAAAAATGAATAATGGTTTTGTTCTGAACAATGTACTCAGTGAGAGAGGTTCCATAGCTATTCACCATTAACTCTGATAGTATAATACAGGTACTCAGTCAGCTTTTTTGTTTCCAGTCTGAAATTCAAATGGAGTATCTTGTGCATAAGAAGACTAAGTAGAAGTTATCTGCCTAAAGTCTAAAAATAAATCTTGTGGCATGTTTTTTCTGGTAACATGTGGGTATTTCTTAAGAGTGCACTAGCTAGCTGAAATCAAAGCCAAATGTAATATTATGGGAAAAGTACAGAAACCTTAGATGCCTTCACCCCTAGTTTTCTTGTTCTGCTTTTCTGCAGAGATGGCAGCTCCTTTTTTGTGTGTTTACACCTTTATGAAATATAGCTCATAGTTACTTTAGGCTTCATTTAAAAGCACCGCACGTTTTCTTGGGATTTAAATTACCTTTTGCTCAATTTCCTAATTAAATTCATTTTTCTTTCAATTTGTGCTTGTGGTTGCTATCTTCACAACTGGTAGTCCCTTTTATTGTCTGTCATTTTTCTCTGAGATAAATTCGCAACCTTTCTCATCAATAACTGAAAATGCATGTGAAACATGTTGAAGTGGTGTTAGGTGCTTTAGAAGTGGCTTTAGAGCAACACAGATAACGGGTTTTATTTTTTTTTCCTCTTGATGTGCGTTTTTGTTTTCAGATGTTTTCTTTCCAAAGTCCAAATTTTTGTTTGATTTGAAACTGAAGAGGATAAACTTGTTATGTGTAGAAATGAAGACTTTGTAAGAATATGTGCTAGGAGGGAAATTATAGGTATATGGATTTCCTTCCTAAAAATATGGATTCAATATTACAGATTGACTTAAGTTTTTAATAGCTTCCCTAATTATATCTAATTAGTACATATATGCAATACATATGTCAAAAAACCCAGTGCAGGCTGTTGTTCCAAGTTGAAAGCATGAGTCCTAACTATAAGGCAACTGCCAGTCACCTTACAATTAAAGAAATGCTAATGATTCCTGTCAAAATCAATTGTGACTGAATAAATACAAGTTCAGGTTATGACATCTGTTCATCCAGGTCACATTTGCTTTTGTGTGGACATGAATTGTGAAATCCTGCTCCCCAGAAGGTAATTTTCATCTTGGAATGCCTTTGGGAATGTTTCTGGCTGGTGCTCCCCTGCTTGCACAGAAGTCTGGATGTGTTGCTGCTTCCCACTTCTCAGGTCAACGCTCCTTTCAGCCTGTGAGCACAGCTCTGCAGTGAACGCAACGATGGTCTATAAGACAGTCTATTCTGAAAGTATCACCTTTTTTTCCTGATGTCAGGAAATAGGACTAGAAAGGAGTTCTTGTATCATTGAAATTCATACTGGGTTTAGCAGCAGTATAATGTGTTTGGTTTGGGTTTGTTTTTTTCTTGATCAATTTATAAAATTTAGATATTTTTAATCTGCCAAAGCAATTAGAAGCAGCTTTGGAATATCAGATACCTGTATTTTCAAACGCTTCAGACACAGTTGTGTTCATGGTATTTAGCTTAAATTGTTCTTTTTCTGTACTGTTAATCTCCTGCCCCCTTAAGCCATATTTGTGAGCAGCAACCCAATCCTCTTTCAGCACGTTTGATAGCTTGAGTTAGCCAAGTTTTCTACTTTATGGTGATCCTGATAGCCCTGGTCTGCATCTGCATTGTTTCAGCTTCTCTGTGCTGAGCGTGATGTCTGGCATTGATGTGCTGGCCCAGAGATTATCTCAGTGGTGTACTGTGCTATTCCCTTTCTCTCCAGGAGCAAACTTCCTAATGCTGAATTTTTCCTTCTTGGAGCTTCAAATATGAACAGAGGAGAAATGTTCAGTGGCAATCTGATGTTCCCAGATATCTCTCTCCTCTCTCATTTCCAAATTATGAAGCTCTGTTTTATTATTTCTGCATGGCATTGCACAATGATATGTGCTATCAAAATTAATTCCATCTCTGTTACCTTACTTCTTAAGGTCATCTGGTTCTTAAAGTGTGAGATCCAGTTTTGGGAAATAATATAACAAGATGGCCATCAGAATATCCTAATTCTCCGGGGGTATGGAGCATCTGAGGCTTGCAGCACCCCAAATTGAAAAGAGACTAGCTGTGTACTAGGGGGGAGTTGACCTGCTTCAGAGGTGGTACAGAAGCTGAGCTTCTCCCAGCTTTTTATCTTAGCT
Organism: Heliornis fulica; assembly: GCA_013399135.1. Lineage (NCBI taxonomy): Eukaryota > Metazoa > Chordata > Aves > Gruiformes > Heliornithidae > Heliornis > Heliornis fulica. The sequence continues at coordinate 71,627 of VXBZ01003337.1, forward strand.
GCTGACCAAGGCTAACCAATAACACGTGTCTTTCTTAAATCATATGAAAAAGTTTCTTCTATAATCAAACAAAGCATGGAGTTCATCCAGCAGACTTCTGGGCCTATCTTGGTAGAATGGATTATTTGCTCATCCCCTTCATCTCCCATACAGTTAAAACCAAACCAAATTTACCCATACTGTCTTTTCACAAAAAGAAATATCCTTGGCCATTGAGGAACAAGAAGCAAAAATCTTCCTTTGTTAAAAACTCAGGTTGCAGTCTCGAATTTGCACTTCCACTCTGTCTCTCCTAGCCTTTTCTGTACTAGCAGGTGGGTTCTTTTTTGGCCTGTGCCATGCAGAAGTTTACAAATTTATCAGATGTTTCTTTCTAAACTCTGAATTCCTGTTCAAAATCGGTAAAATTCTTAATCTGACCGTGCACACCTAGTGGATGCTGTGTTTTAACTGTCTGTATTTTTTGTTCTTATCTCCTGAGATTTTTAATTGTTTGCGTCTTCAGTTATTTGCTTTTCTTTCCCCTGTTCGTGTATGCTGTAAATCCTGTAAATGGCTGGTATATCTTCTGAAAGATTCTTAAATTGTGCCAGATTCTCAAGTTCTATTCATAGCAAGTTGCTTCTAGCCCTCCTGGCATCAGGAAAGAGCTTGAAAAGAATCTAAAAGTTAAAATACCTGGTGGAAAGTATTTCCTCCGTGCATTTGGTGTTTTATAAAAGTTTGGGAGCAGAACTGTAACCACTGCATAGTTATTGGGGTTGTGGTTTTCGTTGGTTGGTTTTTTAAATCTAGCTGTTGAAGATGGCACTTGCTTATGCTTAATATAGGTCACCTTGCTCTCAGTTAAGCTTCTGCTTTGAGACTTAGATAGAAATATGCCATTCTAACCATCAAAATGAGAACTGGATTAATCTCCTATGTCCTGTTCAATCTATTGTTGCTGCAACAACTTCATCACCAGGACACAGAAGTCAGTTCTGGCACACTCCCTTGGGTAAGGTATGGTGCAGGGTCATACATGATGAGAGCATGCCAGAATATGGATGTGTGGTGATGGACTAGGTGGTATTTTACTTTGTTCCAGGGTGTGCCTGCATGCTAGAGTATGAAAATTGTTGGGTTGTCTCTAGCAAGTGGCTAATAGAAGGCTACCAGTGTTACTGATCACTGCAGAACACTTAACATATTTTTAAATTGTATCTCACCAACTCTTTTTGTTTCCTCTTATAGCACTCAGCTCTTATGTCTGTCAATGTTTGTACAGGTGAACTTGCTAGATTTCCTGGTTTATGTGCATCAAATACTGAAGAATTTAATAAAAAGCACACTCTAACAGTCACGGAAACCTGACCTCAGCTACTCAGCTGTGCTCAGTGGGATAAGATACTTCCTTCTAGTAAGGACGCAGCAAAGCTTTTCCTAATATTCCAGATGTACATCGTCTTCAGGAAAACTGCCTCATAGTACAGACATCACATCGCAGTCAGGACAGAACCCCTCTGAGCATTCTGCTCTGGAACGCTTTTTGCAAGGCTATCTCGGCAGAACTTGTTACTGAAGTGCATGCCAGAAATCTGTGTTAAACTTCAGGGTGATATATAGTAGATAGTTGCATGCAGTTGAGATGGTGGATGATGCTGGTTGCTTGAGAGGCAAAGTTTGTGCAAGCTAAAAGAATAGGCTAGTGCTATTAATAGGTTCTGATGTTTAGAGTCCAACCTTCTTTTCTGGCAGGCAATAGGGATCACTTCTGTGCAGGGTGATTTGTTAGACATCGTGAAGCTGTACTTCTTCACGCTGGGGGTGACAGAGCACTGGAACAGGCTGCCCAGCGGGGTTGTGGAGTCTCCTTCTCTGGAGATATTCAAGACCCATCTGGACACCTACCTGTGCGACCTGCTCTAGGGAACCTGCTTTGGCAGGGGTGGTGGAATCAATGATCTCTGGAGGTCCCTTCCAATCCCTACAATTCTGTGAGAGACAGTGCCTGACCACACGGATGACAAGAGGCTGTAGCATATATGGTCTTTACTGTATGGGATGATGATGTCTGATTGGCTGAAGAAAGTTGGGTCAGAATTTAAAAAAAAAAAAAAAAAAAGGACTTTGTCAGAAGTGTAGTTTCTTATTAGACCAGTTGACATACCTGGAAATTGGAAAGGCTTTCCATGTAGGAAGCCTTTGAGCCTTAAGGAGAAATTGCAATCTTTAGGTTAAATTCGGATTGAGAGTGGTTAATTGAGGGTTAATTTACCTAGTTATCCATTAGCCTATGACAGGAAGAAAGTTTGGTACATGCAGATTTGAGGAGAGTAGAGACACAGGACAGAGAAAGATGGAGAATTGTCTGTGGACCACTAGTATTAGTTGGAGATACACAGGCATCATGGAGGTGATGGAAACCATAACTTCATAATCATGCCTTCCAGCTATCTTCTGACTGGTTTTAGTATGTTGTAGGCTTGGCTTTCCTTGAGAGGAAGCAAAAGTCATTCATGAATCCACCAACATGGAAAATATGCATATGTGCTCAGGACAGATATCCTGGTGTTGTTTCTTCTCATTTAAACTTCTTGTTTAAGAGCATTAGTAACTTGTTCCCAAAAACTTCTTGGGAGTGGCTGGCTGGCTGGAGTTGGTAACTTTTGGACTTAGCTTTGAGCTGTCATCTCCCTCCTGCTTATAACTAATTCCCATGAAGAATGGTGATGGCATGATCATAAGACACATGTGGGTATCATAGGAACTTATCAAGCAGCATGTCTTCTTTCACTGTTTGTTGGTACTAATTCCTTTGAGTAGCACTTGCTCTACTGACCTCAGTCATTTGTCGAGAAAATGACCCATTGACTTTGCTGGAATATAAGACTGGTGAAGAAAAGTGCATTAAAAAAGTTTCCTGCAAGCAAATGCTGAAATAAATGAGTCTCAAAGCCTGAATATATGGAAGGACTGGTTGTGTTTGTCTTTCTCCATGGAAGTGCATCCAGTAACTAATTATGATGGGTGGGGAATTAAGTGTCATCATTCCTGCTTCCCTCTGTGTTGGTGATTTCTGTCCCTCAAAGCATAGCCATATTATTAATTGAAGTGTTGCTCTAGAGAGCTGCTTACAGGATTTTCTGCTTGGATTAGGGACAAAATCTCCAAAAGTAGACCTTCATCCCATAGAGAAAGGTTTTGTTTGTTTGGTTTTGTTTTCACATTTGCATGATTTTCTTCCCATCAACCTTTTGCTGCAAAGCTTTGAAGGAAGGGAAAAGAATTCCACAGATGACAGTGATTATATCACCAGCCAGGGTAAATGGGGGTAGGTGATGGGTGGTGGCCCCTCTGAGGCAAGAGGGGGCTGGGTTTAGGTTTTCTTCTCTTGAAACCATTCAACTTATGCATTTTTTGTACAGGTGAAGACCAGGACCTCTGTCTTGGAGTCAACCAGATCACTCCACTCCACTTCATTGGTGCTCACATGCATACCTGCATGTATTGCTCATGCAGAGTGAAGAATGGGATGGAGCCTGCTTGGAGCTGGAGAGCTTGTCTGGCCCAGCTCTGTGAATGACATCTCCCCCATTTTGGGGGAAGGCATTGCTTGACTTTCCAGCTGCAGGTTCCCCTCTACCCATTAGCTTTTTCTTCCCCTCACAGAAAATAGGTGTTTTTCAAATAACTTATTATAATTTTTTTTTTCTTGTAGGTATGTGATAATGTTCAGGTCTGAGCTCAACTGTTTAATGTACTTAATCAATGCAAGCTTACAGCAGCACTCCAGCCTTCAAGTTTTCCTCATAATCACATGTACTTCCTACAGAGGAGAGACTAAAGTCCAGAAGTGACTGGTAGGGTAAGATGGCATAGTGAAGCACTGGAATAGCTTATGCAAGGAGGTTGCAGAGTCATCAATACTTAGAATTGTTTTACAAACTTTCTAGGCAGTTTGCAGTTAATACAGTAGACATCATTGAGGGGTTTAACCCTGTCTGTGGTTCACAGATGGCTTTTTGAGTCAAGAGAAGTCAATGGACTTGCTTTTCTTATTTATGTGTAGACTTAATTTGTTCTATGGAAGATATTTAGGAGGTGCACATAGTAGGCGTAATCTGAAAAATCTTGAAAGATTGTGGTTGTAATGTCTGTGCTTCCACATGTCCATGTTTCCACAGACAGGCACGGACTGGACTGTGCAGTCAGTCTGTCCTTAGCCTTGATTTGACCTTTTTTTTTTTGTTTGCTTCTTTAATGCTTTCTCCAGTCTTCTATGAAGTGTACTCATCACACAACCATTCCTCCTGTCTAGCCTAGGAAATGGTGGTCACAGCTGTTCTGCTTGTCTAACTTTTTGTTTGTTGGAGAGCTTACTGTACTTTTACCATATATTCCCACAAGAATTTTATAAGTTCTCGTAGTGTTGCATTGGTACATATGTTAAACAAAGTGAAGAATGTCATGGGGGAAACAATTTAGTTTAATCTTGTAAGCAAATGTTTTCATGGCTTATCAAGAATAGCTAGCTAAAGGCATTACTAACAACTTCTGTAGACAAGCAGTGTTCACTGTTCTAATGACTCATTATTGCAAAACTGAGCCTCAGAAAGCTCTGCAAGTGATTTTCTTCCCTTAAATGTTTTCATATAGCTAGTTATAGTTCAGGTCAGCCTCAGATGTTTTCTGTTTAGCTGTTCTGTAAGTGCTGGCACTTGAGGTAGTTGAGGCTTGCGCAGCGAAGAGTTAGGAAGCAGTTGACTCTGACAGGAGGTGGGGGCTGTTCAGTGTAGCAGGGTGAGAGTTTCTTAATTCCAGAGAAGTAGAAAATCTCATAATTATTAAGCAGACTTGGTATCTGTTTTAGGCAGCTGAAGGTATGGTTACTTCCTACCATCAGCCTCTCCTGAAGCTACTTGTAAGGTACTGCAAGGACTCTGTCTTGAAAGCAGGGATGAGATCACAAGTTCTTTGATTTTTATTTTTTAATGCTATTTTTTTCTCCTTCCTTTACATTAATTCTGTAGAATTGTCACTGGAAGAGTTGCTTTGCGAGGTAGAATCCCTTATGATGTGGGTGAATGTGATGTTACCAGCTCAGTTGTGATGTTCAAATTGCAAAACATCATGAAAGTGGGTGGGGAAGAAGCCTTAGAAATTCCAGACCAACCTTGATTGGGAGGAAGAGAATTCTTCTTTTACCCCTAAATAAATTTTTAGTTACACGGTCTGACTGGTGTACAAAAGGAGGAAACTTGCACTGATAGCCTCCACTGTGAAGGAGGGAAAGAAAATGCATATGAATGACCTTGTGCTGCTGAGCCACCACAGCGGTTTCTGGGTAATAAATTTATGTGGCAGGTTGTGGAAGTAAGCTGGTGGCAGGATGCAAGAGTAGTGTAAACTTACAGCACTAATCACCACTTGAGAACCACAAAGAGAAGGGAGGCTGGGAAGAAGAGAAAAGCAAGTGTAAGAAAAAAGGAGCAAAGAAACATGTTGAGAACTTAAAGGCTGTCACATTGTTTTTATTGTATTTAATACAGAGGCATTCAGTCTACTTTGTATTTCTGCAGCAACTGTGTGAGCCCATCAGTGACAAATGGGTATACAAATGGGGATCTGTTACTGCAGTACTTATTCAGACAAAAATCTTGCTTATGTGAAGCCTAAGAATCAAACCACCTAGAAATGGTTTTTGTCTATGCTTTTTGGGAATGTATTTGAGACTGAAGACATGTAACTGAAGATTTCTATGCAAGTGACACATGTAAATAGTGAGATTTATGATGAATTACGGTTTTTTTCAAATTGCTTAGGAAAAGACAAAGTAAAAACACGTTTGAAGAGGGATGCTTTGAAGTTGTTTTCTTGTAAAGTTGGCTTTTTCTTCAAGAGGGCCTCACAGTTGTTATCTCTTGTTTTAGAGAATAAATTCAGTGACAGTAGAGGTTAAAAGAGGAAAATCCCATCTGGCAGACATTTCTTCTCTTAATTGGGTTCCTAGTTAAGCAAAAGACAAACAAATTCTGTCACCAACATCATTTCTTTTCTGTGTTTGTGTTCTTACTCGGGGTGTAACTGTAGATTCTGTCAAGGTTTGCAGATTGCAGTGCAGTAGTGCATTTTCCCCAGTTATTACTCAATTTTGCTGTGTTTTGCAGAGTGTTTGTGTGGGTTGTTTCCCATTCAAGTCTAATAAAAAGCTACACCCTTGGAGTGATTTGAAATGGTGTGTCATAAGGCAGACTTTAGCAGAAGTCTGGATGTGCAGCCTTATGTACATTTCTGCATCCCCACTCCTGTCTTGCAGAGATGTGAACATCTTTGGCTTTGTTTGGAAGTCAGTTTCCAGCCAGTGAACTCCATTGTTCTGTTAACATATGGCAATTCAGGCTTTCCTTCACACCAATGACTATTATTTTGGTGCATGATAGCATGCATTGAATAATATGTACTTCTGCCATGGTAGTAGCTACTTGCCCCAATTGGATGTAAGGAGGGGTGCTGGCAAGCCACTTATCTGCTCCATAAATATGGTTTTATCATATTAAGGTAATGTTATTTGAGTAGAAGTTGTCTATTAGCCTGTTTGTAACACTGCTAGATGAAATTCATTGATGTCACTAATGCCTGTCCTCCAGTGTACAGCACAATGTTATCCAAAAGCTTTTGGAAATTAATTTTACTAATGATGACTGAAAACGTAGATGACTTGTTGCTACCTGTTCTCTGTTTCCAGCCACTTGTTGTTGCCAGTAAGGGATCTAAATTGAAAGGATTTCAGAAGTGTTTCCAAAACTGGCCTGGTTTCAGTCTTCCCTGAGGTGAATGAGGTTTTGTGGTGCTTTGGGTTGCCTGAAGGTAGGAGCCTACCTAGAAGGTAGGCTTTTCGAGTGCCTCATCCTTCCAGCACAGACTTTAGTATGGCACAGGTATGCCCTGAGAAGCATATCCACGGGATTCAATTGAAGAGCAACTTCTCACATTTGATGTTTGCTTTGGTGCAGAAGTTTTGTGGTAGCTTTGACAGGAAGCAAATGCGTCTCTTAACTCCTCTGTTTTTCTGTCCTGATAGACAGCATTTTTTAGTCCAATGGTTCCCCTGAGCTCAGGACATCGGTTGCTTGAGGAGAGCCACTGATTTTAGATTTTTTTTTCTGTCTCCATAGAGATAGTTCTCCAAGCTTGTTGGCTTTGCTTCATATTTCACTTTAACTTCATATACCCGAGATCAGAGAGGCTTTGCTAAAATAAGGGTTTAGTTTGCAGGTCTGCTGGTCAGGTTTATAGTTACAAGCAAAAACAAAATTACAAAATTTACAGGCTGGAAAGTGGTTTGTCAACAATCTCTTAGTGATTAAGTCTTGACCTTCCTGTTGGCTAAACCCGTTGTCAAGAACAGGCAAGTAAATATAGTTGTATTTCAAACAGTTCTCACTGCCCTACCAGTCCTTTTAACATTTCTTACAGTTAGGTTTTGGGAATAAATCTGTGTGCTAATCCAAAGTGATTTTGAGGTATTTAACAGTGAAGGCCTTGTTGTGCAGATAGTTATGCAATTAATAACTTCTTGGCTCTGCACACTTCACTATCCACCCACCTTGTCTTTGATTTGGGGATGGATGTTTCTTATAGTGTGAGCTATTGGCTTTGCTCTTGATGACTGATACACCCCTGTCAAATGTAGAATACATCAGCTGTAGCATGGAATATAAGTTCTGACAACTTAATGTGATTATGCATAAAGTGTCCATGTAACAAACCTGGTTCCAGCTGTCATGTCCAAACTGCTTTCTGGTTTCTAATTGTTTTTAGAGGAGCATGAGGACCTGGATATGGCAGGAATAGGTGTGTTGCCTTCTCCTAGAAGTTTCTTCCGTTCTTCATGTCATTTTCTTGTAAACCATAAATTATAATTTTAGATGTATTTTGGTACAATACCTTGTAGCATTGAATTTGTAATTTCCAAATAATTTAAACTTTTTCTCAGTATCACTGTGAAAATTTTCTATTTTTCACCTTGCTGTACCAAGATGTGTGGCTTATGTTCAGCATTTAAGCTTCATTGCAGCCCTTTCTTTACAATGTGCTGTTGAGGTGACTGATGTTTTTCAATGTGCTATTAACTTGTGACTTTGCACACACTGTGTATGTTCATTTTTCTTGGTTTTTTTATTTTTTTTTTTATTCCAGAGATGGTGATGTTGCTGGAATGGTGGTCAGGCACCGATTGCACCCTCTACACTGACCCAGAGAGTTACCACAAGTACGGGAAGGAGAATGCCATCGTAATCCTTAATCACAACTTTGAAATTGATTTTCTCTGTGGTTGGAACTTTTGTGAAAGATTTGGAGTCTTGGGGGTGAGTTTTGTTTAGCATTTAAAAGGAATTTCCTCTCCTTTGATGTGGATAAAAACCCACAAAACAAATTCTTCGTTTCTGAAAGTTGACAGATCTGTATTCAGATTTTGTGCAGCCACTGTCCAGACTTAGAGCTGATCCTAAAGCAGAGCAATGTGGAATACTGAGATGGGATTGCTTGGGCTCTCACAGGCATTTTAAAAGCATTGCAGTTAAAGCTGATGAAAGAGGATTTTTTTTTTTTTTTATAACCTGTGGAGGTCTTTGCAGTCTCTTCTGTCTGCAGGCTTGCTAGGTAACTGTTATGGTTCTTTGTGCTCCAGAATGACCTGTTCAGTGATTCTTTCACACTAAATTGTAGAATTTGCTTTCTTTCTCCAGTGTTGTCTTACAAATCACAGCTTGAGTTTGAATGATGTGTTCTCTGTCTCTAAGGATGAAGGAGCTGCCATCTCAAGTGAAAGCAGTAACCAGGTTATAGCTAGTAAGAGATGGGGGAGGAATGAGTTATCCATAGTTGAATATGCTTTTACATTAGGTTGGGAGTACATGTGCATTTGTTTTCAGGGCTGGGTCTTTTGTTTCCCTTACCAGCTCATGGGCACGACTCATGCCTTCCTCCTGAAACAGCTTGACTTTATTCTGTGGTGGTGTCAATATTACCTACAAGAAATTAGATAAGATTTCCTCTCTCCTAAGAAAGCAGACAAATATCTCATTTTGGTGGTCTTCTATAGCATCCTCTTCTAACTTTGCTACTTGCCACTGTCAAAAGTCCTCACCTTGGATTGTATGAACCCATGACTGCTTGTGATCTTTCTTTTGTATTCTACATTTTTTTTGACATTTAGGCACCACTTGAGTCACTTTCAAATTATAGCAATGACAGCCTTTTAAAAAATTAAAAGTGGGGGTGGGGAGATGGGCTTAAAACTGGAGGAAAATGAACCATTAGAGACCCTACCAATTACCAAGCTGTCTGTTGGCTCCTGATTCGGGAGGAACAATTCTACCTTTGTGTCAAGGACTTGAGCAAAGAGCTGGGGGATAACATGAGACAGCAGGACGTGTAAGGAAACCTGCTCTTGGCAGGCAGATACGCATGCCAAAACAGTTCTCCCTGTGTCCAACAATTTTACAGCTTGAAATTCTACTAAATGAAGCTTTTAAACCCTGTAATTTTTTTTGCTTGGTTTTGCTCACTTAAAAACTAAATTAAGTTTCCTTAAACCAGTCTTGCCCCTTCAGGCCTCAGAAGAAAAAAAAAATTCTTTCCCTCTTTCATCGTTCATTATGATATGAAAAATGACCCTCCTGGTCTTAGTTGCAACATTCAGTCTGTACATTGCACTGCTCCTTCTGCTCCTTCTTTTGTCTTTTCCTATACTGGCTTTCTCCTTTGTCCTTAGCAAAATTGCCATAGATCCAACAGGTTTATAGAATCATAGAATCATAAAATGTTTAGAGTTGGAAGCGACTCCCAGAGGTCATCTATCCAACTCCCTTGCAAGAAGCAGGGACACCCCCAACTAGATCAGGTTGCTCAGGGCCTCATCCAACCTGGCCTTGAACGTCTCCAAGGATGGGGCATCCACCACCTCCCTGGGCAACCTGTTCCAGTGCTCCACCACTCTTACAGTAAAGAACTTTTTTCTAATATCCGATCCTAATCTCCCTCCCTCTATTTTGAAACCATTACCCCTTGTCCTGTCACAACAGGCCCTACTGAACAGCCTCTCCCTATCTTTCTTGTAGGCCCCCTTGAGGTACTGGNGAATCACCTCCCTCGACCTGCTGGCCACGTTCCTCTTGATGCAGCCCAGGATGCGGTTGGCCTTCTGGGCCGCAAGAGCACATTGTCAGCTCATGTTGAGCCTCTCATCCACCAGTACTCCCAAGTCCTTCTCCTCAGGGCTGCTCTGGAGCCACTCTCCGCCCAGTCTGTAGTTGTGCCTGGGATTGCCCTGACCCAGATGCAGGACCTTGCACTTGGCCTATAGTGCTCTATCAGTCCAGTTTTGGGTTTTTTTTAGTGTGATTTTAGGGTGTTTTGCTGTTTAGGGGGGCTGTGGGGGAGGTGGGAGGGCAGAGTGGGAGTAGCATAGTCTCTTGCTTGGTGTTAGGTTTTGAATTTGAGTAGTCTTCAGATGACTCAGTTCTTGTACATGGATAGTATGAGCTTCTCTGCTTTCATTAAGTTGTTTTATTTTTTAAAATGGTTGTGGAAGAAAATGTAGCAAAAAGAAGCAAAGAAGGTGCTAAAAATTTGAGAAGTGTGTGTGGAGGAGGAAAACAGAGAACAACAACATTCTAACATTGATTTAATTTTTTTCTTTAATATGATATTTTTGGAGCACCTGTTTAAAATGCTAGGTGGCACTGGGTTGACAGTGCTCTGTGACAGCTGAGGATCTACTTGTCTGTAGTGGGGAAGGAGAAAACTACATAAAGAAGCAATTCTGTGCTTGGTTTTACTCGTGCAAGTTATTGTAGCCACTGAGAGTGTCTCCCTGGATGCATTGGAACTCTGCAGCTGAGGCTACTAATGTGTAGTTGTTTGCTACACCAAACCTTAGGAGGTTTTTTTTGATGGTGGTTGGAAATTGGAAGGAGGCAAGCTTCACAAAAAATGGAAGTTCACAGGGATTTCTGGCAAACCTATATTCAGCCCAAACCATTAATCACAGCTTTATCCCAATTGTGATTTTGTGAAGGGATCTTCTTTTGAGGTTTTTGTCATGCACTTTTACCCACGTAGTGGTGCCAGACCTTAGTGATGAATTTAGAAGGGGAATATATGGGTGTTTGATGTCAGCATCATACTGCTGTATGCAGCATGGGTGGCCATGGGGGCAGCTGAGTCCTGAGGACTCCTGATACAGAGGTGGCTGCAACAAGTTGCAAGGGAAGGAGGAGCCGTGCTGCCAGCTTGGCTTTCTGTGAAGTCAGACACAGCATAGCTCCATCAGGGTGATGAGCTTTGTCCACACCAGTGTTTGCTAATAAAAGGCAGGGCTATGATCCTGAGGCAGGGTGACTCTTGTGGTTGTATTGTGGATGCTCTGCTTTTCCACCCTAAGCCAGTACAATGTCTGATGAGATGCCAACTCTGATGTCTGTATTGCTCTGTGGTGTAAATAGAGACGTGGTCTTGGTCAGAGGTCTTTTCACACTGCTGTGCTCTTCCCTTTTCTCTTTCTCTGCCTGTAATATTCCAGTCCTGGAAACTACCCTTTTAGGGTGCACAACCTAGCTGCTATATCAGCAATTAAAACACATTAGTAGCATTTAGTTTCTTCAAAGTGTCTGCTAAGCATCCCTTTGAAAGCAGACCCACTGCTTTCACTGGACCATCCTGAAATCAGGACACAGACATGTTCCAAGGAGGGAGGTGTTCCAAGGAGGGCTTGCAGCAAAAGCACATTAGTATGCTTCCTGACAGGATTCACTGTACCCTTCTGCTTAGCTGCTAGATCTGACCAAGCAGTGATAAAATTCCTTTTTTAGTAGTTTTAGTAACCTTTTATTTCTGAGATGAACACATTTATATTAAAAACTATTGCCTGCACTTTAAAACTAAACCTTCTGGCTTATCTGTTCGCTTTCTTGTGTCCGGAGTTTCAAATTAGAAAGACCACAGGTCTCAGCTAAACACAAACATTATTCTGAGTAGTTCATTAGATTGGCAACAAAATATGTGCATTTCCAAAAGAGGCCACAGTTGTGTATTCCTTAGCCAGGTGTACAAGGCAGAAGACACTTAAGAAAAACTAGTTGTTAACTATCGTGCTTTATGTTACTCATTAAAAAATAATAATAATTGACAAGCACGCATAAAATTTTTTAACCCTAATTATTTGTTCCATGTGGCAGAAAACCAAATTTTATTTAAAAGCTGTTTATGTTGAAGCTTGCTCTTGGATAAAATTGAGCATGGTGTGAGAAGAGACTTTTGCTAGGTTAGTGTATGGGACTGATAGATGTTTGAACACAGTAGTTCTTTTGTACATTTTTATATGTTAATAGAAGTTATTTAATTATTCATGTAGGCAGGTAAAACTACATTGCTTGTATTCAACACAGCATCTTAGCATATGCTTGGGTATAGAGCCTCTAGAATATTGCTATTACCTTTCTGACATGGGGAAGTTTTTTCAATGTGAAGTGTTAGGAATCAGGAGCATAACTAAGTTTCTGGAACTGCGGCTTTGAGAGACTGAAGAAATGTTTCTTACCATCTTGATGTCCCCAAGAGTATAATATGGACTGCTCTATTTCAAAAATAGAGCAGAGTCATCAAAAGTATGTCAGTGCGGAAGGTAGCCTGGAGAGCAAATAACTTATAGGGCAAATTGCTGCTGCTAATGGTTTGCAGCTACAATGAATTTGTTTTGAGACTGCAGAACAAATTTTGTTAGACATCCTCAGCTTCCAGGTTGGTTTCGTGCTTTGTTGCATTCTGTGATCAAGAGGTGTTGAATAACTGAAGCCAGACATGTAAATCAAGATTTTCTGTGACTATAGCTGTGCAAACACATCTAAAGTAAGCTTGTAAAAAATAAGTTTTTTCTATGTGATAGTGTAATCATTCACAAAGCAAGAACTTCGTGGGTATTTGCATCTGAACAAGTTGGCCAAAATTAACTTGGATTAAAATGCTATCACTGTAGACAAGCTGTCCATGTCCAGTGATAATTTCATTAGGTATCTGCTAGAATTACAGAGTTCTGAGCATGGGAAATGTTTGACTGCCTTTCAAGAAGGGAGCTCACATGGAATAAATCGGTGCTTTTCAATGAAATCTATGCTGTTGTAGAAACTGACCTTGAAGGTGACCTTGAGAGGTGACTGTCACATATTTACGAAAGCACTTTGGCAAAAGGAAAGCTAGTACCTGAAGTCAGCTGGAACTGTGATTTTCCCTCAGGTATTTGCACGGGAGCTAGGAATGGGTAGACAACAGAAATGGAATAGCTTGTAGCTCTAGTTACTGTAAGAGATGGCAGCTTCTGAGGGGAAGCCTGATGTCCCACATGAGAGTAGGCTTGCCAGGGAAACACTGAAGAGTTTCCTTTCACTAATGAGTTCTCTCTCGTTAGCCTTACTTCTGCTCTGAGGATATTTGGGGTGCACAAAATAGCATAAGGTTATCTAGTTTCAATTTATGTGCATCTAAGGAATCATACACTTATGTGTTTAAAAGACAGCTTTTACATCTTAAAAATGTGTTAGTACGGAACTTTAGTAAGAACGTACCCTGGGGAAGAATTTAAACATCTATTCTGCTTTTGTGGTTATACCTGTGCTATGTGACACTTGAGCTAACAACACGTCTTTGAGTCACTGGAGGGAAAAAACAACAGTGGGAACTTCTCTCCTGCCCCTTGTTTAACTTGTATGCTTTTTAAAATACACACAGCATGAGAGAATAGCTAGGGTGAAATAGTTTTGAAGTTCCTGCATTGTAGTGTTTGAGAGGGAGGACTATTAGATTGTCTTTCTCTGACTGTTTTGGATGCCTTGTACATCCCTTGCAGAGCATACTTACCTTTATGACAAGTCTCGTGACACTGAACACTTCCTGTAAATAAACTTTAAGAGCATGTGGTGTTTTCTGGGGTGGGTTTTTTTCCTGTTTTTTGTGGGTGACGCTGTTGCTGTTTGCCTCCCTATGAAGTGAGTGGCACTAGGCAGTGGCTGACAGCTGCCTGGCTTGTGGCTGGGGTGGGTGGTGGTTCCCTGAGGTTCTAGCCCTCCCTGCTCAGCTGGAAATGTTCTGCATCTCTTGGGATTTCTTGAGGCAAAGCTGTGGTTCCCCTGTCTTCCTCAGGCATATACAGGTAAGAGGAATGGAAGAGAGTATAAAGTGGTCTGTGTGCTTTGAATGGAAGCTATACTGTACATGGTCTACAATAAGAAATGCTCTTTTGAGGTTTTTCAAGATGTACGCCAGAACTGCTTACATTTATTTTGGAAAATTACTTGTATTAAGTGTAACTAAAAAAGAAAAACAGTAGCATGGGGAAAAAAGTACAAGCACTAAGGAAAGTGATGGGAGGAGACTGGAGAGCTGGAAGAGGAGGCAGGGCTCAGCAGGGCTTCTACTGTGCAGTGAGGACTAATGTCCAGCATGATATGGAAGTTAAATGGCAAAAAGCATGGAATTCTATGGTTGCTCCTTGTGTGAGAGCTGGGGTAGAAGTCCTGATCTGAGCCTACTGAGAGGCTCAAATGATCAAGAGGAAGCATTTTATTACAGTATTAAATTGCTTGACAAAGATGGTTCTTACATTCCTAGAAACAGAGTTGTCTCATTTCATCTTCTGCTCTGCCAGTGTGTAGCAGGAGCCAGTGAAGCCATGTGATGTGCACTTGCCTTCCAGTCTTACAAGCTTTTTAGTTAGCTTAATTATTTAAGGCATTTTCTTTCTCAAGGAAGGAGCAGATGAGAGAAATGAGCTGAGATAAAGAATTAGGTCAAGCCTCTTCCCCTAGTAACCAAATGAACAACAGTGATCAAAAAATAGAAGCAAATAATTTCTGTTGATGGTAATTTCTACCAGAAAATAATTTCTACTGGTCAGATGCAATGTCCTGTAAGCCTTCTGTAGAGCACTTTGAGATAGCCTGTCATTGTATCGTGGGTTGAAACTGGACTGTAATTGCTCCATCTGCACTCTTAAGAAAACGTCAGTTTTCTGGAAATCCTGAACCAACGGTTTCTGTACACACACACACACACACACACACACACACACACCTGCCTGCTTATTCATGAAATAACAGACTGAAATGTAAGGCAGCTCACCAAGAAGGCAGACTGGCTTGGGAGACAGTGGAATCAGTTCTCCTGCTAAAAGGGATGTCAGTCTGAGATGATCATGGAGTTACGTTCTGGAGCAGGATTTGAGATGTGAAACTTGCTGAATGCTTGATAAACCATAGACTTCTGGAGGGTTTGGACAAATCCCTTCAGTGTCTGTGAAACCTGTGAGACGTGAACAATATACTCTATTCCAGAAGGATGCTTGGAAGAGAAATTCACTAATATAAGTATCTCTGCCTTTCTTTCAACAAACCTGAATACAAATTAGGCATTTTTATTGCCGTTCTTAAAAGTTTTGAGTGGTGTTGTTAAAGATTTCTTCCATTAGTAAATCATGTGTAGGTATCAATATATTGTTGTGTGGCAGTGGCTCTGTGACTCTGGTTCTCATTCAAAATAGGTTGGGTTTTTTGTCGTGATGAAATGTCCTAGCTTTGAGGAGATGTATAGCTGCAAGGTGTCTTAAAGGAACTTGAGTTGCCACTGCTCATGGTCTGCTTGAATTAAGAATTTCATTGTATTTGGTTTGGGTCTTTTGCAAGGCTTCCTTAGTGTTTGAAGGAATTTGCCTTGTTTTGGGTTTCAGCGTTTGAGTGGGCTAGACACATGCATGTGCGTGCACACACATGTATATTTAGTTCTGGAAGTCATCTCTTATGCAGATATCTGAGATTAGATTTGACTATTCTGTCATGAATAAAAAAGCTTCCTTGTTTTGCTTTTGCACTGGTGTGAAAACTGGGTCTCATCAGTATGAAGCAATATATTGGTGTCTAACCGTTCATATGTCATAGCCGCTTATGAGAACTCCAAGTGTTGTAATTTTTATTCGCTTTGCCTCTGTCTTGCAGAGTTCCAAAGTGCTTGCAAAGAAGGAGCTCTCCTACATGCCTGTTATTGGCTGGATGTGGTATTTCCTGGAGATAGTCTTTTGCAAGCGTAAGTGGGAGGAAGATCGGAAAACAGTCATGCAGAAGTTGCTGAATCTCCGAGACTACCCTGAAAACTTTTGGGTGAGTGACAGTTAACAAGTGGAGAGCAAAGTGCTGTAGTGCTTGAGAGGGATGAAGGACATACATAAACAAAATAAATTAGGTACCTGATTCCTCCTGAGACTTTGATTCATGAGCTTTTTAGCATTATTCACAGATTCACAGAATTGTGGAGGCTGGAAGGGACCTCAAGAGATTTGGGAGAGTATTCTCTGAGAACTGAATTCTCCCATGAATTTCCCGTGTAATGGTCTGTCTTGTCTGTTTTCTTCCTTTAGTATGGAGCCCCACAGATGTTACTGCAAAAATACCTGTACTGTAATCCATTCAGTAAACTTTGTGATCTCCTAAATGCAGGAGCTGGAGAGGGGTAGATGGCAGTGTAACAGATGCATGTGACAACATACTGAAGCACATTAGCTGTTTTTCTTACCTAATCTCCCCTCTCACAAAGATTTCTGAGTTCATAGTAGTATTTTCTCCTCCTGTTTCCCTGTGATTCTCCCATTCCTGTGAAGGTGTTAGGTCAGAAGTGGCCCAGTAGAAGTGAAAGCCATATACCTGGTTAGTGAAGTGGCCCCAGGGGCCATTAGCTGTGGTACAGAGAGAGGACTGGTGTCACCTTGGAGTAACAGGAAAATATTACTTTTCCCATCACCATAATGTTTGAAGTATTGAGTCTGCCTGGCACTTCCTAGTCTACGAATGAAAAGCCTTTGATTTTTTTATTCTTTTTTTTTTTCTCCTCTCCTCAGTAATCAGAAAAATATGAGTTCTTGTGAGCTGATGGTGGTGAAAGGAATTCAGTTAAGGAAACGGTACCCTAAGCAGCCTCACTGGGGCCTGCAGAAACTCTTGTTTTAAGAAGTAGTTTCCTGAAGAAGATATATATGCTGTATATCTCATTTTAGTTGTCATCAATTTAAATGAGCTCTAGGCAATCAAAACTAAACTTCTTGTTTGGATGATGAAGGGGCTTCCAGGCAAGAGGTAATCTAAAAAGGGGCAATTTGTTTCTGGTTCTAACTGTTGTCACAGGGATTTGCCCTTATTCTTGACACTTAAAAGCTGCTGAATCTGTTTCTGTGCATCTAGGCAGTTCAGCACTAATTGGAGAGCACAAATCACCACTATATATATATATATGCATTGCTATATGTACAGCAGTAACATATACAGCATATAGTGCTGTGTAGAGTGATTACTGAAAAGGAACTATACTTGTAGTAAGACAGTTGTTGATATACCTCCTGGGGTTAATGGAGCATGGAGTTTTGCCTCAGTATGGTGACATCATGTCAAAAGGCAAGGCATTAGCACCTTGGAAGGTAGAAAGAGCTTTTTAAGTGGCATAGAAGAATTTTCTCGTCAGTTTCTGACTGTTTCATCTAGCTGTTTAACATTCTGCTTGTGATACATGAGCAAAGTTCTCCTAGGTCTGAAGTTGGCTGCTTGGCTACTTTTCTTCAGCCGCTGTCTTTGTTGGCTAAATCTTTGCTGTGGGTTATGAGGGCTTGACTTACATGATCCGGCAGTGTTCTGTGATGTGTTAGTTTGCATTCAGGCTTGGCAGAAAGCAGATGAGCAAGTGGTGAATCTCCAGAGATCTGTCTGCTCTGCCCTGCCTGCCAGTGGCAAAATTGTAATTGCTCATGTCTGAGCCCTTCCACTGTATAGTTCATAAGGGGATGATGCTTTCAGTTGTCCTGCATCTGCTGCCTTACATGTGTTATCAGCTCAGACACTGGCATCAATGTTACTATCTGCAGGTGTCAGCGGTCCTCGTGCCACAGTGAAAGCAAGTGGGTTGGAGTGAGGGGAAGCAAGCTGGGCACTGAGGTATTATTACCTGGAAATGTGTTTGATTTAGACACTTACCAAGTTTCAGATACCATGACACTTGAGCACCTACCATCAGTGAGAGATTTGTAACAGGAGGTATGTTTTGAGTGTTTCCTAACATCTGTTTAGAGATGGAGCGACTTGTTTAGAGAAATCAGATAATTCTGATAGCAGATAGCAGAGCATATGTGAAATAAAGTCTAAAGGCTAGGGTTCAAACTAGAGTTAGATGGAGGGAATTGAGAGGGTTTGGTGTTGTTTTTTTGTGGTGGTGTTTTGTTTATTGGTGGTGGTGTTTTTAAAATCCAGGGCAGTTACCTAAACATGTATGTTGGCTACACCTGACCCTGCTAGTAGTGTACACTTGGGCTGTGGTAGTGGGAACCAGAGAGGCCTCTGGTCAGACAGGTTTTGAAGAGCTGAACTGCTGTCTAACTGAAGTTTTCTCCTGGTTTTAGTTCCTGATTCATTGCGAGGGCACAAGGTTCACGGAACAGAAGCACCAGATTAGCATGCAAGTAGCCGAAGCCAAAGGCCTGCCCAAGCTCAAGTATCACCTACTGCCACGAACGAAAGGATTTGCTGTCACAGTGCAGTGTTTGAGAAATGTAGGTAAGGAAAGTCACAAGGAACAATGCTAAATGGTTATGTCATATAATTACTGCTGCTTTGCCATGTTGTTCTTTTCCCTGTAGCATGTCCCATCAGAAAGGTTCTGGGATCCTTTGACCTTACTTCTACTAGCCTGTAAAAATGAAATTTAGGTTTTGCTAACAAAGTCCTGGGGCAACTTTTTTAGAATTTTTTGATTTGTTTTCTGTTATTGTGAGTCTTCATCAAGGATAATATTTCTCATTTTTTACTGAGCAATCCTGTTCTAAATGAAGCGAACAGATCACTTAAATATTTTCTTCTCTTAAACAGCTGTCTTAACCACATTTTAAAATTAAAAAATATATTCTGCTTTAAATATCTATATAGATGTGCTCTTTAAAGTATCTTTGTGGAGATGGGAGAGTAGCCCTTCACTGAAGATACATGCACGAAAAACTGAAAAATAAATTATTTATACATTACAGAAGTTTTTCTTTGATGTTGTTCTGAACTCCCCACCCCCACTTAATTCTGGTTACTTGCATTTGCCAACTTTAATGTGACATCAGTAAGAATATGGCACACGTGCCTTTGAAGTGATTTTCTTTGCCTATACAATCCGTCAGAGTTGTCTGCTGTGTACTTCATGGGCAAAGGAAAGTCAGTGTTAAGTAGCCATAGTGCTACAGTATCTCTGGGGTTTGGTAGGTTTGCGAGACTTAAGAAAGATAAAGTGGTTGGTGGTTTAGAAGAAAATGTTCTAGCTTGACTGAAGTTAATGTCAAAACTACTTCTGTCTTTGAAGACATGTTTTTATGTGGCATATCTGGGATAGCTGCTGTAAAAAAAGCTTTTCAGTCAGCTGTCTTGTTATCTGTCATGTTTCTTCTACATATCCTCTTGCAAGTCAGGTAGATGATATCACTGTTGTAGTTTGTCAGGCATCCACAACTTCCCACCACCAAAATAGATAGCATAACTTGGATCTCTTCTATCTGTGAAGAAGAGGTGAGTTATGTGCAGCATCCAGCAGCTCCCTTAAGGGCATGGGTTTAACCTTCCCCCTTGTGAATACGGGTGACACTTTTGCTAAGGGTAGGAGGAGGTGTTGAAAAAGCTGTGTCAAAACTCCGTGACCTCCAGTGCCCTGAGCTGGGAATCAGGGACAAGTTATTTTGGTGGTGAGTTTGTTCTTTTCTACTCTGTAAAGCAAGAAATATGTTGTATGATGTTGTGGACAGGTAGCTGATTTGAGGAAAATGTTGCAACAATTTTTTAGTGACTTTCATAAAAAGTTTTGGACATTCATGCAATAGGCTACAGTAACACTTCTTAGGATCCTAAATACTTGTAATGCCTTCAGAAAGAGAAGACAGATTTCTAGATTATATATCTACTGTGGGAAGTGAATGTTGCTACCTCAGTTCAGGAGTTGTCACTTGCTAGATTAAATGGGGTAAGGCTGATAAGAAGGTAATATTTCCCTGTAAGGGTTCAAGGAGAAACAGAGTCAGAACTTCTCATAGATTGTCTTGAAACTGCATAGCTTAAAAACATTGCCTTGTTGTTTTCTGCAATTGCAGTGAGATAATAACAGTTAGTCTCTGGGTTACTATATGTTTCTCTTCTGCAGAGACAAGGGGTACATGTGAAGAGCATTTGAAAGGCCTTTGTAAACAATTATCTTAATTTTAAAGCTCCCTGTAACTGTGGTGCATACAGGTAACAAGAGTCCATAAATGTTTTTTGAGTAGAGAACATGATGGAAGTCTGTTTTGACAGTCCATAATGTAGAAATGTAAGTTTTATCTAGAAACTACTCCTTGCTTGACTACTGAAGCATTTGACCACTTACCCCTATTAGCACTGACACTTGGTACCCATGTTAGAAGCAGTAACACGTAGGTCAATATATGCGGAGGCTGTATATACACTGTAGTAATTTGGACAATTGTTTTTTGTGAATATTTACATTGGTACACAGTACTATTTGACTCCAATAAAATCCCCCAAGTCTCACTGTTAAGCTCTGCCTTATAATGTGGCCCAGCAAGTGACTGTAGGGTGACAGATCACTGGAACAGGCTGCCCTGAGAGCTTGTGGAGTCTCCTTCTCTGGAGACATTCAAGACCAATCTGGACACATTCCTGTGTGACTTAATCTAGATGATCCTGCTCAGGCAGGGGTATTAGACTGGATGATCTTTTGAGGTCCCTTCCACCCCCTAATATTCTGTGATTGCAGCCTGAGCTTACTTGTTCCAAACAGCATCAGTGTGACTGCTGAATTGCAGAAAGAGCAGTAGCAATATGCAGATGTTCATACTGTCAGTTCAGTGACATCTCTAATGACCTACAAGAATGACTCTTGAGGGATGACCTGCCTGTCTTGCAGTACCATTCACACCTATTTCAGCAGCCAAGTCTGCAGTGGGGTATCCCTGCATCTCTCTGGAAGTGAGAGACTGCTGAGCTGCCTGAGCCCATCTTAGGGCTTGCCGCTTAGGCTGATGCCCTTTTTGTTCTTCCACAAGAGGTGGTGGGCCTGGCTGGAGTGCTTAGCTAAGGAGATAGCTGCAGCATGACATAGCAGTGAAGGCAAGCCAATGTTTGGATCTAGTTCCAAGATGGATGTGACAGAGGTCGGAGTTTCCTTTTCCTCTACTCTTTGGGCCTCCTTTCTGACAAGAGTGTGATTCAACCTGTGTGTAGTACTATGGAATGGTTGGATGGATACTGGTTTCTTTGGCTCTAGATGTAATTCACCTACAACAGCAGGGATCAGAGGTTGGTCTTTTTCAAAACTTGGTCTCAACATCTAATGCTACCTGGTACAGTAGTTCTGTGTCAGTTGGAAATGGGCATTGGTGACATCAGTCTGGCTGGGCCATCTATCTTGAAAGTCTTGGCATCAGGAGTTTATTTAATGTGTATATGTGGGAAACTGCTTCCATGCCAGTGGTGCCATAAGCAGATATATTTGGATAAAGTATCTGTCACAATAACAAGTAAAGAACCTTTCTTCCTAACTAATTTCTTTCATAAAAGATAATGTTTAGTGGGTTGTGGGTTTTTTTCCAATGAAAAAGGTAATTTTCAGATAAACTATTTGAGAAAATACTTTATCTCACACTTTAAGCAAAACTTCTCAAATGCTGCGTAGATTAATCTGCGAGTGAGACAGAATGTCTCAAAATGTTTTCAAAATAATGTGGAGTTATTTTATGTGGTTCAAAACATGAAATTTCTGGACTCTTCAGCTTTTGGATGAGAAAGTATGAGATATCCAGTTCTAATTATGTAATTACAAAACACACATTTAATGAAAAACAACTCTAGTGTGTCACACAACATGTCACACAGCATGCTGGTGCTGCTTGGGCGGTGGAAGCTTTCTGACAAACTTCAGTTCCATGCAGTCTTTTTCTTTTTCCTGTTGTTCTTTTCCTCCACTTTGCAAATGGAAAAGCTTAAGTCTTCAGTTAATTTTGTACCTGAATTTGGCAGAGGTCTGTTTACTGCTGCACATGCTGTTGTAGTCTTGAATTTGTCATTGATTTGCACCGTTAAGATTTCAGTGTGGTATTAAAAAGGACTGGACCGAATATAAAAATACAGACCAGTTGCAAACTGGAATGGCTTTTTTTTTTTCCCCTGGAATAAAGGAATTATAAAGATGTTCTTGACCAAATGCAGAAGTTGTTTCATAACAGGAGAAGCATCTTTCAATGTATCCAATTCCTATCTAAATGTACCCAATTCATATCTAAATTCTCCTGGAGACGTCTTCTAGAAGATGAAAAAGCAAGTGCTGCATATATCATACCTTCCTCTATTGTCTCCCTGTTGTTGTTGGGATAATCTCATGCTATTAAATAAAAAAACTAAGAAGCTTACGCTGTATAAACCAAATTGAGCTCTTGTCTTTAATTACATTGGATTAGTAAATTGAGTAGATTAGTAAAATCCTTCTGCACTAAGAAGCTTAAAATGGAGGTAGATAATTTATTAAAAAAACCCAAAAAGTAATTTCCTACTTGTTCTTTGTACAGGGATGGTAGTTTGCTTGACGTAGGGTTTTGGCTTGTGTTGTAGTTTTGAGTTTGGGCTGAAACCTCAACTGTAGTAGGAAAATAATAGAGTTGTTAATGGATGATATAGTCTGTATGCAGTGGCAGAGTTTGGGCCTCTGTTTTCAGGATTTTCTTGCAGCTCTGAAGCCAGGCTGTTCTGTACTATGAATTCTTTTTAAAATAACAAATGTTGTGGTGAGCTTCTGGGGGCTGAATGTTGTGACCAAGCCATATTTATCTTTCACAGCAAGAGAGGCTTCAAAACCCCAAGCAAATCTGTTCTGTGTAATAAAAGGCTTTCTTAGGTTGGTCAAGAGCTCTCACAATAAAGGTTCACCACAGTGTTCATTACTGCAAAACTCCAGAGGAGAAAACCTTTGAAAATAGAGTAAGCTTCAGATGAAATGTGTATTAGTCATTTTTGTGTCCCCCCCCATAAAAAAAAACAAAAACCATTTTGTTGCTAACACTGATTTTAGAATTCATACCACAACTGGTTTCATTGTCAGGAAAACTAATTGCTCTCTGGTAATTTTGTGACATTGGGAAAACAGTATTTCTGAGGGTGTGTTAAAGGAAACTCTTTTGAAACACTTTGTGGTTAAAAACAATGAATACATTTCAGTAGCATCTGCTTATGTGTGCTGTCTTGGTTTTAACTATGAGTGCCCTTTGCAAATACTTTTACTGCAGTCCTGAACCACAGAAACAGTATTTTCTTCAGGCTGAAAGTTTGGTTGTGTTTCCTCATAGCAGCAGGCCAGCTCATGCAGGATGTGGTCTGTTATTCTGTCTCTGCCCTATAGCAAGTGCCTCAGTTATCAAATATGGACATGAAAGGGAGATTGTTTTGAACCCCTATAATTCATAGTTGTGTTTATCTGTCTGCTGAACACATACTTTGTCCGTTGTTAGTCAAACTGTATAGATAGCTCATTGTTTGTAGTGTGTATCTGCCTGGGTATTTACCCACACTCTTGGGGGAGCTGTCATTCACACTTAGTTGAGAAAGCTAATAGTTTTTCAACCGTTTGACACTTAGGATGTCCTAGGTATATTAACAGTCAAAAACTATATTCTCTGTGCCAAACATTATGCATCTGATGGGGAAGGAGACAAGTGTGGATGGCAAAGCCATCCATTTTACTGGTGCGGTTCCCGGAAGGGCTTGCTGGTTATTTGGCTTCTTAAAACCTTCTTGTTGAGTATTCCATTTTCATGTTTACCTTGGTGACAGCTCAAACTACAGTGCTATTGGCAGTGACTTTGTATTTAGATATGCTCCTTGTCGGAGACAGAATTACTTGTTTCCATTCTGTTACTAGTGTAATGACATAACCTGTTTCTCTTGTAGTTTCTGCAGTCTATGATTCTACCCTCAATTTTAGAAATAACGAGAATCCAACATTGCTGGGAGTTCTGAATGGAAAGAAATACCATGCAGATTTATATGTAAGGCAAGTAATCTACATTCAAATTCCTTTTCGGCGTATGAAAGTATGTATTTACGGTCACAATTTCATGAATTAAGGAACTATTTTCTAGTAAGTAACAGATAGCAAATCTTCACAGAACTGCAGAGACAAACTACTGTGAGATTGGAAGGGTTTATTGCAAAGCTCTGTAACTATAAATATGTGAGAAACCCATGAAGTTCAACAGGTTTTTTGTTTTTCGGTGTTAAATATTTTTAAATATTGTAATGTTTTTTAATATTTTTTAAAAACAAAACCCAAAAAACTACATATGTGTTTATTCATCATCTCAGCAGTGACAGTGGGGCTTCTCTTCACTCATTTGGCCAGAATACCAAGTATCTACTTTCGTATTCAGATGGGGTATCTTTATACCGGTCTTGAACAATAGTTCCCACTCAGGTGGAGGTCAGACTAAGGACTGTTTCTGTCTCTGATATAGTTTTTGATGTATTAGACTGCTGATCCCTCCCTACTGGGAAGGGTGTTGTTCAATGAAATCCAGTTACCTGTATTCTGTATCATTAACATTACTAAGTGATGAAAACCTGAGTGGTTTCCCATATTGCCAGGGCAGGTTCTACCAGCAGCACCCATGCTGCAGGCACTCATGGTATGTGATTGTTAAGGGTTGGATCATAGGAGCCTAGAAGTGATCCCACAAGTAATCAGGAGTCCAGCAACCCCACTATAGCTGTAACTGGCTGATTCAGTCAGTTTATCTTAGTTGTCAGCATGAAGCAGAGAAGGCCAAGCTTTTCTTCTTACCTCCCATTTTATGCCTGTTTGAAGAAAATACTTTCTTCAGAACTGTTTTTGCCAGTGGTAGAAAGAAACATTCTCGTGATCCCTAGTGGATGCAGCATGAGTTTGCATTCCCACTTGGCCCTCATAGGTAGCTTTGGTGTACGTGGCCTGGCTGGTGGTGGTTCGTGGGGGAGCAGCTGGCACTAGCTGTGTGAGCCATTCCCCCAGCAGAGTAGCACGGTGGGCATCTTGCTGCATCTCCCTTTACACCCTTCCTGTGTAAGTCAGTTTGGCAGAGCATGGAAATTTCTTTTCATGACTCAGGCTAGCTATTTGCCCTTCTGTCCTTTGAGCTTCTTGAAAAGCTCTTACAAACAGGGTAACCCTCATGGCAAAATTTGTTTCAGCAATTAATTGAGGATCATCACTGATGTTCTTAAATAAGCAAATATGGAAGATTTTAAAGTGCTGTAGGTGTTGCACTCTAGAAGTTCTTAAAATTTGGATGGCCTGTTTTGTCTCTACTTAAATTGTGATGACTTCCTTAAATAAAGGAACAAAAAAGTAGCGTCACACTTCTTTATTAATTGTGAACAGGACTGTCCTGACTGTGAAAAGTGCTCTCCTGTAATGAAGGAAGTTAATTTAATGTTGCTCTTAATGGGTGTTAATTAAAATATATGCTATGTTGGAAAAAAAGGAAAATAAAGAAAAATGAAGTATTTCAGTTAGCATACCTAAACGAGAAATACAAGGTGCTTGTTTCCTGTCACAGGGTTATTGATCAAAATTAATGTAATTTGATGAAAAAGCTTTGTTTTTTCAAGAGTGTGTTATTCAGTGATAAGGAACCATTTGGCTGGAAATTATCCAACCAAGTTGAATGTAAAAAAAAATGGAAGGAATTGGAAATGTTACCTGAAAAATAGTACAATGCTTTACCCTAGATAAAAGGAGAATAGTTTGGTTTTTTCCCTTTAATACCTAGCTGATGAAATACAGCCTTGGCCTCTACAAGTGGGTAAGAATGTGTTCAAAACTTTTGGAAACAGAAAATTGCAAGGCTTTGTCTAGAAAGTGGCTCTAATGACCTAAACTGTAATGCATTGTTATTTCAGAAATTTAAATTTCTGAATTCAGGTACATCACAAAACTGAAGGTGGCTCTAGAAGTGAATTAAACTTTGCTGATCTGGGAGCTGTTACAACAAATTACAAAAAAAGGTACACAATGTAGTGAGTCTCCTGTCAGGTGAATAATGTGCCTGTATAATGGAAGTGCCAAAGTATTTAATGTTATTCACTTTCTCGTTTACTTTTGGCAGGCGGATTCCACTAGAGGAAGTTCCAGAAGACGAGCAGGAATGTTCTAACTGGCTCCACAAACTGTATCAAGAAAAGGTTGGTTTTTTGTCTGGCACCTCGTGACTTGGGGTTGGCTTGTTTGTTTTCTAGGATAAATGCCCTGTTTCTTCAGACACAAACTGGTCTTGTGCCGTCAGTCATGACTGTCTTTATTTTGTACCTAAATAGCATCAAGATGAAAATTTAGGCAAGCCTCAATAGAATAGTTTTAAAACTGTTCTTTACGAAGTTGTATATGGATACAAAATCCCACAACAGTCTCCTGGGTGGTAGAAGGATCTCCTTCCTGTTAAAAGCATCTCCTTATCAAGAAGTGATTTGTGGCCTAAATGAGCTATATTTTACATCAGTGTATTAAAATCTGCCACTAGTTTTACTTTTTAGCAAGGCAAAGAACTCACATTAATAGCACGGGCTGATAAATGGTTTTCATTTTGTGTGCATAGAGCGTATACATTAAAGTTTCCTAATTACATAGGATGGAGGCAGAATAATGATGCCTGTGTTTTTTAGATGCCCCGTTATTTATTTTTCTTCCCCAAAATACTTTCCTATGTGTCCTTCAGACTTTAAGAATCTGTTTCTTGTGGGTTTTTAGTTTTATGAGCACAGGTTGAGGATGCACTCTTCGATTACATGCAGTACTCCCATTTCAATCAGTGAGAGCCATAGGTATGCAAGGCACGATGGTCTGGCAGCTCAGTTTGCTCCAATAAATTGACTGAAGTTATGTATTCAGACTGGAATAATAACAGGGCTTTGGATTTAGAAGTGGCAGAATATAGCTACACTCTGGTTTCCTTTCACTGGGACAGCAAAATTCTGTTATGCTGCTTTCTGTACTCCAGCCAAAACACCACGATAGCACTTCTCTAGTGCCTTTGTTCTAGTCTTTCTCCACTTCAAACCATGACTGTTTCTGTTGAAATTCATAAGCTGCTTCTTTACAGGAACGTGAAAACTAAATGCATGTTGAGACCTAGTTGTAGGTCCACTAACTTTGTCTTTGAGTGGCTGTCTTGTAAATTGTGCCACTAACCCCTCATGCATAAGGCATTATGTTACCCCTGGGTCCATGGTCTCTCTACGGACACAAGCACAAATGCTTCTTTTGCTGAACATTGCAAAAGTCCATTTTCTGCTACTGTGACTTTATCTGTAACCCTGTCCCATGTTCCTAAGAAATGTTTTGATGGTGCTAGACAAGAACATAAATGAGAATGTAGTGATTGTTTTCCTGGATCCCTTATTAGAGCTTGCAGTAAATCAAGCTTTTTCTGTTGTTCCCTCTTTGGCCAACACTCAGTTATTTCTAGTGCAAGTAGTGTATGCCTATCCTGCTTTCTTTGTAACAGATTAGTTTGCTGGTTGGTTAAATCCATAATTTCATATTTAAGGGTAGTAGGAAGGGGAATGTGTGTTCAGTTTTCTATTAAAACCTTTTTGATTGTCTGGTGGCTTTTTTTTTGTTGGTTATTTTAGGTTTGGTAGTGGTGTTGTGTTCGGTCATTTTGGTATTTTTCTGAAGGTGGTAACTTCCTCTTCCTTCAGCTCCTTTACATCAGTGAAACTAATTTCTGAGGTCTGAGATGATGAGAAGCCCACCTGCACGGTAAAAAGGTTTCACCTTTTTGCCATCCATCTTTCAAAGGATAATCAGATCTTAGATTGGATAATAAGCAGCGTTGCCACCTAGGTGGTGTTTTCAAAAACTGTTTCAGGTTAGTGCCTTCAGAGCCAGGAAGTATTTACACTGAAACGTAACAAATCTGTGCTCAAATGGCAGTAATTCATTGCAGGGTAATGCCCTCATCCCCTGCTTTATCTCACTCTGCTTTCTGTTCCAAAGGTGTGCACTACTGCAAAAACAGAGACCCTGTTTTGACTTGCATTACGGCTACGTGTGCCATTGCTTATTCTCAGCGATTTTGATAATGTTGGGGTTAAGATTTACATGCAGTGTGCTGAATAACACTCTTAACAGCTTGGTTGAGTAGGTGGGGCATGGCACAGGTACTGTTGTCAAGGCTCAAGGCCAGCACTGTATCAGTTAATGACAAATGATGACAGAAGTGTGATTCTGGTTGCACATTGCCTTTTCTCTTGTGTCCCTCCCGTGTCCCCATCCTTACCATCGCTAGCAAGACTCCCTTTGACTTCAGCAAAGATGAGGTTGAACATCTTAGTGCCTGCTCTGAAGAGGTGCTGTGTAGTCACTACTCTGCTAGCTTTTGCGTGTTTATCATCTTTTTTCAACTCCTTACTGCCTGAAATAGAAGTTCTGCTTGAGAACCTTAATTTCCATTAGAAAGAAAGTGAGCTTCTAGCTCTTCTCACTTGTAAGAAGAGCACAGAAAACAGGGATTCTATGTATGTGCCAAAATGCCCCTTAGCCGAGTGTAACTGAACCGGGGTAGCTACGCAACTTGCAGGGCTTGGCAACAAAGGATATATTTTTGGATACTCATTCTGTGGGCTTCCTCACAAAAGGGTAGTGGCACACCTCTGCAGTCAGGCCTCCCTGGCAGGAGCAGGGAGGAAGAATCCAATTAGCCTCTCACAAGACCATGGATGTTCCCTGATTTCCCTCCACTGCGTTACCCACACCACTGTCTGAAGTATCACACAGTGCTACTACGGGGAGGGGGGGCATTAGAGGGAGGATGTTTCGATGTCCAAACAGGATACTTGGGTGGGTGGGGTTTATTGCAAACTGGAAGCAAGTTCTCTGTGCAAATGAGTGAAAGAACTTAATGTGGATGAGGTGACTGGGAAATCTTGAGCTATGTCATGAGTGTAAAAGCAGACTTGAGCTGTCCATGTGTACCACAGACACCCTTGCAAAAACCTAGCAGACAGAGCAACCCACAGATCTCTTCTGCAAGAATCATGAATGTATCTTTAAGGACAAATGATCCTAACAGAATTGCAGAGCTGTTCCCCACAGGTGTGGAACATGTAGTGGAGGTGATGGCATTGACCTTGTTTTGCCTGTTGTTGATTTCTTCTGTCTGTCTCAAACCTCTTGGTGAGATGTGGTCAGTGGTTTTGCAGCCCCTAATGCCATGCAGAGCACACCAAGAACAGCTGTGATGGCTCCGAGTCTTGCTGCCTGTAGTAACAGGCCCCTAATGGCCCTGCCAAATGTAGCCAGGAATCTTGACTTCCCTGGGTGTACCACCAGTATTTAGAAATCTGATTGTATATAGTGGGATTCAATTTCCTGATGATTAGTAGTTCTCTGTTAAACTAGTCATAAACCAAAATCCTCAAGGCACTGTAGAGAAGACTTCATCCGCTGTGTAATTTGTTGAAGACAGCTAATTAATTGGCCATTGTGATCCCAGTGCAATCTAGCTTGCATGCAAGACAGTCATAATTTTTCTAATCTCAGTAAAGAGTGCAATGCTTTAATTACTGTGTAATCTTTTAAAAGCTAAATGTTCCCTTTGAAATAGATAAAATAGTAGCAGCCTGTAATTGCTTTAGTCGCCATTAAATAATTAAAGAATTGTCTGTGTCAGCTGGAGTGTAAGCAAATGTAAAACCATACCACTGTAAAAATAATCTTCTGGTTGATTGTCCCAATCTTGGGTTTTAGAAACCGTCATAAAGCATGCTTTTCTTTGAAAAACTTTCAGCACTTCATTCAGACTAAATTGAAGTTCCTTTTTCTGTAAGAAATTCGGACTTCCCTCATTAACTGGTTTTATGTGATAACACAGATTAATAATCTTTGATTTTGAACTAGAAGGATTTTCTGCTCCCCCCTTTTGGTATCTGGGGTTGATCACATTGCTAACGACAATGTTGTTCATCCACGTGGGCTCTAGAGGAAGTTACTGAATTCTAAATTGTCTGTGCTTTAAAAACACACCACAACCCCCACCCCTACAAACCCCACACCATTATCTTCCTCATAAGGTACTAGAAGGGAGAGTCCTTTAATCAAAACCAGTGAGAGATTCTAACTGGTTTGCATGCCTGAGTGTCAGTAGAGATGTTCAGTGCCCAAACTTCCTTCCATAAGCTTCACAAGAACAGGGTGAACAAGACTCTATCTATGGGACGAAGCAGACAGGAGGGGGTGGTGATCTGTGGAGTATGGGACAAGGTGGTGTCTGCTCAGCTTTTCAGACAGGGTTGTTGGTGCTGTTTTAGACCAGCAACTGGAGAAAATATTAGGCAGCAGGATCTGCTGCTAAATATGTTGCCCAAACACTCCTCTGACCAGTAGTAACTGTCCAGTGGTGGTGGCCTTGAAGGAGCTTCAGCACTGATGTCTTAACTGCTGCAGGAGTGTACATCCCCATACCCCTCTTGTTTTACTGGGCTTGTTATACACTCCAGGCATGTCATTCTTCTAGCTTCTGTGTGTAGGAGAAAGACAGGATGGACACTTAAGTGCAAGCTCTTTTTTGGCCTGTGTGTTCATTGACTTCAAAGTACAAGCTTCCCAGCTGTGACTTGGTCTTTGATCTTTCCCCGTGGTTAAAGACATGCAGAAAGAGGAACATCAAGATCAGGAATGGCTAGTTATGTTGGGAGATAGGGATTTAATTGTTGTTCTCCTTTGTTCTACTAGGATGCATTCCAGGAAGAGTACTATCAAACAGGAACCTACCCAGGAGTCCCTATAGTACCCCCCCGACGACCATGGACGCTTTTGAACTGGCTTTTCTGGGCCTTATTGCTGCTATATCCTTTATTCAAGCTGCTCATCAACATGATCAATAGTGGATCATCACTGACACTGGCTAGTTTTGCGTTTGTCATTGTAATGGGTAAGTTTTCTGAAACAAGAGGCTTTCTTTGCTTGTGTGTGTGTTGCTGGGCTGTGCTTTGAATGCCTAGAAGGGTGCTTAAGCTCATCTGTTTAGAATTCTTTCATCTAATCAGGGTCTGATATGTCATCCACTGGAAACCCATGAATGTGTGATTTGAGGACAGCCTGTTGCAGCCACTCACTCTGACTTAAAAAGCCCAGGGCATATCACCTGTGATAGGTGATAGCAGTGGGGTTGGGATAGATGATCCCAGAGGTCCCTTCTAACCCCTACCAGTCTGTGATTCCTGTGGTAGTTCTGAATTGCCTTAGTTTGTGTGTAAACTAGTGATGTTATTTAAGAGGAGGAAAGCGAAACATGGAGCTGGCCCACAGGGAGGGAGGCAGATCTCATTTGGTGTCCTTCACAGAAGGAGGAGCTGGTCAGTTTGACATACATCAGATCTGGATGTCTGTGCTTTATGGCACAGTGAGTGCCTGTTTGAAGAATAAGCTCCCTTCCAGAATAGGCCACGCACTTAAAAAGCGAGCATTTTTCTGTGGCTGAACTGACCATCACATGTGTCTCTGGCTACATCACCTTAACACCCATGTACATGACAAATATTTTTTGAAAAAGAAATGGAGCTCCAGTGCTTCTGTCTTGGAGTGAACTTGGATGCAAAGGTATTAAGAGTTAGGTTAAAAAGGCCAGGTCCAAAATAAGAACATGGAGGAAACAGTAGTAGGAAAACACACCGTGTTTTCCTGTCTCAGAGGTGCATCTTTGCTCTCTACCTAGGAAATTGTTCCTAACAGATAATGACATATTTATTGATGTTCTCAAAAAGGTTGAAACTTGAACAGGTCTGATCGAGACCTAGTCTAGTCTGATTAAGATGAGTTCACTAATTGCCTTTTGCCCTTCTGCAAGGAGCTTGATAAGGGTAGGCACACAATAACCCTTTTCAAAAAGTGCTCACCAAATCAAACGCTGCACAAGCTGCTGTGGAAGCTGGTTAGAAAGGTAATTGGAGCAGGAGTAATTTGTCTGCACGTGCACAAGGTATTGCTTTGTGAGGCTTTGGGCCAGAGGAGGGAAAACAAGAGCAAGAACAAGATCCAAGATAATAGTTGGTATGTTAATGTAGGAAATGGAAGGGAATCCTGTCCTCACCAAAGTTGTTGATGCTTTTTACCACAGTAATGTTTTATATAAAACATGTAAGACTACAACTCAGACATCTTTTTTTTTACCCATCTTACTTGTTGAAGGCAAAGTAGTGCTCTCTTCCTTCCCCCCCCCGCCCCTTCTCTGACTGGTGAATAGGATGGGAGTGAAGAATGAGCGCCATGGTTGGGGTGTGCTCCTCAGGCATGGGAGTTGTTGGGTTGACATCCCCTTCGGTTGCAGAGAAAGGTCAGCTGGTCTACCCTGTGCTCTAGTTCAAAATGGATATACAAGAGTGGGCAGGATGAGGCATGACACCATCACAAATGCTACTACGTTCCTGGCAACAGCACCAGAGAGGACATCTGTTCTTCCTTTGGGAGAAACGCTGCCCTGGGCTATATTTGGTACTGGGCTGTGGAGCGATGGCCTAATGGGGCACTGAAACTTAGCCATTGCAAAATTGTTTAGTGTCTCATATTCCCTTCAGGATTTTCCTCTTAATTTAGCTTCTCAGCGGGCTGGTTGGTCAGGTGCCATGCTGAAGTGCCTTCCACAGGGAGCCTCGCTGCCTGATCCAGGCTTCTGGATTTTAACCTCAGGGCTGGATGCTTTAATACTTGATGTTGTGGCACCTGTGATGTTTCTGGATTTAGCCCTTACTAATTTAGTTGAGTGTCACCACATCACCCACCTCACCCCCATAAATGCAATATACCATCTTGCCACTACTGGCATTTACAACGAGGTCATATCTCCTTTCTTTCAGGAAGGGAGGGAAAGAGCCTGTGAAGACAAAAAGGCTATGATGCTACTCAGAATGGACAGCCAGAGAGTCTTGTTTCTTCCCCTCGCTGTCTTACTCCCGTTAGCTTTCTTCTGCCTCTAGCCACAGGGAAAGATCAGTAAGCAGTGATCACTGCTGAGTGCAGTGGTAATGCAAAGAGTCTGGGGTTATTTGCAACACCGGAGCTAACAGAGAGCTACAGCTCCAGGCTGCTGCAAGAGTGAACGTGTTGAGCTCCAGGCTGTGAGAGCTCAGCTGCAGAAAGCGTGAAGGTCGGTGTGATTAACGTCTGTCTCGCTGTGATGTGCCGTGTCTCTACCTGCTGCGTCTGTGGGATGCTGCGCGCTGCAGTCCCCTGCAGCCTGTGACAAAACCCTGTGCCTAGCGACAGCCTGAACACCTGGCCTGATCAATCCCAAAGGAATTGGTCAGGATTCACAGTGTAGGGAAGGCGCCACAGAGCTGGTAGTAGTGGCTGGTGCATGATTAGGCTCAGCCAATCACCTCTGGCTGACAAGCAGGCCAAAAGAAAGGTGATAGCATCACTTACTGTCAGATAACAGCCTCCGTGGAGCTGTGGAGGGAAGAGAATCTGTGAGAATGGAAGGAAGTTCAGCCTTGAGTAAAAACAAACAAGAAAATTGGTGGCTTATCCTGGTCACTTAAAAGTGGTTGTGTCATTACCTGCCAAAAGAGCAATGGTTCCCTTAGTATGTTATTGTCTAATTCTGGTTTTCTCTCTTTAAAAGCAATGCCATTGCTAGTTGGGAATCATTGGTCTGTCTCTGTGGAAGCAACTAAAACCTTCAGCCCATGCTGTCACATTTTGTAGCCCATAGACGAGTTTGTTTCTGTAGCAAGGCTGTTCTCCCCAAAACTGTGTGTTGTTTCCTAAGGGGTATATCTGTCATGAATGTCCAGGGAGTGATGCAGCTGTACTCTGACAGAGGAACAACGAGTATTTTATTTTGCAGTTCATCCTCTGCTCCAGGCAAGGTCTGGGAAAGTGACTTCTGCAGTGGCTGGGAGGTAGCAGTAGATGAACACAAATGTACCTTGGAGGTTGTGACTCTTGGTGCCAGTCTGCAGCACGTAGTGGCAGTGCAGAGACGGCTGTAGTCGCTGTCTTTTCCAGAAGCAGTGGCTGTACCTGTGAGCTTAGCAGTGTAAAAGGAAGCTGCCTCTGTAAATCAGAGGTGTTTATTTACCACTGTGCTCAGGTGGTAAAATCGTGTTTTCTCACTGCCCCTGGCATACTTTTTCCCTCTGTTAAGTGAATCTGTATCGGCAGTTCTGGGACGTTTGTTTCATGTGGCCATTTGACAGCCTACCAGACACCCCAGAACTGGGAAGCTTATTGCAGCTCCTGATAGCCCATTGTAGGTAGATCACTGTTTCTCAAGCAGATTGCAGAACTGGATATTACCTTTATTAGCTCAGGTGCAGATAGCACGAGATACACCTGAACCTTCTGTGGTAGGAAAGAGTGGAAGAACGAGGTTGTCTTCTTGCCTGGTACCCTCTGATTTGCTTTGAGAGTGCCATTTTTCTTTCAGATGGTGTCTGCTAGTTGTCCTCCAGTTAAACGCTTACTGGCTTGTAAGTAACTACCTGTTTGGGTGGGACGTACCACCAGAGAAATGCCCCATGGTGGTCAAGCTGGGGTGAAAGCCCTGTAATCCCTCAGACCCTAACCCTCAGATCCAAGGAATGAAAAACCAGTTTATATATAGCTCTGCTGGTTCAGCTCAAACAATTTCAGCCCTAAATAAATTATGTTTCCTCTTTATACCGAGAATGCTGACCCATCCCTTCTTGCTTTGCTGTGCAGCAGCTGGCTATTTATACTTGGGTATTAGCACAATGCACTGAACACTGTAACTGCTGGTCTGGGACCAGGAGCCCTTCGGGATAGTACTCACCTGGCACAAGGCAGTCCCTGCTCCAGAGGACTTTCAGTTTGAGGGACAAAAGTATCTTTTGGAAACTGGCTTTAGTTTCATTGGATGCTTGGCAAGATATTCAGGTACTTAACTCATACCTGCTGTTGAAAACTCGGGGCTGATACTTCAGTGTTAAAGCAATGAGTGACTCTTGTCAAGTGTCAGCATTTATATTTGACAGCAGCTTTGGTTTGTTTCTTCCTCATGCTTCCCAGTACCATCTAGCTCCAAAGAACCCAGCGTTAGGTTGCCTTTCATCTTTTGTAGCTTGTGGTGAACAGGACAACCTTCATGCTCCAGAGTGCTTTGTGATAGAGCTGTCGACAGCAGTGAGCAGGGGCTTGCTGGCTCTGTGCACAAAAGATGAGAGGGCTGCTCTTGGCTTTTGAATGAAGAAGCAGCTCTTACATGTCCGATGCTAAATACATAGTGGTATCTGGGTCTATGGCGTGGGGCCAGCGGTTCAGTATCGCTTACAGGCAGGAGAAGTATTTAATGTGAAGCAAGTGTGAGTAGTAACGAGCCAGCTATGGTTCTTCAGGAGCTGTTGGATGTCTGCTACACAGTGTGTGCACAGTGCTGTTAGAAGGGCTGTTTCCACGGGTCACAGTACAAACAGTGAGTGAGTCCCTGCTGACTGGATAGTGTCCAAGTGCAGAGCGTGGTGTGGGCGGGGGCGGCAAGGCTGCTGTTGCCTGTAGGCTGAGGTGCGTGGAAGGTGAGGAGGAGTACATGCTCTTCTGAGGGTGGGCTTCAGCAATCACAGCTGATTGTTGGGCACAATTCCTGCTCGGTCTCCCTTTCTCACCTTCCTTGTAGTAAAACCACCTAAGTTCCCCTTACTACAGTTCTATATAAAACAGCAGCAGAATAAATTCTTTAACATGATGGTCTCACTAGGGTGTGCACTAAGCTTCCAGGAGAGTGGTGAAGAGGAGGCAGGTAGTGCAAGGAGAAACCAGCAAGGCACCTCAGCACTTACCTCCACTTTGCTTCCACAGGCATGGCAAACAGTCCCTCTCTGTGCACCACTTCTTCCCCAGGGTACTCAGGTCTGCAGGGTGAAATGAGGCCAGAAGGACAGTGGCAACTTCTTTATTTATGCTCTGTGTACATCTCCAGATGCTGGTTATATCCCTTCTGGTTAAAAATCTTAATGATTTCATGCTTGTTATTATGTTAAGGTCTCAGACTGGTGGCAGCTGCCACCTCCCTGGGCAGCCTGTGCCAGTGTCTAACCACCTGTGCAGCAAAGGAGATTTTCTTCTCCCCCTTCCTCCCCCTCCTAATGCTCAGAAGGAATCTCAATTGTTTCAGCTTGTGCCCAGTACCTTCTGTGCTGTCACTGGGCACCATATACTTGACCTCCTCCCTCCAGGTATTTATATACATTGATAAGATCACACCAAGCTCTTTGCTGGGCTGGAAACAGTCCCAGCTCTCTCAGCCTGTCCTCCTATGAGGCATGCTCCCATCCACCCTGGTGTGCCCATGTCTTGTACTGGGAGCCCATACTGCTCCCAGCACTCCAGACATGTCTCTCCAGTGCTGACCAGGGTGTGAAGGATCATCTCCCTCGACCTGCTGAAAATGTTCTTCCTAATGCAGCCCAGGGCAGCTTCTTCCTCCTTTTCCACAGGGGCCCTCTGCTGTCATTTACCAGGAAGACCAGGTCCTTCGCGGCGGTGCTGCCTTCTAGCCTCTCTTCTCACTTAATGTAGTCAGGTTTTTCACGGTGCTCTCATTAGAATGTTGGTTCAGTAAGGTGTGCTCCACTTCTTGTGCTTCAAGCACAAGAGAAGTTACTTCAACTGATGGTTTTGCGAGGCTGATGGGGTAGTACCAGGTTACAATGGGACAAGCAACTGGTGAAGCACAAGGTAGCGCTGGCCGCCAGCCCGCTCCCAGTCCTCTGCTAGAGACCAGCAGAGGCCATGATGTGTGGTGTTGTCGCAGCTGTGCTGTTGGCAGCTGGTTCTTGGAAGTGGTAGGAAGCCCCTGGGCTCTTTTGGTGACCTTGGGCTCTGACTTGGCCATAGAGTGTCCTTTGGCTGGTGAGCAGCTGTTCATCTTAGGGAGGTACAGACTGACAGGAGCAAGATGTTTAGAGCACCTCACAGAGGTGGGCCTCTTCTCCACCAGATAGGAAGAAACTGGGATTTGGGGGTGGGAGGGATGGTGGTTGGGGAGGGGAAGGTTGTGGTTTCTTATGGTGTTTTCTGGAAGAAGAGCTCTGCATGGAGAGGAGGAGTTTGTGGCTCCCAGGTAGGTTTAGGTCTGAAGGTTGTGGCAGTTCTGACAGCAGCTGAGCAGAAGGTTAGAGAATGATGGATTCTGGGCGGCTAGGCCCTTTTACAAAGGGGGGAAAAATACCTGTGAGGGGAGGGCTTTAGGTAAAGTAGTATTAAGCAGCCACTTCAGGCACTACAAGTAGCTTGTATTTAAAAAATAAATCACTCTGCATAGTGCATTATTACCAGTAAACCATTAAATCACAGTATCACAGAATGGTCTGGGTTGGAAGGGACGCAAGGATCAGAGTTCCAACTCCCAAGTCGGCTATATAAGTAAGTCCTTTAAATTAACCAGGTCTTTTATAATGGTCTGTCCCATGAGCTGCAGATGAAAATGTCACAACATACTTTTTAAAAAAAAAAATAAAAATGAAACATACCACTAAGACCCGAGGTGCCCCTGCACTGGCTTGTGCTGCCCCTGTTGAAAGCCAGGAGAATCCTCTTCCCCTCTCACACCCCACAAGCAGACACGAGTGTATTCTGTCACTTGGCTTCAGAAGCCAGGTACCACCAGCAGCCCCTAAGCACCCCCACTTCATGGCCAGCCTTGTCTAAGGTTCTACAGAGCTGCTGGCCATTGTGCCCCTCGCTCTGCTGTTGGCCCAGGTGGTGCCTTCCCTGCTGTCTGGAGAAGATGTGCCCAGCCCGAGCCCCTGGGATCCCCCTTAATGAAGTACCAGGGTGATGTACTTGATGGAGGGGCACAGCGTTCCTCAGAGGTCAAGTGCAGGCAGTACATGTCAGTGCCTTTAATGCTGTGCTGCGCTAAGGCTGAGAGCAGGGACGGTGTCTCTGAGAACACTGCACCTGTGCAGATCTTCAGTCTTCATCTGCTGGCAGATTTTAACCTGATTTTTGTTTATTTTGCAGCCTCCGTTGGTGTTAGATGGATGATCGGTGTTACAGAAATTAACAAGGGCTCCACCTATGGCAACAATGACAGCAAGCAGAAACAAAAGTAATGTCTTCAGAGACTGCTTCATTCCAAAGGGAACCAGTGCAACGCCTGAAAACTCTTAAGTGCATATCCTGGTCCTTCCAGTGAGACCAGAGGAGGGTAGGATGAGCGGTTGCCATGCATATCTGAACTTGTGCTCCTGTTGCTTTTCTCCGGCCTGGATGACACACTTGAAAGCGGCACTCCTGTACGCTCTGCAACAGGTCTGCGTTTGGTTGAGTGGTTTTCCTGTACTGTGTCTTCAGTGTTGAAGCAGAACAACAGCGTGGAATGTGCTTGTATGGGGCACAACCTGGAGGGTAACTAGAGGTGCAGGCTTTATCTTTCTTACCTTGCTCTGAGGAATGGGTAAATGTCAGCAGATTGTTCCGAGGTGATTAAAATTGGTAGTTGTGTAGATCCATGCTAACAAACAGTTTAACAGCTATAATCTGTCACTTTTAAATACAGTAAGATGCTCTGCCTGGTACTGGACTGAAGCAGCATCACTGAGCTGGCAGACTTGCAGTAGTTTTTCTGCACCGTGAACCTGCTCCCCCAGTGAGCTGCACAGGCCCTTTGAGACTTCAGCCAGACCCTGGCTGAGCCCCACTTTGGTGTAACCTGGGCTGGAACTGGGCCTTGTGGTCTGAGCAGAGCTAAGTGACCCACTGCCACTGTGTTCACCAGGCCACACGTCAGAGGGACAGCTGAAACCTTCTGAGAGTAAATGCCATTAATGCTTTGGAAAAACTGAGGTAATAAATTCCTTTCAGCTTTAATCACCAGTAAAACTCCAGGCCTTTCCAACAGTGCTGGAATCACATCAGCTGGGTATGCTGTAAGTAATGCACTGTGTCCATTACATGTTGTGCTCCACACCCATACTGTTGTGATCCCAGTTGGCCTGCCTGTCTGTCCTGCTGGGTCAAGTAGTTTACGTGCTGCCCCACGTAACAGTCATCCCAAGGAAATACCCAAGTTATCTTTGCTTTTCTTCTGGGGAGAAGAGGGGAGGAGGAGACACACCTGGGGCAGGGTGTAGTTTTTGATGGATAAGACAGACTAGAATCAAGCCCCCTGGCAGAAGTGTTGTCCCGATATCCCTGGTACTGATTGCAGGGCAACCTCTTCATGGCGTTAAACTCTCAAGAGTTCAGGTGTGCAAGTTACTAACAAGTTGGGTTGTTCTGGTTTGTTGTTTTTTTTTAAAAAAGGGACTTCCACCTACCAGCAGTTATCATTAAAAAAAACCCTGATGTTTGAAATGCAAAGCTACTGCTAGTGAACAGTGAGGGTTAATTAACAGTGCTGCTTTCAGTGCTGGTACATTTTCATGGCACGTAGGACCAAACCGTGGCAGACTAGGAACAAAGGGCCTGGTGGCTCCACAGCAGAAAAGGAGCAGACTTTCTTTGTTCTAGCAGCTGCTACAAAAAACATTTCTCTCTTTCCTATAATAGAACTGAGGCCAGGAGAACCTGAGAATATGTACACAGAGTATAGTCACTCCATGGTAGAGGAGTTTGCTGTTCAGTACATCAGATCATCTAGAAATGTCTTTTTAACCCAGGGCCCTGAAGAGCAGGTGCAGTATTGCTCTCAGCATGGGCACATACGTTTTTTGAGAGCAGAGACAGTAAAACCTACAGCATGAAGAAGGAGCAGACCTTGTTCTGTGTGTGACTAGTTTGAGGGGTTGGGTTCCCATCCCCATCATGTGTACACTTGCATTCCCTGTGCTCTGAAGCCTTCTGAAATAGGCTGTATGAATGACATCATGAACATAAGCATTGACCTCAGTTTTCAAATGTGCAAAATAGAGCCCGAGATCAGAGAATACGGCCATGCTTACAAAGCTGTTCTCTTAACGCTCAGCTCCTGTGTTCCTCCTTCCAGCCTAACAGTGGAGACCCCAGTACTCTGGCCTGCAATGGCGTCTGAAGGTGCAGCTCCTGTCACTGTTGCAGGCACGGTAGTGAGCCAGGTGTGCAGACTCTGTACACAAGGCTTAAAATGGGGTGGAGGGGGAGAGAGAAGCTCCCTCGGAGCTGCCATTCCGCTGTAAGCCTTACCTGGTGGGTACGGGGGCCTGGCTCGGCGGGCCAGAATGAACACTAGATGCAGTTCTGGGCAGCAAGTCTGTACTCATGTAGTGATTGTCTCAGTAAAGAGCTTCTGCTCCAACACACTGGTAGGAGACATTTAACCATCCTTATGAGCCTCAGACCTTTCCACCTGCACCCAGTAATGCTCCTCCTGGAGGCAAACCCCAACCCTGTAAATACTTCTGAAAGAGGCTTCAGACGCCTTCCTCCCTGCTTCCCTGGGACCAGCCCTTAGACCAGGCTGAGGGCCAAGCACACCACTCCCAGATCCATCCTCCTAAGCACTTCTACAAGTCCCAGCGCCCAAGGACTGCACCACTGGCCCTTCCAGTGCACGTTGGCACGTGGCAAAAGCTTAACGGTACTTGCCAAAGTTAAATACAGTCCAGTTCACTGTATTAAAAGGATGGCATGTCTCACTAGGAAGCAGTGTTTGCCCCTCCTCCCCACAAGCAACTGTATGTTCTACAACTGCCTTAACAAAAGTAGTCTTAACGTTTGTTTATACAAAAATAAAAGGACAAAAAAGGTGATGTGCCTCGAGGTTTTCTTGTGGCTGGCAACAGCGAAGGAGTGACAGTGTACTTACTTCTCACTTCTGGCCTTCATCCTGACTCCTCAAAGCTGTCCTCAGTTCCCCTTTGCATACAAGGGCACCTGAAACAAGGCAAGTAAGGACATGGACCACGGATGCTTCTGCTTGCTGACAAAGTGGAGCACACAGCAGGCTCGTGGGGAACGCTTGCCTCGGGTACCTTCCCGGTCAGGCACTGAGGCTGACAAGGTAGGAACCCTCCTCCGATAGCTGAAAATAGAGATCTGAAGAGAAGGAGTCTGCGGTTAAAGTCTGGTTACACCACGCTGGTGCTGTACATGGGGGCTTGCAAGTTCTAGATTTTAAATATTACATTTCTCCCCCAGCTGCTGAAAGTCCCCCCTGTACTGGCAAGCCAAGGACTTGTGTATTAAGACAAGATGGGACTTTTTGGCTTTATGCCAAAGAAAACTTGCTTTTTGGTTACTTTAAGGCCTAAAGCTATAACGGGAATTTGCAAACTTGCACTAATGGTTACAAGGAACAGCTTCAAGTCAGCTGTAATACAGCAAGCCAGCCAAAATAATCCAAATATATCCAGTGTTACAGGCTCTTTCTTCCAGTTGTTGACTGCTTCTGACCCCTCTTCTGAGACTGATGCCACTTGGGGAGTGGTGGGAAAATTGAAGTCCAGCATCAGAAATCTGTTCTGAAAAGTTCTTATGGGTAAGTTCTTGGTTTTGCCAAACAGAACACAGGAATCACATCAACTGACTTCTTGGCCACAGCAAAGCCCTACAGCCCTCTCCCTGCCCACAGAGCTCCCAGTCAGGAGGGGAGTTATTTCGGACCATCCCTTAAGGATCAGGTACTGTTCAGGAGCTGCACAGCACCTTATTTCCTCAGGAGATGACCAAGGCAGAATCTTATTCCTGTTCCCACGTGGTGGGGTGCAGGATGCTGCTTACCCATCTTGAACCCAACAAAACAACTACCACAGTGTACGGAAGCTCAGTCGAGGTGGGCTGCAAAGCGAACCAGCCAGTCTGCAACAAGCGCTGAAAATGTGACATGACCCCACCTAACTGATTTTTGGAAGAAAAACCTACCACCAGAAAACTCCTAAAATAAACCATTTATTGAGTAAAACCTTTTTTTTTTTTTTTTAAATTTCATTAATCAGCTTTGTGCATAACAAATCTGAAGCTCGCCAAAAAACAAATAAACAAAAACCCAGTAAAAGTTCACAGTCAGTGCACTCCAACAACATTAAAAAACAAGGTCCATAATGCCTGGTAACACTACAGCATTTTTCTGAACCTAAAGAGTTCAAAAATACTATGTATCAACATTACAGTTCTCAGTCAAATGAGAAACGGGAGAGGGAACAAAAAAGGGGTGGTCCGTATGCAGTAGTAATGGCACTTTCACTGAAACATGCAGCTTCTTCCAACTTGCAGACACCGTCACGTGAGCAACATGTGCCAAGTACAACGTACAGGAGCAGCAGAGGAAGTGACGCTCGTCACTTGTGCAGTCGTCGTAAGTCCAACTTTTGTACTGTTTCTCAGCACAGTCTTTATGTAAATATTACATACAGTAGTGATTCAAAGGTATCTTGCCAGAAGAAAAAAAGGCCAGAGACTGAATAACTTCATTCTTCATCTGTGCAAACCTGTGAGAAGGACAAGAGGCAGTTAACATGATGATGAAGGGAGTGGAACACCTTCCTTATGAGGAAAGGCTGAGGGAGCTGGGTCTCTTCAGCTCGGAGGAGACTGAGGGGTGACCTCATTAATGTTTATAAATATATAAAGGGTGAGTGTCAGGAGGATGGATCCAGGCTCTTCTCAGTGTCGGCCAGTGATAGAACAAGGGGAAATGGTTCCAAGCTAGAACATAGAAAGTTCCATCTTAATATAAGGAGGAACTTTTTCACTGTGAGAGTGATGGATTACTGGAACAGGCAGCCCAGAGAGGTTGTGGAGTCTCCTTCTCTGAAGACATTCAAGACCAATCTGGACATGTTCCTGTGTGATCTAATCTAGGCGATCCTGCTCGGGCAGGGGTGTTGGACTAGATGATCTATCTCTCAAGGTCCCTTCCAACTCCCAACATTCTGTTATTGTCTCCCTCTGGCAACAAAACAATGATGACAACACATCGATCTCTTCAGCCCCTTCACTGGAGCTTGCTCCTGTCTCCCCTGCTACCCAGATATCCAACTGAAACTCCTCTTTCTATAGGATACCGATAGAAAGCTGCCACCCTGCAGCAGCTTTCTGTCCCCACGGTGGTTGGGATCCAGCTACAGTGACAGGGAGGGGTATGATGATCCCAAACACATAGAGTTACTGAACCAGAATACCACAGTGAACAAACTTCATGCTGGAAAATGGGACAGAGGTCACGAGCCTGCTGTTTGCCTAACTCTTTAAACAGTGTTCAGGCAAGGACTGCAAAGTGCTGTGCCAACTGACAGACAAACATTTGCTATGAACTTAACCTTGAGCGTGAGCTCCAAAGAAAAGCAGGTCCTTGGGCTGAGGAATGGCAGCGGTCTCAAGCACGTGCTTGTTTCACTTCTATGGAGGGGACTCCACTAGAGCGGTCTGTGCATCCGTACAGTTTTAGGCACGTTGCCCTTCAGCTCCAATTAACTACCATTGAGTTGGATTCTGACAAGTCTTAATGACATATGGACAGTGCCTCTCTGAACAGCACTGAAAGCTTTCTGCATGGCACACACTGGGTTCTTTCACTCAAACATCTGCTAGCAACATCACACGTACTTCTGAGGAGCTGCCAAACCTTGTTTCCTGGGCAGCATCATCACCTTGCTTCCCTGAGAAGCTCCTGCTGCCATACCAAGCCCTGTGGCAGTTCCTGTCCCCATCTCTGCAGCCAAAGCCATGAGACAAACCTTGACAAAAGGGTGATCGAGGAGCTGGCTGGCTGTCCACCTCATCTTTGGGTCACTTTCCAGGCAGTGGCAAAGGAAGTCTTTCCCTTCCGGGCTTACTTTGTCAGGAATAGGAGGCTTGTGGCCCATCCCCACTTTATACATGATCTGGAAGTTGTGCTCGTATTCGTGCCAAGGCCTCTGCAACAGGTAACAAGAGTTGCTAAGTGCAAGGAACTTGCTATCTGACAGAGCACGTAGCTCTGAACGCCAGGACAGGAGAACCCACCCCCCTGCTCGTGGATGTAGGCGTGACAGACTGCTGGGAGCAGGGGTCAGAATCAGCAGAGCAACTGCTAAGACCAGTTTGCAACACTGAACATGAAACATGCTTACCTTGCCCGTGACCATCTCTATAACAACGCAGCCCAGGCTCCAGATGTCTGCTGCGCGCCCGTGCCCTTCTCCTTTAGCTCTTGTAATGACTTCTGGAGCCATGTAAGCTTTGAAATAACATGTATGATGTCATCAGATCATACAGCAGAATGCACATGAACTGATTAACTGCACAAGAAAAATGCTTTTTAATCCATCCATAATGATTTGCCACTCAGCTTCTCCTGCTACGTTTTGTCATTTGCTGGCCTCTTGCTCTGCGACACGCCTGCAGTGTAACCGCCTGCCAACAGCGCCAGCAGTACGGCACAGATGAGGCAGCTGCTCGATGAGAACATCACTGTTTCAGCAAGGCCACAGAGAAAGACAGAACCCAGAAAACACAAGCTCAAGCATCTCCACAGGTGCCAGGCAAACAGAGTTTTATCTCTCCTGCACCATCATTCAGCGACCATTGATGGATGTAAAG
The DNA here is from genome assembly GCA_013399135.1 of Heliornis fulica. Lineage (NCBI taxonomy): Eukaryota > Metazoa > Chordata > Aves > Gruiformes > Heliornithidae > Heliornis > Heliornis fulica. Next base: position 116,201 of record VXBZ01003337.1, read on the forward strand.
CACAACCGCCTCACTACGGTAAAATCAGGTTTTTCTCTGTAACACAACACTCTGCTCCAGCCCAGACTCTGGGCAGAGGTGTCTTCTTTTATGGTAAGGAAACAAGTTCTGCCTAGCACACGCTTGCCTACCTGCAGTCCCCAAAGTACTGTTCACTTCTCCAGGCATCGTCTGGGTGTTGTTCTTCAGCTTCACGGAGCAGCCAAAGTCTCCTAGTTTAATCAGGCCAGATGAGGTAAGAAAGATATTGGCTCCTAGGAAACACAACAAAAAAAGACTAGTGCTGAGTATATTGATGGAGGGTTTCTCCACATTCTCATGGAAGTTATGCACTAGAGAACAGCTGAATTCACATGTAGGCCTTTACCTGTGGATTAAGCATGGAATATGACAGCATCAGAGATGCTCCCCGAAGGGTCATGATGACCAGCGTACCATCACCAATAGGACTGTTGTGGTTGTGTGTTAACACCAACTGTACTGGAAGTTGACAACAGAAGTGTTCAAAACACAAAGCACTGCAGCAGGCAAACTCAAGCTCATACACGCTCGCTGTGAGAAAATGCTCCTCCTCCAGGAACTTGGGAATTCCAGGGGCTATCCTTGTGAGCCTCACTGTGAGAAAAAAATACTCCTCTTCCAGGGGCTATCCTTGTGAGCCTCATGACTGCAATAAACCACCCGTCCTTAAGGAGCTTCCTGGCAGAGGCCACTGCTGGGTACCTCCTGCTAGCCATGGCTTCAGTCCTCCTGAGTCAAGACAGAGGATGTTGCACAGTTTGTGTTGTCACAGCAGACTTGCAAAATGGAGTTTATAGCATTTTATTACACGTACTATGGAATGCCTGTCCGGTTGTGCTCTACTTGCAGAAGAGTATCCAGAGGATGACTACTGTTGGAATAGCTGGCCACACGGCCAGCACACCCTAGGAAAAACATCCCCAGCAAAGCTGAGAACCTCCCAGGAGAGTCTGCAGTTGCCTTCAAGTCACTTGTTCAACGCTTGCTGCAAAAGCAGCCAAGTGGTTTTGATAACTGGTGGTTTTCTTTCATTCAACATCCTGCCAAAAGACCTGCTGACAGCCAACACAAAACGGGTACAGCAGGAGGAGCTGACGATACAGGTCAGGGCAACGCCTGGATTCTGCAAGTCTTACCATGAAACCACAAGTGGGTTGACAGGGTCACCTGGCAGAAATAAGAGCTTGAGCAGCACTCTCGATCTCTTTCTCTTGGAAAGCTCACTGGTTTGCACAGAACAGAGCTGTACACCTACTCTAGGGCTGGCAGTCGTTGAGCCTTGTTACACGCAACGTTCTCCTACGTCACACAGAAGACAGACTGGAAAACGGCTCATCCAAATTCAGCTTTCAAGAGCAGAATCACGGAATCACAGTGGAACCTACACTTTGGTTCCACCTTGAACATAGGTCAGTGCAGGAGTAACTGGTTGCTACTCCATGGTTTACATTCTCTTAAAGACTTATTCCAGTTAGCTTGGCTACAATCCCCAAGATATTCACAGAAAATAAACAGAATCCTCAAAAGGCTCAGGTCAAAAAAAAAAGGCAGTGCAGGTCGATGATGCAGAAACCCTGCCTATCTCTGAAAGGGCTTCTCTAACTACTACAAGAATGCCTGACAAGTAAAACAAAGCTTCTTTAGACCAAGAGGTGGTGGACAGAGCTGCATTGTCAAAGAGATAGAGATAGAGAGAGAGATAGAGAGAGAGAGAGAGAGAGAGAGAGAGAAATCATTGACAGAAATGAATTCCCATGTTTAACTACTATAAGCCTTTTTACGAGTCCTGAACGAAGAAGTGACCTTCAGCAAACACACTCTGCTGTGCATTGTGCCTGTAAGTTTTTCATGCCCAGCATCCAGGTGTGTGCACATACTCGAGATCAGAATTCTATGGGTTCTGCAGCCTGCCATCAGAGGGACGTACATGTCCAGAGTCACCCTGCCATCACAGGCCTTGTAACAGAGCTGGGTACATGGTGCCTGGAAAGGGAATCCAGAAACACACCAGAGGAGAACAAGGCCACAGCTCCATAGGACACTGAATGTGAGCAATGCAATGAGTGACAGCTCCTTCATCAGCAACTCCTTCCTCTGAGCTACTGCCCACAGCTTTTCCCTTTGTAAGGATCTTTGTGCAAATGCCTGTCATTCACAGGGAATGTAGGCACACTTAGCCCTGAAAGAGCTTTGGAAAAATGGCCACCCCAAGCAAAGGCTTTTACTAGGACACTGTGGACACCCTCTTCCCCCCTTCCTCGGGAAAGCGACACCCACGTTCCATGGAAGCTACTGACTACCACAGCAGGGGAAACTGGCAGAGCCAAAGTGCCAGCGGTCTCGCTTTTAACTGAATCTAATGTTATTGGTTAGTTTTGTTTAATATAGTTCAGAACCTAATAAAAAGCCTTTAAAACCAAAGATTGTCTTTTTTAAAAAGAAAAAAAAAAAAGTAGTGACAATTTAGCATAAGTGGTACTGTGAGAATCTGTTTTGGAGAACAAGACAAAGATCTATAAGGAGTCTTTAAAAAGGATCCTCTTGTTAGAGGAAATGTGAATCCCACAGGTAAGAGGGGGAGACACCAGGGCAGTGCTTTGAGGATGACTGATCCTTTTTATCTTTGACAAATGTGACAGGGAGCATAACAACAACCAGTATGTCCGTGTGGCTGGTAAGCAGGCTACATCTGGAGACTGGGGTGAAAGCAGCAAAAAGGCACCACGTGCCCGTCTGTTGTGCCTGCTCTCCTCCCACACGTGCTGCACCAAACACATCTTCACTGGATGCACTTGGCAGAGGCAAGAGGCAGCCCAGTTCTGCACAGCCCTGCTGCCACTTACACAACATCACCTCCTGGGCAGACTCTAAACAAAGAGCCACAGAAAACAGCCATGACCCAAAGCATTTCCATTGAAGGTTCATGCCCTGTGTCCCTGCACAGCAGCCCCACACTAAGCACTGTGAAAACCCCAGTAGTCTGGCCCTCCAGAGGTGGTGGGGTAAATACTATGAGTCTGAGGAGTGGTCTCAAAAGCCCCACTGTGACATAACTCTAAAGAGGGGCAGCTCGTAGACATTCCTCAGTACTAAAGCTGTGTAGCACCCAAACTCACTCAAGAAACAAGCAGGCAGAATGCTGCCCTTTGATGAGAAAGGGATTGGCCTGAGCACCCTTTTACTCTGTCTCTCAGAGAGCATGGCACATGCCTGTTGTCTCCTGCTGAACAGACTGCCATCTCCTGTTGGATGCCCTTCCTTCCCTTCTGCTCATCAGGAAGACATGAAGGCCGGAATGGCAGGAATTCTGAGCTAACAACAAACCTAGTAAGAGGACAATAACACAACAGCACTTTTGATGAAAACTTCCTGGCCTGTACATTCATAGGTTTCTGACTGACTGAGATTTCAGATACAATCCCTTTGTTTTGAGTATTCATTCTGAAAACACAGTCTGAGCAGGCTTCAGGAATATGCCCTTCTCTCACAGAGAGAGAGAGCACCAGGCATGACCTCAGCGATTTAATTCCTGTGAATTCAGCACCTGCGAGACCACACTTGGTGTGCTGTGTCTCGTTTTTGGGCTCTCCAGTACAAGGCAGACATTGACATACTGGAGCAGACCCATCAGAGGGGCATCAAGAGGGTCAGAGAGGGCTGATGCACACAATGTGCCAAGAGAGATGGGTTTGGCTTTAAGAAGGGAAGGCAGGAAGGCTGGGTGAGAGTTTGCACGTGGGTGGAATTTACTGCTACTTTCAGCTACGTCATGGAGGATACCGGAAAGATGGAAACAGACTTTCTCCTCAAAGGCACACTGTGAAAGGATAAGAGACAATGGACAAAAACTGCCACCTCTGCAAATTCCAGGAATGTATCAGGACAAAGTTGTTCACAATGGGGATAGGTCATCCCCGCGCTGGGATGGGGCCCAGAGAAAAGGGAATCTCCATCCCTGGAGATACCCGTACCTCAGCTAAACAAGGTTCTGAGCAACCTGATCTGACACTGGATCTGATACTGAGGTTGGCCCTGTTTTGAAGAGGGGGCTCAACCAGAGAATGCCAGAGGATCCCTTCAGAATTTTCCATTGTTCACGATCACCGAGTAGAGCAGTTTCCTTGCAAAAAGTGAAGCAATTAGAACTGAGGGATCTGGGCTTAGCCACAGGGCTTAAAATCCAATATCCAGAAGAAAGATTAAAGAAGTAGCCTAAAAAACTTAATCACATGCTACACACTAGAAACAACTACTGTACATGTTGCTCCAGACTAGTAAGAAACAGTACAGCCAAGTGTAACAATCAGCCAATACTACCTCCACGCTGCTCTCACAGCCACCAGCTGTGAGGCAGGGCTGGACGGCACCTCTGTCCTGTTTCGCCTGCTACACTCGCAGACCTGGATGCTGTAACAGCATCCGGAAGACAACGGTGGCACAAGTGCCCTCTACTAACCGAAAGACCCAGTTTTGGGTCACAAGGTACTTGCAGACACCAACTGCGGGACACAAACAACCACTCTTAATTCTTCATCTGCTGCTGAAAGAAACAGATCCACGGGGATGCGTGGCAATCTTGTCATGACAGATCGAGTCTGATCCGACAGCGAGACTTCCGTAGAAAAGCAGGTTTAACAGCCTGAATGACACACTGTCATCCTTCTCTATTAGATACAAACAAAACAACAACAAAAGAAAAGAAAGAGTAACTGGCTATGTAAGAACTAGTAGTAAAACCAGAGTCTTTACTGATGTTAGCTTAGACACAGAGAGTAAGAGGCTTCCCCCACTGTAATGTCAGGCATCCTCTGTCAAAATGCCCTCTGTCGTTTGTCTTCATTTTCTGTCATTAGGTTTGGGAAAGTACACACAGATGTGTCTACACACAGATGTGTCTGCAGGGACCCTCTGCTTACAGCTGCCGTTATTCTAAGGAACACCCCAATGTCTGGCGTGAGGAACCTGCTGCAACAGAAATGCCCTCAGATAACACAGCATTACAGTCCTGTTAAACAGCTCTTCTCGCTTCACTGCATGTCCCTGATGAGAGGAAGACCTATTTGGAGACATATATCCAGAAATCAGCACTGACGCAGAGCGGCACAAAAGAAATCCCTGTCAGCCAGCCTTGGATTCTGATCACAACGAGTGTCCAGGAGAGCGTAACTCCAGCTAAGCAGAACCTGGATATGGAATGATCAAGTAAAGGGCAAGGAGAGCACTGTGAAAAGCACGGAGGAAAATCCACAACTGGAGAGGAACCTTTGGTCAGGAAGGAGAACCAGAAAAGGCAAGACTGCTGGGAAATGGGAGTGAGGGAAAGTGTTTTCTAGGAAAAAATGTCAAAACTGACTCAAGAATGTGGCCTACCTGGGCGGGAGGCCTCTGGATCGTAGATAGTTCTTTTCCCAAATGAGAAGCACGAGGCCAAAGGACCAAGAGCAACTGGGAACCTCCTACACTGCTGCGGTGATTCAAAACCCTGTGAGCAAGAGGGACATAGAAACCCAGCATCGTTGGGTTGCACTGCCTTATCATACAACGAGTATTCGCAGGGCGCGTCACATCTACCTTCTGTTCTGTTTCTGCCATAGGTGAACAAAATATGCCAGACTAACAAAAACAAGGTAACTAGACATGGAGGATGTTCTTGGAAGGCGAGGGAAAAGAAAAATGAATGTGAGATGTGGACTGACGCTGGGTGCCTTAAGCAAATGCCAAAACCAACCTCCCCTTCAGTTATCGTAGTTCCAAGTCTGCTCATTTTGTAAGCTAAAGCCCGGAGCATGAGTAAATAAATCTATGGCAACCCCCCCACACACACACACTAGGTAAGTAACTGTACCAGATCCCTTTGCCTGCTTTTTATTACTGTTTTCATTGACCATTTGTACGAAACCCTAAAACTCTCCTGGAAAATGGGAATCACAAAGAGGTCTGCTGATCAACACTAGTACTGTGCACTGCTTGTCAGTTCCCACAAACACCACTGTTTCTTGCATAGATGAGAAGAAAAAGCAGAATTACATGATTCAGTATAGTAGTTCTAGAAATAGAAGAACCAAAATTTGAGTTTGGAGGAATCCCCAACAATCTTAACAATCTCTACAGAAACTATGTAAAACACGAGCAGAATTTATGAGTCTGCAATGCCAGCTGTGAACATTTTTTATGTTCTGCACTTTAAAGGAGTACGTCACTAGCCAAAAACTTGTAAATAACTGAAAAATGAGTGGAAGGCTTTATACACTTAATGGCTGCGGAGACAACGTGCGCTAAACCCGCTCCCCCGACCTGTAACACTGAAACAACGTGAACTCTGTGGTTAACGTTACCTTTAATGTCTCGATGAACAATACCATGTTCGTGCAGCACATTGATAGCAATCGTGATCTGCTTTGAGTAGAGCCTGATGACGTGCTCCTGAAGGCCCAGCTTCGACACCTCCTCCAGAGTGCCCTCGTCACAGTACTCCATGAAGATGTACATTTCTTCCTGTTGTGGGTACCAAACCGGATTTCAGTGGTCTTCATTTAAAAAAAACTTTTCTTTTTAAACACTGAATTAGGATCAAGTTTTCCTCCAGTCCTTCATCATTTGTGAAAAGAGTAATGGAAGTACCATGCAATGTTTTAATGGAAATACCTCTTACCATGGAATGTCAAATAAATCATCTCTTCCTGAACTCCATTCCCTTGTGTGTGCTTCAACTTAAGCTATTCTGTGACACAGCTATGGAAAACCTATGTCTATCCACATCATTTCTATGTACCTGACACTATCTGGTGGTAGAAAATACATCACTAACATCTGCCAAAAAGCATTCTGGAAATCCTGTGGGTGTGTTACTCAAACCACACACCGCTTTCCAGCCAGACACCAGGCGTCCTGTTCCCTAGGCAGAGATACAGGAAGGGCCTGAGACTCATAGGGAGAAGCGGGAAGAACACACGGGAAGCAGAGTAATAAAAAGCAGAGTTATCTCAGCATGCAGCTCTGGAATCCAGCTCCAGAAGCAAACCAGGCTTTACTAGTTCTGCTGCTCAAGCAAGAGAACTCCTTCTTCCTTCCCAAGAGGTGCCAGCTGAATTCCAATAAATACACTTCTTCAAGATGTGTGTCAGATTTAAGATCAAGATTTAAACACCAGCACACGTTTTCTGCCAGTCATCAACAAGATAGTGCTGCCAACAGTGAAGGGGTTTTAGTGAGTCTAGTCTTCACCTACGGGAACATTTACCACACCGCCTCTGACATATCTCGCTTCCGGAGCAGTTAAACTCTTCTCACAGCAGCAGCATAGAACAGCCCCAGCATTACTTGCTCTGCACTTACTGTGAACCTGGTTTATGTACCTGCTCAAAAAAAATTCTCCAAACTATGTTTCAGAGCCCTCAACATTCAGAGGAATAAAGACACATGACAACTCACAGAGTTATCCAAACATTTAAGCTCATCTAGACCGTTCTGAAGTAAAGATCTCCGTGACCCAAAGTTTCTTAAATTTTCTCTTCTTTCCCCTACATAAAAAAACCCCAAAATTTGTTTGCTCACCCTATGCAGCTCCACACCAAAATAACGAACAAGATTAGGGTGCTTGATGCCTTCAAAAATCTTCAGTTCATCGGCTGTTTCTTTGATGGTTTTGTGATCATTAGGTTGAAATCTTATCTGCAAGAAATATTTTTTCATTATTTTGCCACTTCAATTTAATAAGAAACAAAAAGAAATAAATAACTCACAAACAAACAAACTACCCCTAAACCCCAGAACAACTCAAGAAAGCAGCTAAAAGCTAAGCTCTTTGTTTGCTGTGATACTGTTTTTAAAAACAAAACAAAACCAAGCAAAAAACCCTCAAAATACCACCTCTCTATCCTCAAATTTAAACAAAAAATAACACCAAACTACTTTTTGAATATTACATAAAAATATGATGATTTATAAACTTTATAGAATAACAAAATCCTCCTGCTTAAATGTATAAATACACATATGTGTGCACATATATATCTCTTCCCAGGTTGCCTCCAGCTTAAATGCAGTAAGAGAGACATGGTACAAGAGAATCTGGAAGTCATATCCATGAGAGCTGTCAGTCATGACAGACAGTTGTCAGGTACTTGATCAACAATGATTCTGTTACGGGTTTCTTCCTTATGGAGGAGGCAGCTGCAAGGAAAAGGTGTGGCACAGAATACAATCATCCATGCTTTGATTGAAACATGTTTTTATGAGTTCTCCTGCAATATGGGTTTTTCATGGAGAAAAAAAGAATTCTCAAGCCTTCTGAAAAAGTGATTTAAAGCTTCTGTTCACACCAAGACACAGAAAATGCACAGCACTTTAGGGAAACTGCCACTTCCACCATACTGGGCGAAAGCAGAAAATTCACTGAGTACAGGACAACTGCTAAAGACATAAATGCACATATTTTACCTGTGGTTTGTAGGATGTTATGGTTGGTTTTGTTCTGTATAACAATTCCAGGATACAGTTTGTACTCAAACAGCGATAAATTTAAATACATGGAAATTACAAAAAAGCTGACAAATGACATTCAAGTATTTTATGGATTTCCTAACGCTTTACAAGTTACAATACTATGTATTTGTAGTAAAGCCTGTCCACTATAATTTGTAGGGATGTTAACTACAGTATGAATAAGAGTGAAAAACTCTCAGGGAACTGGGACAAATCCAATTTTTTTAACCAGCTTAAAAAAAAAAAAAAAGAAAATCTCCCAAGGAACTCTTAAGGGAGTCTAGAAAAGCCTTTTATTTTTATTTGGAGGTTGCAAACTATTTGCATTTTAAGCCCACAGTGGAGAAGCAAGGAATGTTTCTTAGTGAAACAATTCTGGATGTTAAAAATACAACAGGAAAAGGCAGCATAGTGTATGCTTAATTAGCGAAGTGCCTGCCAAACCAGGTCCACTGAACTCATCTGAACTCCTGCTAAAGGCACACATGTGCCAAGCCATAAAAAGCACCTGCAGCTAGAAAGCAACTCTGAATTCCAGAAACAGTGTGCTACTGATGGGGTGCTGGGAATGTTATTTCAGCAGGAGAAAAAAAAACCACCACCAGAACAACAAAACTGGGATTAGCCACTCACTGAGTGAGTAACGGTATGGTAAGTTAAGCACAAGCCCAATCTTATTTTTCCACACCTTTGAGATCACATATGTACTGTACCGTGTGTAAAAGCTGGCTCATAAAATGTGACTGCTCCAGCATCCAACAGCTGGTACGGTATCTGTTGTGAAGAGCTGATGCTCACAGCTGTCCGAGGATGCAGAAATGCAGCCCAACTGAACAATCCAAGTATTTTAAAATCAGAGGTGCTGTAGGGAAAACATACTCCTACGCCTCCACAGCTTTTCACAGAATCACAGAATATCAGGAGTTGGAAGGGACTTCAAAAGATCATCTAGTCCAACCCCCCTGCCTGATCATCACACAGGAATGTGTCCAGATTAGTCTTGAATGTCTCCAGTGGAGACTCCACAACCTCTCTGGGCAGCCTGTTCCAATGCTCCACCACCCTCATAGTGAAGAGTTTTTTCCTTATAAACCTTTACTTATAACCTTTACTTAGCTCTATACTGAAAATTAAATTTTCTGTACCCATCAGGTTAGCCAACAATTTTGTAGCTCATCCAAACTCACTTAACCTACAGCTGAGAAACACCTGATGTGACACTTCCTGTCTTTTGCTCTTAGGAACGAAGAAAAAAAAAAAGGAATGAAATGTGAGACTGAATATAGCAATGTAAAATATAAGTTTCTGTACAGTCTCCACTAATCAGAAAGCTCTTTCCAAAGTAATCTCTTAATATCTCTTACTGGGAGTCCACACATAGTAAACAAACTTTCATCAAGGTCACAAACTGGCTATGAGGAAAAAAGAAAAAACTTAAGTAATTTAAGGAGGAACAAGTGGTCACAGCAGATGTTGCTGTGTGGAGAAACAATATGTCTTCCAATGAAAGTGTTCAGAAATCCTTAATATCTGCTAAATCACACACTTCCAGATTGGGAAAAGAAAACAAACAGGGCAGCAGGGATTCCTGTACACAGAGTACTCACTTCCTTCATAGCCATTAGCTCGCCAGTGTCAACACTGATACAGGTATAGACCTTCCCATACTGGCCTTCACCTGCAGAATGGAAAGAAAAAGAAGTTAATTACGCTGCGTTCAGTAAGCAGCACACGCACCAACTGCAGTAAGAAAACATCGCTGAAAACTGAGCTTGCCAAGGGTATTCACCTTTAATTTCATGTAAAATCTCAAGCAGTATTAGGTGCTACAGGTTAAAAGCTACATTCATAGTCCCGAATTCAACCTGATTAAAAGTACAAATATCACATGAACAGACTGTCCTGAAAGAAAACTTCTCATCAATATGAGGATTTTCCCCACAAATCCCAAACCAAAGAGAAAACAATGTTCACATGAAGGAAACAACAGAAATACAGGTGAATTAAACAAATCCCAAAGTCTGTGCTCATTTCCATTAGTCTTTCTGGTTCTTCCAAAAGCAGAGGGGTTTTTTATAGGGTCAAGCACACGCAGGAATTGTAGGATCGTACCTACGTAACTGCCCTGCCCAAATCCTTCTCCTCCTTTGTTTCTTGCTATCAGACCAGTGAACACTTCACTGACACTCCACACAGAGGAAATCCTAGCTGCCACCATATTTTTAATGTTAACACTGTGATTTCAGTAAATACTGAATACTACCTGCGTGGACACCCAAGACTGCAAAAGATAAGTCTTAGACTTCCTTCAAAAATACTAAGCTTGATAATATTTTAGCCTGATAAATGAAGGTATAATGAACGTACCAATTTTGTTTCCTCTCTGCCACTTGAAAGTCACTTTTCTCAAACCTACATGCATGACATTATCATAAGATTTCGGTGTGTCACAAACTTGGCCAATGATGTTCTTCCTCCTCATCTCTCTGTATCTCCTTTCTTCAAACAACTGAACAGACCTTTGAACAGCTTCAATCGGTGCTTGCTTGGAAGCAGTGTCTAAAAAGAGCGATGAACAATTTCCTTGATTGAGATATATTCTCTGTGTTTATATTTTGTTACCTTTTGATAACATGTGAAGTGACCCAGGTTAGAAGATAACTATTTCGTGAGTCTAATTTAAGAGGTAGGAAAAGAACATTTTAGCAATCACATATGAAACTGCCACTTATGAATCACATATGAAACTGAAGTAAAATGAGAATAATGGTACTCTTCTAATCACCTCTTACTTGACGTAAGGAAACTAAATGTACTAAATAGAATTTGTTTGCATTTGGCCTGTAACTAACCACCAGTGAGTAGTGGACATCTGCCAGGGTCATGAAGAGCATCCAGGAAAGGACAGGTAGGGTTTTGCCCTACAAAGATACACGAGGTTTCTTGGAAAACTCGTAGCACCTGTTATATCAAAGATTTGGAGGTACTCACTAAGTCCAGCTTTCAACTCTTTCACAACAGAATCTGAGTGAGGCCAAAAGAAATCTCAGGGCAGCATTAATTTCATGCCTCACAAGGAGGGCATAAAGTCACACATCTGTCACTGTTCACAGGCAGTGAGAGCCTCCAAGAGATGGAGAAACTGATACACTCCCAGCTGACATATTCTACTGCCCACCTATAATTAATATCACTGAATCTACACTAAATCTGCCTCACTGTAGTTTTAAAGCAAAATCTTTGCCTTACTCACAGTGGACAGCAAAATCAGTTCCCACTGCAACAGTCTTCTAGAAGTTTTCAGATTTTCCCCTCATCTGCTAGTTTAAACAAACTCAATTCCTTCAGTATTCATTCAACAAATAATAAGCCCTTCACACCTCAGAAATCAATGTTGCTCTTCTTCCTGTCTTTTGAGTCACATACTGAGACACCAGGTTTTATGTCAGAAAACTTTTTTTCTAATGTTTCATGAGGTTCCACCTGCCAGAATATACACAAACATGGTACATATATCTAGCTGTGCAGTATAGGAGTCATGGAAGTAAACAAGTTAAGATCCATGAAAGTAAGCAGCAGGATAAAAAAGAAGGGGCCTGGTAGTAGCTTTGAATTTGGGACACTGTGTAGGATCACACAATGTTTGACACCCAAAATAAGAAACTCCCATGCTGGGGAGATATCTTCCAAGGTGAGGAAGTACCTCCTACTGCCATGCAATTCATAACCAGGCACTAAATAGGGACATCAAACCTCTGCAATGCCTATAGTAACAACTGACCTTACTCTGGCCTTGTTCAGCCTGGAGAAGGTTCCAGGGAGACCTTACAGCAGCATTCCAGTACCTGAATGGGCATACAGGAAAGCTGGCGTGGGTCTGTTTACAAGGGCATGGAGTGACAGGACAAGGAGTAATGGCTTTAAGCCTAAGGAGGGGAAGATTTAAATCACACATTAGTAAGAAATTCTTCCCTGTGAGGGTGGTGAGGCCCTGGCACTGGCTGCCCCCTTCCTGGCAGTGTTCAAGGCCAGGCTGGATGGGGCTTTGGGCAACCTGGGCTAGTGGAGGGTGTCCCTGCCAATGGCAAGGGGTTGGAACTAGAGGGGCTCTGAGGTCCCTTCCAACCCGCACCAGTCTGTGGTCCTATGATTTTGTGAAGCGCTGCTAGTATCTTTCAGAAATGTAAGAGATGTAACTTTTATGAAGCTTAATTACCACGACCTCAGAGACTACACTGTGTGATTTTGTTGACGTGCAATCAGGATTTATTTTTTCCCCTTTCCCTGTACAAAGTTGTGAAAACCTCTTCACAATCAGCACTGAAATTCAACCTTTTATTACAGCACCAGTTTAACAGACATTACACTACAGGGACTGCTAACACCCACCTTTGGTCTGGTTGATCAAAGTTCGGAGCTCCCAACTCCGCCGGGATGAACCACTTGAATCTCCTTTTGGGTACGATGGTTCTAGAGAAATAACACTGTGAGCACAGAAGTGGCTTTATCTCACATTAAGGGCTAGACCACTATATTCAGCAGAAGCTAACATCTTACATACAACAACCCTACAAGCAATCATATAGCAAGTCACGCTCTTGAATTCAAACCGGCTTCGCCTCAGAGAGCAAATTATGCAAGCTGTTCTGAAATATGATTTAATTCATACAGGAACAGAAGTGTCTCTTCACAACTGAAGAAAGCACTTCAAGTCAGTGCATCCAAAATCACACATATATGAAATCTGCAGGAACACTATCTTCTGAGGTTCCTTAGGAAAAGACATGCACTCATTCCAACCTAAGCCAGTTTCCCATTCATACAGAACTTTGACACTGTAAGACTAAAAGTTAAAAGTCTACAATTTCTGAGTGGGAAAAGGTAAAAAAAAAGAAATTGTTTTGGAAAGGGTAAAAACTGGGAACAAAGAGAAATAAGCCGGTTACATAAATCATCAGCACATCCAGGTTACCATCTGTTACTGTGACAATCACCTTCTCGCTCTTCAGTGGGACTGGAGTGACGACTAAGGGATCTGAACTGCAACTCAGCTGCTATTGAAGCCAGTCGATCATTTTCAGGGACACTGGAGCCCCTGTTAAAAAAACCATTGTACTAATTAACTTAGCATCACACTAAATAACTACTAGTGACAACTGAACTGCAGTTTTAAAAGAGAAAGAACTCTGAAGCCTAGGACATGAACCATGAAAGAAACATGAAAGAAAAACTGATGCTGGAGAGGCAGAACTGAAAACCTGTTCCCTGCTATTTTTCCCCCACAGGGGGATTTTTTTGTATCGTTTTAGTTACGCCGCTCCACAAAAAAGCCCTAAGCTTCACAAGTATGCATTACTTGCCTGTGACTACAGAAGCCATTCTAATACCCAGTAACATACTACTAAGACGGCAGGACACAGCTGGTGCCAGGTTTGGCTACACATCTCAAGTGACTGAGCCGGGTGCTAACTTGTGCTACGTTCCCAGATGAAGAAGGGTGGCAGCTGAATTCATGTGCTTCTAGTGTGTTGCAAATACCATCGCAGTCCATAGTCATCGAGTCGGAACTAGTGAGAAGAGACACAATCCAGCTGACAGGAAGGACAGTGTTAAGTGGCATCAGCTTGACTGCTTGGAGGCCCTAGCTCCTCCTGACAGCACAGAGTAGAAGTAGCTACCTCAGAGTAAGACCCAAATGAATAACCATGCTGAAGAGAAACAACACAGAGAAATCAGTCTTAAATCTTTAAACCTTCAGGCACCCTTCTGCAGCCCAACACATCAATCATGTTTCAGAGCCACATGAAATTAAATTCCACGTGAAAGTCTTTCTACAGCAACTCCCTTTTGGACAAGGCTTCCTTTCAATTTTTAAAGCATGGTAGGGAAGAACTGTGAGTGATGCCTCCCTTAACATAATGCTTTAAAAGCAGAGAACATTGTTAAGTCCCTCACAGAAAGCTAACAACTGCAAAAAAGACAGATATCTGGCATCACAAAGCACACACCCCTATGAGGGCTTCCCTACAGTCATAAAGTTGTTTCTGAATTGTATCTAATTATTGCACAGTAACAGTGAAAAAGAGAGAAAGAAGATGCAATCTTCATTGTGAGAAGCCAAAACTCAAGACACCCTATTCCCATGCAAATGTTCTTGCTGTGGTGTTTGCTCTGCACTCCCTACTACTGCCAGCTTTTGAGGAGGAACTGAAACCAAACTAGTGAAAATCCTTGGTACTCTTCAGGAACTTGAGGTTCATCTCAGCACACACTGCGCAACAATTCTAGTTGCACAACAAGCTTAAAAACCAGCAAAGCTAAACCACCTCTACAGCGAGGCAGCAGCCAAACCGAGGACCTGAAGCATCACAGCTTTGAGTGCAGGTGTCTACAAGCCAATTCCGGCCTGTGTTCGGCACCCAGATCTTTCACAGCCTGTGTCCAGAAAGGTTACGTGCACACGATTAGGCAAACAAACACAGTAAGAGAGAAGAAAACTTGCTCAATTTCTGATGGATAAATATAAAATGATGAATAAATATTCCTGTCCAGGTCAGAAATCAAACATTTACAAAGGTCATTAGTATGAAAAAAATGCAAACGTGTAATCATCAGAAAGCTCGACATAAATAGCCAGGTATTGCTGCTTTGGAATTTACTTTCTAGTTACTTTAAGCTGAGGTTTTTTTTCTCTTTTTTTTCCCCCCAAGAAAAACGTCAGTAGAACTATGGTGGCATTTGTGCTTTACGCACTGCCTAGTACTACTGACATATCGAGTTCCTACATTAAACTTTTTATAGACAGTTAATGCCTACAATCATTCAATGAATGCCAAAAGTTTCCAGAAAGCGTACAAAGTTTCTGATTCTGTGCTACTCCAGCAGCTGGACCCCACACTTCTTGCGCAAAAAAACCCAAAAATACTTTACTGATCCAGCAGATTCCATTTCTCTTTTGGAGCACAAAGAAACAAAATCCATAATCACGACAGCAATGA
The DNA here is from genome assembly GCA_013399135.1 of Heliornis fulica. Taxonomy (NCBI): domain Eukaryota; kingdom Metazoa; phylum Chordata; class Aves; order Gruiformes; family Heliornithidae; genus Heliornis; species Heliornis fulica. Next base: position 131,704 of record VXBZ01003337.1, read on the forward strand.
GTTAGAATTTGCAAATTTCTTTTAACTACATTAAACCCAGAAATCTGGTATAAAGATAACAATACATTGTCATGTTTTGCCTTCCTCAAGAAACAAAACCCCAACAAATTCTAGAATTCTGCCTCTTCTTTAATAATATTTGTCTTCAGATTCTTCCTAGGTAACAAGAGGAGGTTAAACTGTGCTACTTAAAAATCTATGCAGTACATTAAAAAAAAAATTTAAAAAAATCATGGGATATTTTCTTAACTATCTGAAACATAAAAACTGAGAGCTGTAAGAAAAATATACTTCTTTGAAAAACAGACCTAGGCAATTAGCCTAAAATACTGCATTAACTTTCATGATACAATCCAACCTCATTCCCTCTTAACACTTCACTATAAGCACAGGCTTCTGTGGTGCACCTGGTAACAAATTTATAATCCATAACGGTGCTGACTGGAAACTGGAAAATATTTATTACAAAACAGATATGAATTGATTATGAATTGTTTACTTTCACTTTGGTCACCATCAACCTGTTGTTCCTTCACTACCTGTTCCCTCTTTTCTCTGCAGCTGTGTGATACAGTCAAATCATGTGTCTCCATTTACACAAATCTCTTTCAGAAGACAAGACAGATTTTGGTTCTCTGGAGTGGAAATGAGAATCCAAAACACTATTTATAAGTTCATTATTTGACTAGCAGGATTTTCAGTCAGGTGTGCAGGGAAAAAAAAATTACAAAAGAGTAAATTTAGAGACCTTGGGAGACATGTGAATTAACACCAACAGTCTGAAACATCACACCCAAATCAGAGGCCGAATAATAAGAAAGATACTAACATAACTCTGCCAAAAAATTCACTCCTGACCAACCCTGACCTGTATCTGACAGAAGCGATTCCTGTTACATATCTCAATACAGGAATTGTTTCTTTAGTATTCTGCACAACACTTAGAAGTAAAAGTTGAAGCAAGAAATAAAAACACCCTCATGAAATCTTACATGTTTAATTCTGTGTTTGGCAGTTTATAGTACTTCAAAATTTTTATGTCAGACAATAACTGTTGTAAAATGTAAATGTAATGTAAAAAAACAATCCTCTGGCTTATTTGCATGTTGCAGTCATGTTGGTGTAAGTTACCAATACTGCTAAGTAGTAAAGGTATACCCATGAACTGACTAGCATGCATTAATGTCACGGACATTTTTGCTGAACAAGTACGTAACTTACGCCAGAACCGCACGCTTTAACTACCACACTGTCCAGTCGGTTTAAGTCCGATACAGCCCTCGTTTATTCTCCAGACATTGGATCCTGATCAAGTCAATGAATGAAGGAGCCAGTGGAAGACATGATGGGGCGGAAAAAGCACGGTGCCAGTGATCTACTAGGATGCAAGTATGTGGAAACAATTTTATGGGTGATGCAAGTAGAATGAGGCTGCTACATCATGGAGCAGAGCTACCTGGTATCATTTGCACTGCTGACAGGTTTGGGTTGAGCTGAGTCGCTACCGACGGGAGCGGGGCGACTGACAGCAACGCTGCAATGGTTCCGTGCATCGCAAGGGACACTCCGTGTGCTGTGGCAAGAAGAAAAACTTCAGGAAACAGTTTAAAAAGAAAAAAGTGGAAAGTTTAGTTTTAAAAATAAAATTTGAAGTGTGCATAATAAGGCCTCGTTTTTAAAAAAATTTCAAGTACATAGAGCCTTTTATGTGGAATTATTTGGGATATCAGAAGCTTCAGCTGTCAATCTATATAAAAATAATAAATTCAAAATAAAAATCTCCAAATCTTTATAGTGCTAGTTTCTGTCAACATCTAAGAAACTTCCAAAAAAAAGAAAAAATGGAAAAAAAAAAGAAGTGAACTGTAGTTTGACAGTGTGCTGATCTTCTTGAAAAATAAGACCCTCTGTGTAAAAATACACATGGCAACATGTTTTGAAATTTTTAAAACCTATTTTTGCATTCAGTCTCACATCCGCTCTTCCAAAGGGAAGCAAAATCATTCATTGTTTTAATGGTCTTCACAGTAAGGAGGTAATGACACAGAATTGCCACCATATTCCAGAATGTTACATTTTTAAGTCTTATCTATGCTAAACTACAGCAAGCACTATCACAGGCATTCAAAGCAGGGATGGAAATAAGTCTTGATAGCCAGCAGTTTTCACTGAATTACAGACTGTTACACTGAAACACAGTTTTCAGGAAAGAGAAAAGGGATAAGAATGACTTCAGAGTGAGAACGCATGCACTAATAAAACCTGTAAAATAAAGAGGGAGGGGGAAGAGGGGGCAAGTATAGACACTACCTACTCTGCCCTCAACAGTAAAGAAAAGGTATTCCACCTACTAACAGCACAGCCAAGAGAGGATAAGCAAGCTTAGAAGACTGCACTAATGGTAAATACCTGAAACCTTCAGGAGTGGGGATGATAAGATGAGGATTCGGTGGGTCGCTATGGCACCGAGGTACTTTTACAGGACGGGGGCTGTTTCGATGAATAGCTGGGGGGAAAGAAAAGAGAAAGAAAGAAAAAAAAAAAGTAGCACGTTTACTCAGATGCCAGAAAAACTGTTAAGGCCATTTCAAGACACAGAACAAAATTATTTATTAATGTTTAATAATAAAATAATATTTTATATTTTATAATAATTTAGATTTGTGTGTGAACTGGCAAATATTTTCTTCTCCTTTAAGAAAAATCCAAATTATTACCACTTTAATCCATTTTATGTATTAATATTATTCATATTATTGTATCATGTAACTCACGTATAAAATAATGAAAATTATCCAGATAATTCAAAACTAGCAATTAGATGTGTACTTACTTCAGTAAAATTACATCTTCATTATTTCAACTTCACAGACTAAAGATAATATCTTCTTGTAAGATAAGTTTTAGCAAAGCAAATTAAAATAAAAAAGCAACCAGCATTATGATGTTCCTTTTGTATGAGAATTAGTTTTGTCAGACAGTAACAGAAAACAGAATGAGCTGGATAAAGAAACCCAAGTATGGCACTTTTACCCATACTAATGCCCCCCCCATGACTGTCTAGCCCAGGGAAGTGACCCAGAGGAGTCAAACATAAAGGACCATCATTTTTTGTCCTCTTGCCTGGCTCATTAAGCGCCCATAAGAGCAGGCTGCTCTTCACATTCCTTCCGCTCTTCACATTCCTTTCACCCATTCTTAAATAGCCAGAAAAACACTGTGGCGGTGACCATCGCAAGAGAGCTGACTGCCCATCCAAACAGGAGTCAGTGCTTTATGCCTGATCGCAGAGCTGAACGCCTGCCTTGCTCACACTGCCAGGACAAGTAAAAGATGCCAGGGCCAGGTGCTGTTTGGCCTGGTATAAACCACAAGGACGCTAGCAGAAGACCCAGAGGGCAGAACCTAACCCCCTCGGGCAGACACATGTTGCTTCAGGAAGCAAAGAGGCAGGATAACCCAGCAGGAGACCCCCAGCTGTGCGCCTACAGGCAGCAGCTGGGACAATACAGGATCCTCGCTTTTGGGAAAAGGAGTAACGATCACAGTGGGTTTAAGTCCCTCGACATGGCACACAAACAACACTAGGAATTCTTATTTTTCTCCGGATCACAGAGCACAAAGTTATGTTTATTTCACACGCATTAAAGTTTCAGCCTGCCATTCAAGTTTGCACCATCCATCTGCATCACCCACTCCCCTGCCTCTGAGCCAAAAGCTGTCAAGCACTTCAGTTGTGTGACCTTCTTTGTCTGCAATTTACAAGTTTCAGCGTGTCCTGATCATCAGGCCAGTGATTTAACTAAAAAAGACTTTCCTCTGAACAGCGTATCAAAATTGAACATATAGAGTTTGCATCACAGTGCACATTTTAGCTAAAATTTATGTTTTACTTTATATGCTTCTTTCCAGAGAACTTGACTTTCATTGTAAAAGGTTTCTCAGCTACTTTTTATGAGAAACTTGAAGATAAAAAAAAAATTTCTGAAATACTGAAAAACATCCTCTTGCCTGAGCCAGACTACCTCCCCCTCATGTCTTCTGCCATCAACTCTGACCAGAAAACGGACATCAGGAAAGAGAAAAGTGGCATGTGGTATTCTCAAAGTTAAACCAGTCAATGAACTTGGGAGGAAGAAGAGAGAAACAGTGCTGAGAAAGAGATACGTAAAAGGGAAACACAGCTGAGGAAACATCCTCTTCTCAAGGTCAGCAATAAAATATGTTGGTTTCACTCTAACGCAAAGACATTATTTACATCATGACAAATTTTGTGATACTTCAGAACTCCTTCCCACAGCTCTGTTTTCAAGCCCAGAGCTGGAGCTCATCTGTACCTCAATACCTACAGAAAGTCTGTCATAAGTCTAAATACAGGCACTGCCAAAATTACATTTTATGAGAGGAAGCTGTTACTGCCTCCTTAGTTATAAACATTTCTTAATCTAATCTTAAAAATAAAAAATAAAAAAAATTTTAAAAAAATCACAACCCTTTTCCAGAAGATCTGCAAAACTACACAGGGATTCAGCAACAAAGTCAGAGGAAACCACTTGTAAAGCTCTTAAATGTCTTCAGGAAAATCACCGTGTAGTTACACTTCTTCAGGCAATAATGGTTTCATATCAACAAACATGAAAAGCTTAAAAATACTTTTATTGGTATTACTATCATTTTAAAACTACAATCAAAATTGTGTAACAATAGCAGCAATGCTCCAGCACAGATGCCAGTAACTTCTGCCTTACCAAGGTACAAACCTGTAACAGGACTGTGAGGTTTCCCAATAACGTGCCCGATGCACTCGTTCATCAGAGCCTGTAAACTCTGGAATGGAACAAACAGGAAAAGTTGTGATGCTTTATGTCACAAGAGAGCTCATAAGTCACACAGTAAAGTTTACAGTAATAAAATGACACTGCTTAAGTATGTAATCTATCAAGTAAGAACCCCCATGTTCTATCAATTATATCGAACTTTTAAATCCACATTAGAGTTTAAATTTAATTGAATTTTTAATTTTTTTTTCTATTTAAGCTGGAAGTCTTAAGTCATTTCATGCCTTTTGTCCTTGTCAAAATTATGTAACCGTAAGAACTGAAGAAATAAAATTATGTTCTCAGGTACAGCTGCTATGATGGAAACTTCTACCAGTCACTCAGACTACGCATAGCTTCTTCCAGAAATTCATAAACTTAGCCTAGCCAGAAATTCATAAACTTAGTCTAGCTTCTACTTACTGGTCTTCACTAACACACATAAACAAATACACAAAATAATTTAAAGAACATTGTTTAGTCTGATTGGCATATCAATTCAGACTGAGCTAGAATCTCAGATTTGATCTAGACTGCTTTTTTATTATATCAGGTATTATTTAAATTAGAGATTAGGATTCCTAGGTAAAGTGCTGTGACCTGTGCTATGCAGGAGTCAGATTAATCAGAGTGGCTTCAAAGTGATGCTCTCCAAAAATAAAATTCAATTTAGGAACAAAACTACTCAGAAATGCAGTTAAGGTTTTGGTTTTCCCCCTTTCTCCATCACTTGCTCAAAGCCCGAATTCACTCCATCTTTAATAACACCAGTTCTGAATTCTCTTCACTGTACCTCTGTCACAAAAACCTTCTATTTGAAGAAGTGCCGTGATATCTTAGAGACTCATCAGTCAACAGAAACACACTCATGCATGATTCCTTTTTACCTCTCCTTCAAGTTAACAATAAGGCTATCAATTCCATTTTTGGACTAAATTACTAGTTTATAATGTCAAAGACCACATTATATTTTCTGATGTCTTGGGGGCTGAACTAATGATCTCCAGAAGTCCCATCCAGTCCCTACCATTCTGTGATTCTCTGAACTTCTTTCTTCTTCAAAACATTCTCTCTAAATACTGAAGCGATGCCTAGCAAGACAGAATCACTAATATACACACGCATTCCTTTTGAAAGTACCAGGTGTTTTAGAAACTGTGTCAAAGCATGTAAAATTGAAGGGCTAAAGTAGTACTGTATTTTAAATACAAGCCCAACTGTCATTTAGGCAGACAATCCTTTCCTAGTGACATATACATGGGACTAAAACATAGCTTACTTAAAAGCTTTTGATAAAAATACACATGAAATATGACTAAACTACACAGTTTCCGTTTTACACAAGATTAATGTGGTTGGCAATTCATAACGCATCTTGAAATTAATTAAAATCAGGAGCTGACACATTCTGGTATTTTGTGGCACCTGTGCTTTCACTTCTCAGTAGTACTTTACCAAGGTCAGAAAAATAAACTCTCAGAATTTTATTTCTACAGAAAAACAGCACACACAAAAAAAGCTACTTTTAAAACTATTTTAAAAACAAAGGAAAGATGCTTTAAACCCTGTTCCATGCCTGCACAATTTGAAGAAATACATTTAAACAATTGTGATTTTGTACTCATACCCATAAATGAACGTTATTATGACAACTATAAATTGTAACTCTGCCAAAAAGGTGCTGTCAAGTTTCCCAAGAGACAAAGGCAGGCAGCCTCCCACGACAGTACCAGCAATTTGTCAGCAACATAAGAACAATAATGCCAATGGTCACAAGCACACTCCATGCAGAATCTTACAAACCTAGGAGATATCGTCAGTTACACACAACAGCAACTGTTTCAGAACTGCATCAGCATTCACACATAGCTGTATATAAAATATCCCTGATATCACAAGTATGTAGAAATAAACAAACAGAATAGTTTATTCCATACCAGGAAGTCATCTTCTGGGAGAGCTGAAATAAATGCTGGCTCAATGGCTTGAAGAAAATCAAAACCTTGAGTTGCCCACCTGTCTCAAAGAAAAAGAAAAGACAGAAAATTAATTGCTCTTAAGCTAAAGCCAACATAAGACTTTCAACCAGATTCAAGAAAAGTGGCGGTTACTTATTTTTCCTCCAGAAAAAAATGTTAAAATGTTAAAATATTTGTGATAAAAGGGATTAATTAGCTTGTGCTAATAACATTTGGACAGTTATATTCAGAAAAAGTCTCATTTTAGCAAGGAAACTGCCAAATTAGCTGAGCACGCTATGCTGTGTATCTCAAATGTCATATGTGCTACCTTCAGGAATATTATCATCAATTAACTCAAAGTATGTTGGCATCAAGCCAAGCCACTATGTCCCATCTAAGTTGTTTCTGAAAAAGGACTGAGAGAGTACCATTTCATGACTATCTGATCAACAGCAAATGGGTACCACTGCCTACTTTTAGATCTACTAGAAATAGTAATTATATAGTTATAAAACTATAGATTATTAGTAATCTATAGATTACTGAAATCTATAGAAGTCAAGTAATTGGATATCCCAAGTTGGAAGGGACCCACAAGGATCACCCATAGTCCAACTCCTGACTACACACAAGGAAACCTGAAAATTAAACTGTGCCTCTAAGAGCATTGTCCAAATGCTTCTTGAACACCAACAGGCCTGGGGCTATGATGACTTCCCTCGGGAGCTTGTTCCAGTGCTTGAGCACCTTCTCAGTGAAGAATGTTTTTCTAACATACAATCTGAACTTCCCCTAACATAGTTTTAAGCTGTTCCCTCACATCCTATCACCAAACACTAGAGAGATGAGATAAGCACTGTTCCCTAATGTTGACTTTGACAGATGACTACACTGACTCTGAAGCGGTTTTCAGTAACTTCCAGAATATTCGTCCCTGTAATTTTACCAGGAACTAAAGTGAGACTGACAGGCCAATAATTGCTAGGGTCTTCTTTCTTGCCCTTGAAAACTGAAGTAACATTTACTAGGTTCCAGTCAAGGAGGACCTCTTCAGATACCTGTAACAGTAGATAACTAACAGAATGGTCTCACAATAACATCAGCACGTAAGTGCAATTCAAGATCACTGGGCAAAACATTCCTGTCAACAGACAGAAAATACTTCAGACTACCACAACAAAAATCCACAAATGCATCCACCTCTGCAATCATAAAAGTGAAGAATTGTAGCCAGAGTGGAAACACTACTTCTTCATCTGTGGGCCATTCTTTTGATGTTTTCAGAAAGGTCAAAGAGGACAATTTCTACAGGAGGGCAAGGCTTCCATGCACGCACATCATTACAGTAACTGGCACAAAACAATGTTCCTTTCTCTGCAGAGTTCACGCAAAATAACTGTTGCATATTCTATAATATTTATTGACTCCTGATCATATAACACTTTTGTTCCAACCTTATGACCCTTATATAAAGTCTTTTAATTGTCTGGGACCAATCATCTCCCCTTTTCCTTCCTGTTTTCTGTTAGCTAACATGAGGCAAAACGTTCCACAAAATCTTCTGCTAAGCAGCCAGGACATTCATTTGGCTTCTTGCATTTACTGTTCAAATTGCTTTCAAAATTCAGTAGGCAGAAGAAGCATCAACAATTCAGAAGAAATACTTCTAAACAGTAAAGCACTACTCACAGTATGAAAAGTCCTGCATGGTATTTAAATGTAACCTGCTATGACAGTAGTAAGTTGGCTGTTACCTGGGTCGAGTGCCTCGTCCACTCTCACATTTTGTTAGCACATAATTCATCCATTTTCTGGCAAAGCTAATATACTTGTCTCCAATTTTCTGCCGGAATTCTCCAGACATCAAACGAACAACTTCTTTGTGGTACTGTAAGAAACTGAAGATTACTTTTCCCATATTAATAAGAACAACAAAATATAATTTGCAATACCCACTGGAGTATTTGAAGGCTAATAAAACTACAGTATCAGAAAGGTCACACCCTATTCTTCAATAAAATGATTTTATGCATATTTATAGAAAAAATAATGAAAAAGTATGACACAAAATGCATTTCAGTGAGAGGCAGCACTTGAGCAGATGCCAATAAACACACAAAAATGCAACATGGCTTATGTTCACCGCTGTGGCAAGTGCATCATTTAAGAAACATCCAACATAGAGGTTCAGTCTCTGATTACAGAACAGACCGTTTAAGTAGCATTTATTTTTAGTTATATTGCAGGTAACATACATGTTCTTTATCCCCTAATATGTACAGTAAAAAAAGTAAGTAGAAACATTGGCTGTTTCTTAGAAGATAATTTTTGGAAGTATGTTAGAGTATGATATATTTGTAAAAATTTTTTTACAAAGCTTACAGGAATCAGATAGTGGAACAGTATACTAAAAGCATCTCAGCACTCTTAAGGAAGGCACTCACAGGCTATGTGCACTGCACCTAAGAACCACTACAAACTTCAAAAGAATGACTCATATTACACTATTAAGCTATTCTGAGCTGAAAAACAGTGAGAAGCTAAGTTATACAATAATACTCAAGATCAAATTATATTTCTGATTTCACCTAAAATGTTGCCAAGTAGCAGAGCCTACAAGAATACATCTGAATTCATAACATTCCTACAGGCTTTTAGAGTTTCAGGATGAATCTGGAAAAGAACAGATCTACTAAATTCAACCACTTACACCTAAGATTTCTGTGTCAACACGTTTTGGGTTTTTTTTTTTTATGATGCTCTGCTAGAATTGTTTGTATTTCCACAGAGTTATAGTTACCTTATTTGCACCATTGAAAAACCAGAAATTTCATCTATTTTTTGCCAAAACTATAACACAGACTTGCAAATAAAGCTTTTGTTTCCTTACCTCAAACCCAAAATTATAACCCTGAATCATGGCTTCCCGGTAGTACTGCTGCAAAGTGGCAGATTCAGATTCATCAACTTCAGCATCAAACTCAGATGTGAACATGTGATCAACTCTATCAATGGCACTGCTTATCTTATTGCATAGCTGTAATGCATCATTCTGTGCAACGACAGCAAAAAGGGACGGGAGCATCAAATAATTATTTATATTCTACAGCTGACAAGACTAAGGCAAAGATGAAATTAACACTTACATTATTCTACATGGGCATGTAATTTAATGACACCACAATTAATTCAGTCTTGAAATAACACTTTCCAGCAGTTTCAATACTGAAGTATTATAATTAGGCTTGTTTGCTTGAGTGAGATTAAGTTTAAAACCAAAGATGTTGGAGTGGAGGCGGGGGAAGTGTGGGTGTAAATGAAAATAAAAACACCAAGAAAAATCAAGCAGACAAGCACACAGAAAATTAGTTTTCTGTCTGTAATGTGACCAAGCCTTTAGTTGTATTTCACGCTAGCATGTGGACACAGCTTCAACTGAACTCAAGGGGAAACACAGAGACTCTATATTGGAACTTCAACCTAACAACAAATCTTTGCTTCTCTAGGTCCGACAAAGAAAACAAGCGCAACAAACAAAACCCTCTTCCAAGCCAAAAAAAAACACCAAAAAACCCCAACCCACCACAAAAAGAAAACAAACCTCAAAATCCCAAACCACCACCAAGCATCCACTCCAAAAACAAGGGGGAAGGAAGACACATCTACCCACTTTTATATAAGAAAGCAGCCATCTTTTCCAAATATGGGGAAAATAAACCACAATGTTTCTTCCACATTATGGATTTTGATAGAATGTATTGTTAGGAAATCAATCACTTTTAATTCAGCAGTCCTCTCGTACAAAGATATTTTTATTCTATTGCTATTAATATTTCTATTGCATTATGGACTTGTCTCCTGATTATCATAAAATGATTAGACCGATACTGCTCAAAATTGCACTCACAATTCTTTTGCAAAAACAGAATGAGAACTGTACTGAAAGTAAAGTCCACAGAGGTTGCATAAATTACAAAAGCAGAACGTTACTACCACTGCAATCTAATCTCCTTTCACACTTTTACTTATCTGTGAGCAAAGCACAGTCAATTTTGTCTGAAATAATTTTGAAAACTGCTTACCTTCAGCTGTTGTAGAGCTTTGGCAATGACTGGTTGGCTGGACGTCTGTTCCTGGTGCAGAGATATGAGTCCTTCAATCGACTGCTGGAAAGCTTTTCTCTGACTCACAAGGTGGGCAGATTGAATGACTACAAGGAGGAGATTATCAACCTAGGAATACAAGATACAACTACTTATTACAAAGAAAATCCTCCCTATAAAAGCATTGCCTTTGCTGTGGCAGTATGCGTCACATACTCTTCTGATTTCAAACCACTGATAATGCATCTGCAACAAGTTAAACACCAAACAAGACCCATTTCATCCAGACTTTCAAAACATCATTCCCTCAAATTCTTTAAATTTTGACTGGATTCTTTTCTGAGTATTTTTTAAATAACACCTTACATTTTCTCTAGCTTACAATCAAAACATGTTCTTTTTTTTTAAAAAAAAAAAAACAAAACACCACAGTACACAATCTTTCTGAAGGACTTTTACTTCCTAACCTTTCAATAGTGGATTAAAAAAATAATTGATAAACAGTGTTATGCACATATAAACACATACACAGCCACAGAGTTTTTTTATGTGCATGTATATATGTCAGATAAAATACCATCTGCAAACCAAATTCCATCTTTTGCTGGTTTAATTTTCTGAATGAAATGCTAACTTTGGCAGAAGTCCATTAAAATGCTAAGCACTTAATCAAATGTGCCTTTTTTTTTCTCCCAGTTGTTCAGTCTGGACAACAGACAAACAAGCACTAACATGCCTGTATGCTAAAAACAGCAGTATGTACAGGAACAGCTTTTTAACTGCCTCTAACTGCTCTGAATGCCAGAGACCAGGCACAGCGACACGGAAAGTCACTCTGTTTGTGGACAGTAGAGCCCATTTATGGTAGGGATCCAAGTAACTGCATGACATACCAACAGGAAAATGCACTTAGTTTAACATAAGAGTATGAGAACAGAAGGCGTAGGGAGCTGCAGCTGGCTCAGTTGCTCGAGTGTAGCAGAACTGCTGGCAGGGTACCCTGCTGGCTTGGGATGAAGGAAAGTATGACTGGAAAGATTTCTTCCTGCAGAACTGTTGAACATCCAGTAGCTTCCATGGAAATTTAAATGTCACAGTTCACCTCAGATCAAAAGTAACTGGTTTGATTCTTCATTGCGTGGAAAGCACACAACTGCCATGCTTGCTTGGAGACTGGCAACTTCCTGATAAAATGTAGTTTTCAAGTTCCATCCACACTTCCAATACTGAACACCCAACTAGATGTTGAAATATCTCTTTATTATAAAAGTTGAACCATAAAAATATGCATATTGTAGAGCTTGTGTTGCCAGACTCTTCTCAGTGGTGCCCAGTAACAAGACATGGGGCAATGGGCACAAACTGGAACACAGGAAGTTCCACCTCCACATTGGGAAAAATTTCACTCTGAGGGTGGCAGAGAACTGGGACAGGCTGCCCAGAGAGTGTAGTCTCCTTCTCTGGAGACATTCATAACCCACCTGGACATTATCCTGTGTGAGCAGCTCTAGGTGATCCTGCACTGGCAGGGTATCTGGACTAGATGATCTCCAGAGGTCCCTTCCAACCCCAATCATTCTGTGAATCTGTGTAATCCTTTTAAGAATTGCTAACATCCATTGAATTTGATATTTCCATTAACACAACTAAGAATCAATCCTATCCTTTTTTTTTAGCCTATAAAAGGATACATACCTCATTTAAATAACGTGATTAATCTGAAAGGATAAGCATTCACAGAACTGTAGCAAACAAACAGGGACAAAAAAAAATCCAGCCCCGAAACAAACCCACCTGCATGGTTCGCAGCGTATCAACCGTTTCTACTTGAGGCACTACTTTGACCGGCTGGCCCTCCCATGCACTCCAGCTGTCACCTAACTCATGGTCTTTATCACTGCGTTTGGTCATCAGTAAATAGGCGTCATATGCAACTTCATCCGAATCCTTTGAGCAATCCTTTCCAGCAGCTGCATTGAGGAGCTGCAAAATCACGGATTTTTCCCCCGCAATACTATTTGGTACAAATACTTGTAAACTCTCGAGTCCAGGGATTTGTACCTGTAGAAAAAAAAAAAAAAATTAAAGTGAGCCTGAATGCTTGAATCTCACTGTGTCCCATAATACATAACAAGTATCTATTTTATTGTTTCCATCTTAACCTTACTTACTAAAACAATGCATTCAAACACTTCTGCACTAGAAATCAAAATGCATTATAAGTAATGGTTTGTCCTCAAATCCCACAGACCACCAACTTTCCTTGCACCTTCAATTGATCCTTCTACATATTCTTCTAAAGGAATGTACGAAATTGTCCTCTTAACAAAAAAGTCCGATTCCATGTATAAACTACATTTGTAGGCATGTATGCATAAAATATACACACACACACATATTTTTAAAAGTAAATTAGTCAAGACTAATTTAAGACTTATAAAGCCCCATTTTTAAGACCGGAATATTAAAAGAATAAAAATTCCTTCAAGACCTCTAGGATCAACATAATGTCTCCCAATGGCTACAAAATATAAAAGTATGTAAAAATACGGCTAAAAAACTGAAGTTTTTCTTTTATTATTCATGAAAAAGAGATCAATGAAGTCCAGCAGAAGTGTTCTCTTTTAATAATATACTGCTTACAACACTTAAAACTACTTGTACATTATCTCTGTCATTGTTACAGATACTTTAAACAAGTCAGACATCAGTTTCAGACTGCAAAAACAGTAGAACACTTGATACCAGTGATATGATGCCAGGTAACTGCCTGAGGTTTAATTCTCTTTTCTCAGTGCGATGTCATCAGGCTAAGACTACATTCAACATTTTTACCCTTAGGCAGCCACATTTTGTAATTTAAACCATTATACTATGTAGGTCTGTGTAAACTAGATGGCTGTACTGGAAGTTAAAATAGTTTCTCAAAACTAAGGAGCATCCGAGTGAAAAAGATGTTAAAGCTTTTAATTCCCCACATGGCGTTAGAGGGCCAATATGCAAATTGTAATCGTGTGTCATTCTGTGTGATAAAAAGGAGAGGTAATACACACAGAGATATATCATTTCCATCTAAAGGTTTATCTAGATTATTTAACATGTTTTCTTACACAGATAACTCAAGATTCAATTTTTATTTCAAAATACTTGCGTAAGAACAATGATCTTTAACTAGAAGGTCTACCAAATGTGATACTGTGTCGTAAAGCAGCCAAGAGTGGACACCTGGGGAAAAAATTATTTAGAAGTGTGTGTATATATATATATACACAAGTAGTACTTTTATATAGAAGTGTATATATATATAAAAAAGAATATACTATATGCTTCTATATAAAAGTACTACTTGTGTATATATATACACACACACACACACACACACACACACACACATATTTCCCTTACTGATTGCTCCATCTCTCTCTGTTCAACAATTTGAAGACCAGGGTCCTGTTGCACCATAGGTTTTATCCATGTATTTAATAACCCTTTATGAATTGCTCTCCTATGAACTTGTCAGTCTCCCTTTGAACCAGTTTCTAATTTAGCAATCAGTTTTATAAATCTAACAAGAATTTTGTCATGCAAAAGTTAGTAGATTATTTCCCAATTGGGAATGATATGTATTAAATGCATAGAAGGACAAAAAGAACAGCAGTACCCGTTTACCTCAAACTTTAAAGAATTTTTATTTCCTAGAGCTCCCTAGGAAGTCACAGACACTCTCACTTACGCAAACACAGGTACAGAAAATAACACGACTGCCAGAATTCAATATTAAATACACGACATTTTAAATGTCGAGACATAAATGCCACATGAAAAGTTTGAAGTATGTTGATATCCTTTGACATTTTACTTGGCATCCCCACTCCACTTTCATGCCTCTAAACTGAATTTACCTTCACATACTCTTTTGTTTTCAGAACATTCAGAAGATCTCGCACAGGGCCTGACAATGCAAATTCTGCTGCAATTTCAAGGTCCTACAAGTAATGACAAAACATAAGAATATGCTTTCAGACTACATTTATTTAAAGTATATAAATAAGATGAGACTTTACTGTTAACTTACTTTCCTCAGCATTTTAGCAAAACCAAGAGCTTTGGAGGCCCTTTCTCTAGCTTCATGAAAAAGTTCTTTGAGAGCTCGGCTGGTCTCTATAACAGACCTCCTGAAACATTGATAAGAATTAAGCAACAATGTTTTAATACATCATACTGCACTTTTATAGTTATTAGGAAAAAAATAACTATTTACATATGTCAGAAGAGAATAGCAAAGAAATATTTACAAGTAGCTGACTGAAAAAAATCAAATTTGCACAGACACAATTTTTGATACAGATATAAAAAACTGAATTTAAAGGACATTAAATAACCTCTCATACCCTGAACTCTAAAGAAGGTTACTAAGCTTCAGATGAACAAAATAATAGTTTATTATTACTGCATACAGAAGTACCAGCAATGAAGTCCATGACACCTTCCATATACAAAGTTTTAATTCTAAGAAATAAAATGCAGTATGTACTTGTCACGGGTATAGAAACATGAGTGTGTTTATTATTTTTATTAAGCCAAAGGGCTTAATACCTGATTTCATCTGATGCAGTACTGTCATCGGCACTGGCCCAAAATTCATCACAACTGTCTTGCAGTCCAGAATCTAAAAATATTCCTGTAGATTTCAGCAGCATTCCTGCAATATCACTGTAGCAACAGAAATAATGGAACTTAAGTCTTATTCAGGTAGCATAGCACCTTAAACTTCTTCCTACTCCATCCAACACAAGCGAGCCACATTGTCAAGTCCGCCTGCAGAAACAAGGGGCATCTTGGGGCCCCTCAGTTACTCTGTGTGTACAGGGCCAGCAGGAACAGGGACTTTCTGAAGCAGCAGGTATTCCTGTTATAGCTCAGAGTAAGAGCAACCTGCACTTACTGCATCCTAACCTACAGTCACTGTAATAATCTATGAATTCACAGTTACTTACTGATGCCTCAAGAAGCCTTATCTGTGAGTCCTGAACAAGTACTGACTTGAATACATATCTGGTAAAAATGAACACCACAAGCACCATAATTAAATATAACTTACCAGAACAGTTTTCCAGCTTGAGCTTCACCTCCTCTTATATAGGGAGTTATTTCTTTGGTGAAATTCCATTCTTCCTCCAAAAGATTTTTTAAACTGTGAGACGCCTGAGGTAACTGCTGTAGCATTTGGATCCAGCTTCGCATATAATCAAAGTAAACCTGTACATGAAAAGAGATAATTTAAACAGGGATTGTTGATTTGAGAAGCTATGATCCTTAGATACATGTTGTGTAACAATCTCAACATTACACAGTTTGTAGAAAATATTTCTACATTTTTCATTTGCTATGACTGAAAATGAGCTATGTGTTTTGTCACTAAAGATGCGATTTATGGCTCAGGAAGTACTAAGTGCTACTAAAGTATTACACACTACGTCTCAACACTACTTTTCTGAAAACATTCACAGTATTGCCACCTTGCTTGCTGCGCCACTATTTACCAGTGTATCAGAAACTGTCGCCACTGCGGGTATTCACTAAGCTGAACTACTGAAAAACAGTTTCTAAACCTTTTATAAACTGGACTATTCCAAATAGTTTTCTCTGAACATAACCTCCTGGATACAGGTAAGTTCAGTGAACAGGCTTCTCAGATTCTACATTATACCTCACGTTCCTTTTTGTCACCTTTATTTATTTGCTACTGTTTTAAGCCAACACAGAATTTAGGTAAGCAACTCAACAAACATTTAACTTTCAGGATATTATTGAATGCAAAAAAATAGCTGCAATGTGGCTTAGTTCAATAATCCTTAGCATCAAGCAATGCAGCTCTTTATAAACAGTTAAGACAATTTCTACTGGTTTCAGATATTTATGGACCGCTCCGTAATAATGACAAGATCACAGAATCACAGACTGGTTGGGGTTGGAAGGGACCTCAAAGCCCATCTAGTTCCAACTCTCTGCCATAGGCAGGGACACTCTCCACTAGCCCAGGTTGCCTGAAGCCCCATTCAGCCTGGCCACGAACATTGCCAGGGAGGGGGCAGCCACAGCTGCTCTGGGCAACTTGTGCCAGGGCATCACCACCCTCACAGGGAAGAATTTCTTCCTAATATATAACCAAAATGCTCCCTCCTTCAGTTTAAACCCATTACCCCTTGTCCTGTCACTCCATGCCCTCGTAAGCAGTCCCCCTCCAGCTTTCCTGCAGCCCTTTTCAGATACTGGAAGGCTGCAATAAGGTCTCCCTGGAGTCTTCTCCAGGCTGAAGAAGCCCAAATCTGCCAGGTTGACTTAACAGGAGAGGTGCTTCAGCCCTCAGACCCTCTTCAAGGCCCTCCTGTGGACTCACTCGAGCAGGTCCATGTCTTTCTTATGCTATGGACTCCAGAGCTGAATACAGTACTCCAGGAGGAGTCTCACAGGCGTGGAGATGATCTAGAAAACCTTAAAACTCTACCCTGGGTGAGGTTGGTACTACTTTCTGATAGGCTGAGACTGAAAGGTGAGGTAGACAGAAATAGGACTACAGCCTGAGACTAATTCCTCTTCAGTACTTCCCTTGGCTACCTTGCCTGTCTATGAGGACACACAGGAAAAGACAAAGAAGAAATTCCACCCTGACCCCTCCTTAATCCTGTTTTAACCTTCTGATTTGTACAAGTTTTGCCTATGCCTATTTTCAGTCCAGAACAACTCTCTTTGCCCAGCTATCCCAATCCTTTGAAAATCTTGACCATTCATCCAGTCTTCCCAGCAGCTGGCGCTTCAGTAACCCTCAACTCTGAATAGTCATAAACTGTGATTGTTTGAAGTCTAAATTTTTATTTGTATTTGCAATCCTGCTACCATCCCTTTCAAGATCTGCAAAAAGCAAAATACTTACATAATTAAAATGGCTGCCAAAGTTCAAAATCTTGCCTCAAAGCACAAAAACACTACAGCTACCTAAAAATCCAGGTAAGGGATTTCAAAATGGACAAGATGAACCATTTTCCTTTCATCTAGCCATTTTTACTGAAGTTTCTCGAAATTTCAGACAGAGGTGAAGGGAGGAATGTAGTGTAAGAAACATGAGGTAAAACGTTGTATTTTCATCTCATAATAGGAAAATCTATACATACTCAACAACAGATAATGCCAACATGTCTGCTAACAAAACACAAATAAGTGTGAAGATGGATCTTTTTTGGGGATGGGGGTTGTTTTTTTTTCCCAGAATAGTGGAAACAAAGCTCAAAACACTCACAAAAGAGAAAAATATAGACACTATTTAAATTAAATTCACTAAAGAGTATTTCATTAGTATCTATCAGAGGCCAAAAGTTTGTCTCTAAAATATTTGGTGTTTAACTTACTATAATAATGGGATATACATGACACTTTATTACATTAATGGATGAATGCAATACCAAGACATTAAGACATGGTGTTTGTTAAACAATTGCATTTATTTTTTATTCAAGTACTAAAATTTTATTAAAATTTTAGTCTAAATGTATGGAATTTACAGTTCTATTTAGGTACCATTTTGTTGCAAATACTAGCAATTTACAAGCATACTGTACCACAGTCCAGTAAGCAAAAAAAACCAGCATTACTATAATAATTTCTAAAATTGCATTGGCTACTGTGTTACCTTTACAAGCCCATTAGAACAATACTTATGACAAATTATCACAACAACAAAAAAAAAAGGAAGACTTACACACAACAGAGACAATAGATTTTAATAGCAATATTCAGATAAATACACTTACTAGAACCTCAGATATTTTCTCCTCTTTGAAGCTTACCATTAACATTTTATGCAGGTCCTCTTCAAAAGAATCAATGTTGCAATCAATTTTTTGTAAGTCATCTAACACCTCCCGTAACATAAACTGGTAATATTGCTTCATTAACAGGCCACCTTTCAGAACCTCCTTACACTCTCTCACTAGCTGCAAGAAAAAAAAAAAAAAAAGGAAAAAAAAAAAAACACACACCAAAAATTGCCATCAGTCAAAATATTACTCTTAAATTCTCCCTGGAAAGGGAAAGCTTCATTTGACAGTCCAGTTTGTCTAAATGTATTAGTTCATCGCTACGTATTTTACAGTGGGTTTAGAAATGCATACAGTCTACATGTCTGCAGAAAACATGCGACTAGTTTTCCAGGATTATTTCATTTCCATCATGCCATTTTCCACAGAATTGTGACTGGAGTCCAATGTTTCAGATTTCATTACTTGCAGCACAACTTGCTGGATAGTTAAAAAGTTTAGAAGTGGGCAAGAGAGCTCACAATCATCAAATTGTTAGTTTATATTGAAGTAAATCAGCAGTAACATGCAATGTGCTTGACAGATTCCTAGAGATCAATGATAGATGTTTTTCTCCAAGAAGTCTACTGAGGAACTCTAAAACCCATTCAAGACCTGAAAAGTTACGTTTCCCCCATCACAGCTAACGTAAGGAAAGTTACTTTTTCAACAACACAAATGGTGCCTTCTGGCCAGAGAGAGTAGAATTGTTGATTGGTTCGTCTGCTTTTTAAAATCTTGTGTAACAGCTATCCTGGCAAAATAAAGTATCAATATAGTGGACTGAAATGCATGATAAATTATAATGGCATAATAGCAAAAAAGACACAATAATATTATTGATATTAATCCTTATCGGGAGGTAGAGCTTCCCGTGTTCCAGTGTGTGCCTACTGCCCCTTGTGCTGTCATTGGGCACCACTGAAAAGAATCTGTCCCCATCCTTGACATCTGCTCTTTAGATATTTTTATGTGTTGATGAGATCCACTCTCACTCTTCTCCAGGCTAAACAGACCCAGCTCTCTCAGCCTTTCTTCATATGAGAGATGTTCCAGTCCCCTCATCATCCTCCTAACGCTCCACTGGATTCTGTCCAGCAGTCCTGTCTTTCCTGAACTGGGGAGCCCAGAACTGGACACAGGACTCCAAATGTGGCCTCACCAGGACAGAGCAGAAGCGGAGGAGAACCTCCCTTGACCTGTGAGGTCAAGTGAGGGCACACTGCTGGCTCATACTCAATTTGTTGCTCACCAGGACTCCCAGGTCCTTCACCACAGCGCTGCTTCCCAATGGGTCAACTCCTAACCTGTAGTGGTGCTTGGGGTTACTCCCCCCTAGGCACAGGGCACTATGCTTCCCCTTGAATTTTATTAGGTTCTTCTCTGCCCAATGTGGAAATCCACTAATTACACATTTATAATCCTAAAATATCATATATTTAAAAATGAATGTGCATTCTTCATGTTATGTGTTAACATGAGGTGTTTTTTTCCCTTAGACCCATATTGAAAACCATAACTGGTTCAAAGCCTTTAAAACTATTATTTAATTACTCATTCACTGAGACAGATGGGACTTGACAATATTACTCATCCATAAAATCTGTGTAGTATAGCATGTTTTCACTATTAAAACTTGCAGAGTAATATTCTTCTATTACAAAATAAAACACACTCAAAACTTTATTAAGATACTTTTCATTTAAATAATACTGCTATACAGTGATCCGTAGTGCTATTCAATAACAGAATATAGTATTTATAAAAATTGATAGTGCTAATTTTAAACATCAAGATTTGGAATTGAAACTCATGAGGCAATAGACAAACAAAAATACGATCAATAATGAGCACGCTCATATTATGTATATATTAGCTTATATATATGTATATAACTATATGTTATACACAAAACCTGATTCAGCAGAATGCAGTAACTAGGCAGTACACTGTGATCTTGCTCCAAGTGGTGTCAGTCATTTATAAACCAGGCAGGTGTGACTTCACTATCCAACTTTGACTGCCTGAGAGTTAATGCACACCACATGACAATAACAGACCATAGCAGTTTGCACAAAAGTTATTGGCTGATTTAAGTACTATTGATCCCAAAATTCCAGGAGGTATCACGAGCTGTTAAGCTCATCCAGACAGTGTGCTGACCAGCAGATATGGTTTCCTCCATACAAACATGATCTTTAGCTGGCTGCTTCTTTAACAACTGAAATGTCTTCTAATACTGCCTGGTTAACAGGCATGTGGATAACAAAATCGGTAGTTATGATATCAGCACCTACACCAATATACAATATGCTGTTGTGGTTCAGCATGAACCAGGACATACGCTATTTTGCATATGCTGTCCTGAACCAGGAAAACATGCTATTGTGCTTCTAGAGGTAAATTTAAATGAGTGTTGATGAATAACAAATTACTTATTTGTAAATTGCACTTCTCTATTACAGAATTCTATAATCTAGAACTAAAATTTTTCTAGCAATATTGACCTAATTTCTTCCCTGATTTTTTTAAGAAGCTTCTGTCAAACAACTGTATCTTCAAAAAGGTAATAGATGATACTAACTGGTATGAAAAATCCAGAGATCTGACAGTTAATTTTGCAGAAGACCATAGTGCTCTAAGAGACTCGACATTGGTTATAACAGACTAACAGTGTCTAATTTAACCACCTAACAGAAATCACCCATGTGCACACACACACAGGCATACACCTCCACTTTTCAGCACAAATACAGAACCTGAGAACCATCTTGAACTGTTCAAGAACTACACTGTCACCACAAAAGGCCAAAAGAGAACTGCTTGCTCTGACAATATAAGATCACAAAAGTTATTGCTACAAGTGAAACATGAATAAGATGCCTCAAAAAAAAAAAAAAGAGGAAGCTAGCGAGAAATGATCACAGAAAAAGCACAATGAAGGAAGCATTTATTCTGTACTGGTTTTCTTTTTGTGTGCATGGTTTTTCTTGCAAACTAGATTTATTAAGTAGAACTGTCTTGCTAATAATAATGGTCTGCTCAACCTGAAGAGAAAATGCAAGGAGAGTTTTATCACAGTTTTCTAACACCTAGAAGGCAGTTACAGAGAAAATGGGGGCACACTTTTCACAAGGATGCATGGTGACCCCAAAAAGAGGCAACAGAAAACTGCTTCAGGGAAATTCTGTTGGGATAGAAGAAAAAATGCTTTACTGGAAGAAAAAATAAACACCAGAGCAGCTTGGCTGAAGCAGCAGTGGAATGTCCCTCTCACTGAAAGTATTCATGATCTGGCCTAACAAGGTCCAGAAGGCTGGACCAGAGTAAATCCAACCCTATGATTCTGTACTGTTCTGTGAACCTGCAGAAAAAGCAGACCCCTAGACTCGACTGAGCCTGCTCAAGACTTTAGGAACTGGAATTTTCCAGGAAACAAATAATCTCTGTGAAATATCCTCCACAGTTCCTTTCACCCGTTCGGCAATACTGCATGAGAGAGCAAGCATTTTCTGAGTTGAATGCATTTTTTCAATGTAATTAGCAAGCCAGTATAAACATCAAAATATCAGGTCACAAACACATTGATTGTTTTTCAGGAAGAAACTATCACTTTTTACTTAACTTGGAATCCACAAGACTAGAAAATGCAAGGGAAAAAAACCAGCTCCATTCACAGGGAAAAAAAAAAGAAGAGGATATATTGTGCTTTGCAATACAATATGCTATATTATATTTTACTATGACTTATTATTGAAATTGTAGGTAGTGTGCATCTAAAATCAAAGCAAGATGGCGGGGGGGGAATAAGTTGGGGTAAGAGAGAGCACAGAGATTTATTTGGGACCATCATGTAACTTAGCAATTGATTTTGGAGCAGAGATTTCTGCAATGTGAAATCGTAACTGGCCAGAGTTTATTCAAATGCTTACCCTTAAAGACCAGCTGATAAAACCCTGATCTGGTTATATTTGCCAGGAAGCAGGGAGATAACTTCAAACAGTTTTATTATGTCCTGGACTAGACTCTGAACAACAGCATTAACCTGAACAGCCTTCACTGCATTGGATGACCACCAGAAAAGAAATCTTCATACAACATTCCCAACCAGTGACATGATAGATTGTCCTGGGTCACTACCCACAGAAAATAGCAGATATTTATACAGACCAATGCAGGGCAAGATGATTGGGGTTTGTTTTGTTTTGCTTTTTAAATCTAGTCAACTTCTACTACGTGTCTACTACTTCACTGCATGTGAGCAGAAGTCTCACATTTGCCAAGAAAAAAGGATCACATTTAAGAAAAAAAGAATTACACTGGTTATGCACCCTAAGAAACCCAAACGAAGGAAGAAGATCCGGACAAAGTTATATAGCTTACAATGCAAATGGGACAAATGCTATCTTCTGTAATCACCAGTTCTGATTCCTGGAAGTCAGAGAGGTTGCTTGCTACGCAAAAAACAGGCCTCCAAATGAAATATAAGGCTATCTATGAAAGTTATTACGTAATTGTAAATTGCCATTTTTCTTAAGATAATCCTCTTTAAATCATCAACCTTATAACGAAATGACAAAGTCATTCCAATAGGAAACATGAAAAAGAAACAGTGGAAGCAAACCTGTTTAATACTCAAAAGAGATGGTTCTCCAGCAGGTCTTTGTTCCAACCTTAGCTTGAGACATTCATGGATAACATTGAGAAGGACTCGGCAGAGGACCAAGAACGCAGGTTCAAAAGATGGTAAATCCATGGATTTCAGCTCCTCCCATGATACAGTACTGCATTTTTGCTCACAACAAGGTGGGGAATTTAATAACTGCACGTAATCTGAACACAACATGGGATCTGGAAATTCTGAAAACTGTAACAAGAAATAGGTATCATGAAAAGGATTCTTAAATTCCTTAGGATTTAGCATTTACTTAAATTAGCACACATAAAAGTAACTTTTTAAAAAGTACGATTCGATTAACTGGCAAATCAACCACAGAATTTAGTGTTTATCTTTCAATTTATCTTTTTTTTTAAAAAAAACTAACCCTTTCTTTTTTTGACGATTACTAATTAGAGGAAAACAATTATGGACCCTTAAGAGTGAACAAAACAATCTCTTACTTTATGTTTCTGTTTTAAAAATTTTAAAGCATCAATTAAAACTGGAGAGCACCTCACTACACAAGAAAAAACTGCTGTCTGAGGTTATGAGGAACATGCAAGTTAAGCCTAAGATAACATACAGGAACATATATTCAGGTCACTATAAGATACTTGAGAATTTCCAAATATATTTTAAAAAGTAAATAAATCTAAAGGTCTTACACTAACAACTATATCAAGAGAAAC
The DNA here is from genome assembly GCA_013399135.1 of Heliornis fulica. Lineage (NCBI taxonomy): Eukaryota > Metazoa > Chordata > Aves > Gruiformes > Heliornithidae > Heliornis > Heliornis fulica. The sequence continues at coordinate 155,787 of VXBZ01003337.1, forward strand.
AAGTTTGTATCTGAGTACATCAGGTAAGCAATCTCCTTCCTGTTCAAATGCTTAATGCATATTTAAAACTCCATTTTGTCAAGTAATGCAATGTTCAAGAAAGTGTCACTAGTTCAATTGAACAAAACTATTGAAAAAATAACTTACGAACTTTGGTAGACATTGAGAAATTGAAACTGCAATTTAGAAAGGAAGTTAAAATATAGTGCTTTTTATCAAATCAATAAATATTTTAATTAAATATGTAATGTCATTTAAATGTCATATTCATTTAAAATGAAATTTTTAATTAGAGAAAATAACTGAAGCTATAGACATCTAGAAATCTAAATTTTATACCTTGTGATACCATTCTAAGCAGAATTGTACATAGAGGCACTCAGATATAATTTAGGACAAAAATTTGGACTGCTGTGTGCAGCTCTTAAAGATAACACACTGTCTGTCATCTACGGATAAGACTTGTTACAGACTGTATGATTTATTCCTAATTTCATTTCACAGCTGCTATTACACCTGAATATCCTTCATTCACATATCAGTTAACTAGCATTTGTTAGGTTATTCTTCAGTACCAAATTCAAATACCATCACTTCAGAGAAAGGGGAAAGCACTACCAGACATTACATCAAATTAAGTGCTGCCTAGGAAGTTAAAAAAAAAAAGTCACTGTAAAGCTTCTCTACTAGAAAATTTAAAAATTAAAACAAAGAAGTATTCCTTTATACCTAGAGACACATTTTCAACAGTTGAGCTTACAGAGTTCTACCACCTATGCTTTTCCAGAAGAGCCACTCAAAATTACAGCTACTGACAAAACTTGGTTTCCTCAGTTTTTATTTTTTAATGTTGTGATGTTTGTCTATTGTCATGTGGGATGGAGTAGCATTCATTATTGCCTGATATTGGCAAAAAACACATTATGCACTGCAAATCCAGAAGTGCTTTACAAAAACCATCAACTTACTATGCAGAAATAGCAAACATGCATGAGTGGGGATTTCCTCTATACTAGTTTAGTTGAAGTTCAATCACTAGCTGATCTACAGTGTAAGAACTTATCTTGTAAGATGGTATATTAATATCTTTTTACTGACTTAAGAATTGCACCAGAGCTGAAGGATTGTATAGAAGTTTTCATTAACAAGATTATGAAAATAACCTTCTACAGTGAAAAAATAATAATTTTAGTCTTTATTGTGACACAACAACAGTGTTGGAAAATTTAGTTCTTACAAAAATATTAAAGAACTAGTCTATGAGTAAAATAGCAGTCAAATTGAATAAATGAGTTCATTTTCTAACATTAAGAATAACAGCACATCACATTTGGGCTTAGTATCAGAACCTAAACTTCTACTGTTCAATTTAATTAATCTTCAGAGGGCCCAATCTGGAATGTCTCAAGTGACTTGCAAATACTTCTTAATAAAAAAA